>CM057165.1:26035612-26049482 GCA_029962745.1 Echinometra lucunter | reverse complement strand
ATGGAGGATAATTATAATGACAACAATGGTTAAGAGTAAAGATGATGCTTCTAAAAGTTGGACTATCAGTAAAAAAGTTACATGCTACACATCCTCTTTCTCGATTACACCCCCCTTCTATTCTTCTCTCTCTTTCCAGGGTCTTCAAGGAATTCCTGGTGATCCAGGCAGGCCAGGTCCTCGAGGAAGACCGGTAAGCAAAAACCAAATATGTACTATGAACTTATTCTGCTTAAACTGAATGAATAAATTGAAAGTGAAATGCTTTTGCAATAGCTAGTGCTTTAAGTTTCTTTTTATTCCTTCTCCTTTTAGTTCTCTAAAGGAAGATTTAACACAAAGTAGAAACCTACATACTAGTAGTTAAGCTCTGGGGTTGAAATTATACAATCTAGCTTTGCACAAATTAATTGTGTTGGATCTCTGTTATATTGGGAATTTTTTATTTTGTATTTTTTGCTTGGCAGGGTACCCCTGGCTCACAAGGTCCACCAGGACGAGATGGACCGAAGGGAGACCCAGGTGAAGATGGTCCTCCTGGTCTACGTGGAGATCCTGGTCCTGCTGGTGAAAATGTAAGTGTTTAAACTCTCTCGGTTGTTTTAGTTGCAGCTAAAACTGACATAAAATGAAAATGAAGTAATTCAGTTATTAATGTTCATCTTACATAAGTTGAATTTATGTCCTTATATACTCCTTAGTCCTCCTTGAAGTATTAATTGTTAATTATTAGTATTATGAAGTATGTTATAATTTTTCAGTGATTATACTGATTTTTTATATAATTATTGTATTTTTGTTTCACTTGTATTGTACAGTGATGTTATGATCTACTGTAGATATCACAATTGATGTAATATGGCCCCCTCTGGAGGCACATTGTATATGTGCCTCACTTTATAAATGCTACTACTACATCTAATAAAGTCACCATGGAAGTGCAAACTCTCCTGAAATCGCCTGGTGTTTCCTTTAATATTGGCATGGTGGCAGTGGTGGGATAACAATCTAGTGAGTGATCGTCCAAGGAAGGGACGTAACTTACATATGACGGCAGGTGCTCAGCTTAAGTGTTATTTTAATATTGGTGATGGAATAATGAAGTTTTGTTGAAGAAGTAAAGAGGACAAAATAACATGCCTTTATCATTTTTCTTGATAGGGTCAACAAGGTCCTCAGGGACCACCAGGATTGCGAGGTCTCCCCTGGTCCAGAGGTAAGATAGCTTTTAAATAGCAGGCTAAGTTTTCTGAAGATCAAAATGATTTAGAACTTTCTCTCATTTTGTATCATAATTTATATTCCCATGTGGAAGAATATATGAATAATCGGTTGCATGTCAGGATAGCTCTTGAAACATTCCATATTCTGAAAGGAAAGGCTTAAAAACTTTGGACCATTTCTTCCTTGTCACATGTATAGTCCTATATTTTCACTTTCGTGGGCTAGTACGTTTCACTCTATGATTATCAGCAAGATTGAGTCACTTTTTTTATAATCATTTTTGATTCCAAACCTTCAGCATACAATTATTCTTATGTGATATTTTCAGTAGCTTCTAGACACTTCCCTTTACAATGCGATTGCATGCCCAGCACTCAAATTTATCTTTTCCCTTCTCGTATTCTCTGTTGTTCTGGTTTTCCAGGGCAACCCAGGAGAACCAGGACCTCCAGGTGCACCTGGAGCTCAAGGTCAAGTTGTAAGTACTGCTCTCATATCTTCATACAGTCCAACTCTGCCTAGAGTCGAATTTCTTGGGACTGAAGAAAATGCTTTGACTTAGAGAAAATTCGACTTATGGGGTCAAAAATAATAGAAATAAAAGAATGGGGACCCAGTACAGACCTTCGACTTAGGCGATTATTCGACTTATGCGATTATTCGACTTATGCGACTTCAACTTATGCAGAGTTGACTGTATTTATTACATGTCATACATATATGTCTTTTTGGAAGATATGGGAAGATTTTCCTTAAGTGAATGGTAAAATAATCTACTAAAATATTTGAATAAATACAGTTTTATCACCAGACTTGTGTCATAGTATTGTCTTCAATGGTAATTTTATCATGGTTTGTATTTCAGAGTAATGTAATTTCATTGTGCTGTGTATTGGTTTCACACTTTGTTTTTTTGTCGTTTCGCCTTTTTATTGAGTACTAGAATCCATATCTTTACCTTGTTTTAAGAACATCAATATTATTTTTCTTTTATTTAGGAATAGCAAATCACAATTTTAGCAAGTTCACATGTTATAATGAATTTGAACTATTTTAGTTCCCCCTTATTGGTTGAAAGATAAACAAAATAAAAACATGCTAGAAACTGTGATGGCCTTTTCTTTTCCTTTCTTTTTCTCCTTTCTAAGGGAATCCAAGGACCTACTGGTGCACAGGGCGATGCAGGTCCACGTGGACCTAAGGTAAAAATCTTATCAATTCCTCTCTAGGCCTACTTATTTATTGTTTTTCAGGAACCCCATATTTGATTTTTATCTCATTTTCTCACTTAGTTTTAAAATGTCATTTCATCTGGTGATGGTAAAAAATGTTGATAAATTATTTATAATTTGATCAATGACCTATAACAGCAAATGTGCAATTCAAACAACAGTTATCATAATTGCTATTGTTGTTTTTTGGTATCTGCTGTGGGACTGTATTGGAGTGCGAGATGTAAAGGGTTCAATCAATGGTGTAAACTTTGAAAACAATTTGTTCCTCTTCTACTAAAGTCTTGGATATGTGGACTCTGTAACCTCTTGTTCTGTCTTTGTTTAAAGACTTGGAAGTTTTTCCTAATTGACAGGGAAATCATAGTTTACATGCACATGTTTGATGGCTTGGAATTGTTTTATGATTTGACAGGGAGATCGTGGTTTCCTTGGCCGAACTGGAGAGGTTGGACCAATGGGAGAAAAGGGAGACAAGGGAAGTCAAGGAGAATCTGGTCCTCAAGGACCTAAAGGAGATCCTGTAAGTATATTGTAATGATAAAGATTATGTGTGTAGTATACATGACATATTACATCATCAAAAAACAACAACAGTAGGATAGGATATTAAATTAAAGTCAGTCACTTTGTATATTAAAAATATGTGGATCCTCCGTATGTTTTTTTTTATTTGTGCACATACTTATGATGTCTTTATTTTCTAGTTTTCTCCTTTCCTATCTGCATCTGTTGAATACCAGTATATTCTTCTCCATTTTTACTTCATATAATTATGTGATAAGAAGGTGAAGGTTTTGAAAAGTCATGGCAATGACGTTATACATGATTCCTGTACTATTCTTGATGTGTGACCTTCCTAGAATGTCTTTGGCTTCTAATTTTCTGCTTTTAATTTGGTTTGATTCCTAGGGTTCTGAAGGTCCACGTGGTGTGATGGGACCAGAAGGACCTCCTGGTTTGCCGGTAAGTTAAAGTCTCCTCTTCTCTTTTCCATTGCTTATGTGCATTGTTTAAATTCATTGCAAGGGCCTACTAAGATTCCAGGTAATTAGTAATTAACATGCAAAATTTGCAAGTATTTGATATTTGTGAATATTTCAATATCACAATGAATTACAACATGAATGATTGCATTTAGGTTGTTTCTCACCGGGAAAGGGATTGTCCTTTCAGATATTTGTAAAAGTTTTGAGTAATTGCCTCAGTAAATGTAATTTGGGGTATCAATATATTTTCATATTTGATTTTACTTTCATTATTATTTTTATAATTATGAACATTATAATTCTGCTTTTCTACAACTCCTACTACTTATTTCATTTTCAGTTTTAGAATCATATTCTACAGAGATATAGATATGTTTTTGAAATTTTATATGTTACAGGGTAGAGATGGTTTACCAGGTCCTAAGGGAGAGCGAGGAGACTTTGGTATTAAAGGAGATAGAGGAGCACCAGTGAGTATCATCATCATCCATTCTCATTTATTGAAAATAGAACCATCGAGGGATCTACCCCTTTTTTTCTGATTCCTGCAACATAGTCAACCATTGCATTCGGTAACAAACCTCGTGCCTAGGAAATCCCTCTCAAATTTTGTGATATTTTTTGCATATTGATAGGAGTACAATTGAGTAATAGTATTAAGTATTTTCTGATCATAAATCCCGTTCCTTGCTCTCACATAGTTCGAATTAATCTCTGTCTTTGAGACATTGAGTCTTGTTGTGTTTTTTTTTTTTACCATTCTCACCCATTTTGGTAATGTTGTTGCAAATGATATTGACCCTCCTGACCATGAAATTTTCTTGTTCCCATACGCTTTAATACAGGGGCCACTTGATTCCAGTCGGCAAAGACTTAATAAATACATTGATCATGTTTGTCATAGGAATGATATGTATTCAGTTGCAATACTTTTAAAGCAAAGTTAGTTTCCATTACTAACAAGTAGCAAATGGAAATATAAAAGATGAAGCAATGATTTAATCTTCTTGTCATCATATGACTCTTTCTTTTTTCTTTCTTTCTCCTCTATTTACAGGGACCTCCTGGCCAGCCTGTAAGTCATTATTGAGATAATTTCATTCTCAGCTTTTCAATGATAGCCTACATCTCTTGTAGGCCTACATTAGATGTTGGTTTTAGTGTGCTATTTTCTTAAAAGCATGCATTATTCCCTTTATTCAAAGTATTTTCTGTAAGTTCATTGAAATTTTTATGATATATGAAGATTGTTACAATGGAATCTTAGTGAAATGAAGTGATTTCATACTGCTAAAAATTTTTCCATATTTCCGATTAAATGATACACAATATTTCACATTACTCCAGTCATTTATCTTTTTTCCTTTTCTTTTTACAGGGACCACCAGCAACAGCGGAGGTAAAATTTATGTGACGTATTGGTTTTATTGATGGAAGAGTGTTATTAATTGGTGGAATTGGGTAGAAGAGTATTATTACATAATGTATGTACAGCTGAAAATGGTGGTGCTCCTTCAAATTTGTTTTTCTTTGCTTATAAAGACAGTGCAAGGATTGCTTACTTTTGTACGATTATATGTTGTATTGTATTGTATTGTATTTATTTTCCGTCAAATTAAAAAGAAAAACATAACAATAATACATTCATATGAAAATTCACTGAAAAAGGACGGAGGGATAGCCCTACTCAGCGTTGGATAGCCCTACTCAGCATTATGTTAACATAATATATACCTAAAATCTGATATATTCATAATTCCAGGAACAGTGTTAACAGAAAGATAGAGTTAATGATTATAGGTAAAACCAAGGCATTGATCACTATCTCAATCGAAAACTAAAAGATTCCTTAGCGAATATCTCTGTCGTTGATGATTCTTCTATTCAGTACCTCCAAGCCATGTTGGACCGTGGGATGCTCACACTCCGTCCAGATATGTATCCAGACTTCGGCGCTGGTTTTGGAGGTGCAGGAGCCGGCGCCTCCACAGACACTGACCAGACCTTTGAAGCTACCGGCAGCGACACCCCATTGTCCACTTCCAGTTCCAATCCCTTCGGAGGCACCAAGAGGAGAAAGCGACAGGTTGGATCCCAATGATCTATCATCAGATGGTGACTTCCTTGATGAGATTCTGGGTAATGGTATGCAGGGTATCGATGATCTACCCGATATGCCTTTCAGATATGTGCCTGGCTTTGATGAACTTCCTCTCCCCTACGTCAAAGCTATGGAGGTTCTCTTCTCGTCGCTTGACCAGCTGCAGACAGATGTTGAGGGCATCAAGAAACCCAATGGAACCAAGAACAACCCTGCCCGTACCTGCAAGGATCTCCTCATGTGCCATCCAAAGACCGAAGATGGTCAGTAACACTCCTTCCTTCCCCCCCCCCCCCCCATCCCATGATCTAGACATAGCACCATCCGCAAGTCCTTTTACTCGTACCTTAAGTGGACCATTTCATTGGTATTTAATTCTGTAAAAGTGGTATTCACCATGATGCCTTTTACCTTGTATATTACATGCTAAGAGTGGTAATGTCATAAGACTATCATTCCTCTGGTGCATCATGACTTCAAAGTACCTTTCCATAGATATCTCATGCTCCGTAGCAAGATTGCCCTTTATGTTCCCCCTCCCCTTCCAGTTGTGCTCACGAACTGAAGTCCAGAAACAAGTTATAGTATTCCAATATAAAATTATCTTGAATAACTTTTGTCTAATTTTGATGAATTCCTTTGAAAGGATATTATTGGATTGATCCTAATGAGGGTTGCCCTGATGATGCCTTCTATGCATTCTGTAATATGACGGCTGGCGGTGATACCTGCTTAGCACCTGACAACACCACTGGTCATGTAAGTTGAAATAGGTGCTGCCCATCTCTCCTATCATTTTTGCTGCAGCCAATCAATAATTCAAATTGCTGGCTAGAATTTATTTCCTAGAAGTGCTTTTCTTTTGCATACCTTTGCTTTTAATTACATGCTGGAAATTTCCTTGCTGTAAATTACTACAGGTACAGAGCTCAGGTCATTTATAAAAGGAGAAATTAGAATAGATGCATTATTATTAATGCTGACATACAAGAGCTATGTAATGCGTATGTCATTTTCTTTAAATGCAGTTTAAATGCAGTAAGAAATAAACTTTCAAAAGGCATTTTCTTTTGAACTTGAAGCTTATTATTTTTAGTTATTGTAAGGCATAATTTGCCTCCATCTTCCAGTTTCATTCATTGAAGGCTTATCATTTTATTATTAATATTGAAAATTCACCTTATGAAACCTGCTAGAACATTGAAATGTGCTAGAACATTGAAATGTTACCACTTTATAAGCTTCTGCAGTACCCTCATTAAATTTTCAGTAAAGAAAGGAAGCCTCAAACGTAAAGCTATATTCCCGCCTTCCCCTCATATTCATAATGACAAAGTATATGCTAAAGGTATTCCAATTCACTGGCTTTCTGCTGCTACTGGACATTTGCTTTAAAATCAGCATTATTCTAGATTTATCATTTGTAATGTTTTGTCGAGATTTGTATGTGTTCACAACCATTACCATTCTTGCATTTCTTCTGCTTTTTCCCCCTGCATTTGTCTTATTTATCCACAGCTACAATTCTACAATTACACGGAAGAAAATTCGGTATTTTGTACTTACAAATTCTAATATTAATGTTCTATTTATGTTCATTTGTTCTTGTCATACATTGTCATGTTCAGCTAATTCTGTCTTTTCCATTTTCTGGTCTTTATTTAAGAAAATAATGGTCATAATATGTGCCTTGTTGAATGTTGAATAGAAATGGCTGTTATGTCAATGCCTATACTATTATGATTTAGAACAGAGCGATTGAGGTTTTACTGCAATACTTACAGATTTCATTTTTACAAAATTATGCACATTATGTGACAGAATAATGAAGATCAATCATATTCATAATTTCAAATACATTCGACAAGTACATGTAATATACTGAAATAATGACATATTTTTCATACTAATACATTGTATTAAAGTGTTATGGTCTAATGAATGATTGTTAATGTTTAATTTCTCATATCTCACTATAAATTAACTAATGTTTACTCAGCAGAATGATTTAATCTGTTGATCATTTAATCAAGTTATATTAAATCATGACATGACTCAGGGAATCATTTCATTCTGTATTATTGCCAGTTGACATACAACAGTACTATGAATTCAAGCAAGTGATACTGAGATACATAAGCATGATTCAAAATTATCTCCATGGCTGTACTGTCTTGATGCTATTAAGTAAACACACCATATATTTGTCTGAATTTGTGAAACATTTATTTTTTCATTGATCAGAAGTTCTCAGATTCTTTTCATTGTGACATTTGTGTGTGTTCTAGAATATTATGGTTGGTTTGTCGCTTTTTAGTGGCTCACTTTGATAAATATGTCAAAGTTTTATAGAAGGTTGCCTTGTCTTGTTTTCTATTTTATATTTTGTGACAGCATAATGCATCAAAAATAATCTCTAATCTCTAATGACACTGATTCAAAATTTTCAAATGGAGGGGATCATAACTATTCAAAATTTTTATGACATTTAGTATATTTCAGCTTCCAGTTAACTTTCTCTAATGAACCAGGAATTGCTGACATTCAAAATATATGTCTTGTGGAAGTCTTTCTGTTTGTTTTGTCTTACATGTAATTGGCTCAGCACTTGCAGCTTTCTGCTTGGCTAAGATGGTTCTTGAATGATGCTTCTGGCTTTCTTCTGAATGGTTTTATGTTTCCTAGGGATTGTCCTGTATATTCTGTTTCTAGGATATCATTCACAGTATCAATAACTTTATGATATAGCTGCAACATCATTTGTTTTTTTATGAAGAGGGTACCTTTGATTTATGGCTTTATGTCACAAGGTGTCAGTGGTATTAAGTGTCTCACCACATGAAATATTTAATCATGAAAAACTATTTCTTTAAACTACTACAACAGTAGTGAATTCCCATGTTATGATCTCTTTCCACCGTCAATGAATATCCCACTGCTGCCACCAATAGTTTATTTTTACTATCCCTCCATTGTTAGAGGGTCTCATTTTAGATATTGTAGATAAAATACAACAAAGTTCTTTGCATGAATGTGACCCCCATTCGGGTGTTCTTCAGGAGATGAAATAAGTTATGTCGCTAATTCTGTTCATTCCACCAGAATAATCATGACTAGGACTATTCATTCTGCCTCAAATTCACTTTTTGTACTCATAGTTTTGATGTATGTTCGATGATCTTAGTTAAAGGAGAATTGTGTAATCCACTGCGTGCTGTATAAGCTTATATATTTAACTGTACATGACCAAAATGAATATAAATTGATGAAAGAATGATTAATCGATGGCTCCAATGTACATTTTCTTAGTACACTAACACATTTCTGGTGAATATTGTTCTGAAAAGTGTATATTTACACAGTGAAAGTTGGCTAGATCTGCACCAAGTACTAGATTTGCACCACATATGATGAGGCAGTATGGATATTCCTTCCACTGATACATCATTGTTTCTCAAGCATGTCAGACAACAACAACAACAACAACAATATCATTGTCATGTGGTAATGAGGGATATGCATGCTTAATATCTATATGTAGTCAAACATCAAAATCTTCATTCAGTTACACATATCTCAGCTGCTAAGCATTTTAGGTAGCTTTTAGACCATGAAATATCTATTTTGGAACTTTTATAAAAATGTCTGTTCATATTACGCCATTTTGTTTGATAGAAAATGTGATATACAGGCAATACATGTTATTTCTTCATCTATGTATTTGTTTATTTGTACAGTATTTATTTAGTTAATTTCTTTATTTATTTATTTACTTATTTATTTATATTTTTGTCATTTTTTTTTCTCTCTCTCTCTCTCTTTTCCTTTAATTTCAGTATGAGTGCTTTGCTGGAATTATTCTTTTTTGTGACTAATTTTTTGTACGAGAGTGTAATATATATTTTTTATGTCATTTCAGACGGAAGTAAAAGGATATCGTAAAGCAGTTCCAGGAGAGTGGTTCCTGGAGAATTTGAGAGGAAAAGAGGTAAGTTGACCTTAACACAACATGGCATTAAAATTCTGTAAATTTACAGAAAATTTCATGAAGGAGAATTTCAAACACAGCATGATCTTAAATGGCCTTTGATGCATTGTTTGGATAGAGACAAGTATTAGTCACATCTGAAAAGCTTATCTTGAAAGGGTGTGGTGCAGAGCTAAGCACCGGGCTCAATGCACGTTTTCCACACCAGATCCATCGCTTGTCTCAAAAGGGTGTGTTGACTAGATTTGTATATCAGTTGTTCTGTAATAAAAACATAGTAACATAAATCTATATATATAATTATTTTGTTTGTTATTACATGTATTTGAGAGAACTTTAGACTTATACATCAGTCGTTTTAGTAATATAAAACTATAATTATTTACACGATTATTTAAGAAACATTTTTGTGATATATTTTATGATATTGATTATTAATTAAATATTGTTAAATAATTATGTACAAAATAAGGATAGAAATAGATTTGTATTATTATGTTTATTACAAAACGACTGATAGCGTATCTCTTTATTTTATTCATGCAAAGAAAAATATTTCCTTTATTTTTGTAATTTATTATCATATTCATCACAAAATATTTGATAATTAATGATGTACAAATATAGATTTATGCTGTTATGCTTATTATGAAACGGCTGATATGAAAGTCTAGTTATCACACCCTTTTGAGACAAGCGGAGGGGCTTGTGTTGAAAAAGTGAGCTAAGCCCAGCACTCCGTTCTGCTCTGCTTTGCTTCATGCCACGCCCTTTCAAAATAAGCCCATCTAAAATCATACAAGTACTTGCAAGAAGCTATTTGGTTAGAGTTATGTCAGTGTTCATAACCCCATATTTTCTTTTCAGTTTTCCTACCAAGGGGGCATCGTCCAACTGACGTTCCTACGTCTGCTGAGCTCCAAGGCAACACAGAAGTTCACATACTCGTGTGTGAATAGTGTAGCATGGTATGACCAGGCAGCGGATAGCTTTGACAATGCCATCAGACTCTTAGCTGCCAACGATGAAGAATTCACATTCGATGGCCTCAATCAACCTAAGGTCATCAAAGACGAGTGCAAGGTAGATTTGATTAGAGTCATTTGAATTGGATTAATTGGAATTATTTCCTGTTTACACGGAACATATAAATCAGGTACTTTTAGGCAATCGTTTTATTTCAGGATCTAAAATTACTGTCATCTTTTAAAGTTTGTTAGTACATTGTATTCATTAACCTGTTGACTATTACAGAATTACAAAATTCCCATAGACTTCAAGCAGGAACCACGTGATTCCTGTAGGTGAGTGGTAGAGATATTTCTCTTTGTGGGCATAAGCTAGGGTACCGAATTAGCAGAGACATTGTTCAACTGAGTGAGATTTTAAAAAGAAATTATGATTTTGATCTTTTACAGAATAAGCCTTCATCTGGTGAGACTATCTTAGAAGTTAATACATCAAAGCTTCATCAGCTTCCTATTTCTGACTTTGCACCTCTCGATTTCGGGAGACGCAACCAGAAGTTTGGCTACACGGTTGGTTCCGCGTGTTTCAACTAGCAGTAGGGCAAGCAACACGTATGTGCCTAGTGGTAGCAGAACCACAAACACATCGGCATCAGAAAAAGCGACGATGATAAGATGTTTAAGAAGAGATCGGTACCAAAAAATCAAAGAAAAGTATGTTGCTTTTTGAAAAGAAAAGAGTTTCGGTTCATCCCATGAGTAGTAGACTAGCAGCTGCCCCTGGATAACTTCCAGGTTACAACAACACTCACACACCCTTTCATCAAGAGTGATTGTCGAACTTTGTTTGTATTATTTTATATAACTATCATTTTTAAGAGTAGTTTATGGATCCAAATCCCCTGAGTGACATTGAATGGATCCTTATGAAATGGTGCTATTTTCTACAGATTATTTTCATCTGTTAAAAGTTTAAAGAAAAAAATTATGATGAAAAAAGAGTTGTGAATAACAATGTTTGATATTTTTACACAAATCTTTTTTTCAACAGGACAAATTTTATAAAGAAAAAAAATGAGTAGGCTTTGTAATAGTATTTTTTCAAGCTTCGTCTTTTAACCAGTAGATGTAGTAGAAGTAGACCACAGACTTAGTTGTTGCTTCCGTCTCCTACTAGTATGTAGTAGATCTTCTTTCCCTTCTCTCTGCTTATTGTAGATGACACGACACACAGTTGTTTTTCTTCTTGCATTGTATATTATTACTGCTGCCAGTAACTGTGTCTTGGAGTTTTCATTTCTATTTTTATAGTAGTTTTCATTAGATAGTGAGGAATGTAAGTACGAGCAAATGTAGACTTTTTAAACATGTAAGATTATTTCAGGTAAATTGGGGGATTCGATAAGTTTTGTGTACTGTACAGTCATATTTAGGCACGTTTTTCTAGTAAAATTTGGTGGTTTGTTGTAGGTCTTTAAGTCAGTTATATTTTTCTTCTTTTAAGTAAATAACTATCAAATATTCAGTATTTGATGTATAGCGTTTTTGTTTATATATCAGCCTATGTTTGAAAGAGTAACTCTTGTTTTAGCTGTAAATCATTCTGTGCCTTGCCTGACGCCGCTGCTGCTGTGTGTAATGCCTATGCTCATGGAAAAGTAATAAAAAAAAAATCAATAACATATTTAGTGAAAATTTTCAATAAAATGTCAGTATCTTAGACATCCTTTTTTTAAATATGCCATTGTAGTGCATTATCAGTATTTCACATTATACCATGACCGTACCAAGCTGCAGTACTACCTAGGCAGAACATGAGGAATTAATGTGAGCAACATTATTCGAGAAGGCTCTACCTCCAATATAAAAGGACATTATAGATTAGCATCTACTTGATGAGAATGATATCAGTTACTCTTCATGAAAGGAAAAGAAAACGTTGTATGTGAAGTCTTCCGATTCCCCTGTCCCAACAGCTTATACTGAAAGAGTGTAACTATAAAGTTGTCAGGTTTCTGTGAAAATTTTGATTGGGACATATTGAGTCATATTTTATTACCTCATCGTTATTGTTTTCTTTATTCTGCTTGATAATATTCTGGGGAGAAAATGAAGAAGAACAAATTAACATTGCATTTCCCATGTTGTGAAAAACATAATTTAATACGTTGTTAAAAATTTCATATGAGTTTGGATCTTTTTTTCCAGGTTGGATAAGTTTGTGAATAAATTTTTGTGACCAATAAATGCCTTGGGAATTTTCTGCCCCCTGAATTGAACAAAAGAAAGTGTGCTGAAAAGTGAAGTTTTTATTTTGACTGGCTTGCAGGATGAAGGTCCATACATTTCACATAAAATAAATGGTAGACAAAAACTAAAACAGTGATAAAAATAGAGATGAAATATAGCACATAACGCATGCAAAGTGTTTAAAGACCTTTAATTAGCAATGAGCGTTGGAGTAAAGGCCGTATCATCAAAAGCAGAGGCCTTAAGGCCAAGTCACCAACTGCTGAGGCCGTGTTAGAATTCAAACTGCTATTTTAATGTCAATATTTAGTTACATCATGCAAATATGCTGAACAAATTATAGTAAATTAATTTAAAAAAAAATAACTTAACCATATTATCATACAAATAATGCACACTGCAGAGATGGTTAGTAACAATTATTATCCACCAGATAGTCAATAAGTTAGTAGTTATTGAACAGTGCTACCGAGGAGAGGTAGGGAAAACTCTGCAAAAGAAGTTTAAAATACTGCAGCCTTAGCCCAGCCTCCACCTAGACACCGAGTCATCATGCATGTTACAAGGCTGGGTTATGGACCTCTGAGGCTGAGGACAGTGACATCCCGCCTCGAGGCGAAGGCAAACACTGTTAGCTCTCCCTATTTTAGGTTAGGTCGTTGAGGAATTATTATACTTCCAGTGGCGCCGGAACGTTCTGATTAGACAAAGGATTGGAGGGGCAAGCCATTGTTAACACACAATGGCTTGCCCCTCCAATGTTTTGTCTGATCAGAACGTTCCGGCGCCACTGTATACTTCCCTATTTCTATGGAAGGGTAGGGGCATATAATAAATGGAAATTCTTCTTTTTTAACCTGAAAATAAGAATTAATGAGATGATTAATTAATGAGAAATAAGAATGGTAAAGTGCCCTAGCAACTTGCCTTTTCGCATTCTCCAGCATTACAGACCAAATACATCAATGGAAGATAAGATGGTTTTGAATGAATTCCTATTACTCTTATGGACCTTCATTTGAAAAATTGTGTCATGAAGTGAATGTGCCATGGTTTGGTTTATTTTTTTTATATATCGTCTGTTTGGAGCCAGAAGGGCGTTAAGTATAAAATGATAT
>CM057165.1:25967502-26035112 GCA_029962745.1 Echinometra lucunter | reverse complement strand
GCGCATTTCAAATGCGCAAGACATACATTTACAATACAAGTGAAACAAAATACAATAATTATATAAAAAATCAGTATAATCACTGAAAAATTATAACAACATACTTCATAATACTAATAATTAACAATTAATACTTCAAGGAGGACTAAGGAGTATATAAGGACATAAATTCAACTTATGTAAGATGAACATTACTAACTGAATTACTTCATTTTCATTTTATGTCAGTTTTAGCTGCAACTAAAACAACCGAGAGAGTTTAAACACTTACATTTTCACCAGCAGGACCAGGATCTCCACGTAGACCAGGAGGACCATCTTCACCTGGGTCTCCCTTCGGTCCATCTCGTCCTGGTGGACCTTGTGAGCCAGGAGTACCCTGCCAAGCAAAAAATACAAAATAAAAAATTCCCAATATATCAGAGAGCCAACACAATTAATTTGTGCAAAGCTAGATTGTATAATATCAAACCCAGAGCTTAACTACTAGTATGTAGGTTTCTACTTTGTGTTAAATCTTCCTTTAGAGAACTAAAAGGAGAAGGAAATAAAAAGAAACTTAAAGCATTAGCTATTGCAAAAGCATTTCACTTTCAATTTATTCATTCAGTTTAAGTAGAATAAGTTCATAGTACATATTTGGTTTTTGCTTACCGGTCTTCCTCGAGGACCTGGCCTGCCTGGATCACCAGGAATTCCTTGAAGACCCTGGAAAGAGAGAGAGAGAGAAGAATAGAAGGGGGTGTAATCGAGAAAGAGGATGTGTAGCAATGTAACTTTTTACTGATCGTCCAACTTTTAGAAGCATCATCTTTACTCTTAAACCATTGTTGTCATTATAATTATCCTCCATATCATCAGCACAACTGCCATCATCACCACCATCATCATCATCATAATCATAATCATCATCATCATCATCATTTTCAATTTTGTATTCATCATCATTTCCATCATCATTTCCATCATCATATTCATCATCATGGTCATTATCACTGCCACTATCATCATCATTCTCAATTACCATGAATATCATCAGTGAAATTATCATCATAGTTAGCCATAGCCATCACCAATATTATCATCATCAACCTGATATCTTCCTCCTCATCAACACCATCCCACATTCTCACAAATACTACCAATCTTGACTACATCAAATGATACTTACAATTGGACCTGGATCTCCATCTGACCCTGCTGCTCCTGGCTCACCAATAGCTCCCTACAGATAAGATGAAAATAATCGAAGTTATACATTTGTTTTCATTTCCATTAGATCATCAACAACACAGCCAATAGCACACAGTATAGGTTGGAGATTTAAAAAAAAAAACAATCTCAAATTTGCATGAATAGATATAATACAAACACTGAATGCTCTACAGTTCAGTAAAATGATTATATAACACAAATTTACGATATTCTGAGTGATGTTATATTTCACTAAGGACACAGGTCAAGGTTGACATATAATTACAAGAGGGTGATTCTTAATTTGGAGGTGGATATACATGTATGTTGAAAAGACTATAAAGAACACATTCCCTGAGCAAAACCAATCTAGTACACTGAAAGTACAAATCAACAAAGATATATGCCCTTTAATTGTGCATCAGTGAAAAATTTTCAGACCATAAAAGAACCATGGAAATGTGTCATGCTATTGTTTTTGTTAACACAACCCCCTCATCAGTCACAGAATCTCGTATCTGCCTGGTCCACTTACCGGAGGTCCCTCTGGTCCTGGAAGACCAATTTCTCCTGGGAATCCAAGAGGACCCTGTAAACATAAGGCAAAGAACCAGCAAATGAGGGCAACATTCATATACTAAATATTTCATTCATGATTCCATTTCTATACCTTTCTGCTTACAATTTAACTGCGAATTGATTTGATTATCTTATACACCCTCAATATGACTTATGACATAAAATACTTCAGTTATACTCTTGCTACTTTTGATATCCTGCTACTCTTGTTACTTTTTGTATTTTGTTACTCATGTTACTTTTCTTATTCTTGTTAGATACTTGTCACTTTAATTTTCTGTTTATATAAACTTCCATGTACTTTATGTGCAAGAAAGAACAGAATAACGATACATATCCATGAGGTTCAATAAAGAAAATGCCAAATATAAATACACATATGCAAACATATTTTTGTCAATCTACACATGTCACTTTTGGTTTAAAAAGGATCACACTGAGACAAATATATATGGCAAAATATTGGGTAAAATATTGGGAGAAATGTTGTGCAAGATGAATTCAATCTAAAAGAAGATACATACATGGAATTAGAATAAAAGCATTATGCAGTACTAGCTCAGAGCTTCATATCCTTTTCTCATCTTTATTATACACCAGTATAAAACTGATCTAATAAACAACATTTCTCAACTATTAATACATTTTTAAAGAAACAGTTATCGGATGTCATTACACAAGCTCTTTATCATATTACTGGTTCCTTTGAATGACAGAAGATATACTCACCTGGTTTCCTTTGGGTCCAGCAGGTCCTTCAATACCACGTGGTCCTGGGTTACCAGGAAGACCAGTTGAACCAGGCTCACCCTTTGGACCAGGATCACCTTTGAAGCCCTGCAAGAAACAAAGAGACAACCAATAATTGGAGATGGTTATTCTTGTATTTTAAAGACAAGGACAGGAATAGTAAGGTGATGTAAGCCTTGGAAAACACAATCAGAGATGCCAAGGTCAAAGGCCAGTAATGTGGGAGGTTAAAGGCAGGCAATGTGTGAGATCGCCAGGTGTGTGTATAATATATATGGGGATAGGCTGTGATGTAGGTGTGAGAAAGAGATTTTTGGGGATGAGCAAGAGCCCCCAGTGTGGGAGTCTCACGCCTAATGCGTGAGACTTGACATGTCTACAAAGTGGACATTTTTCTTGTTTTGAAATGGACAATTCAAGGCCCTTCATGGCTTGGAAGGCTAAGAAGAATTTGATTGTGACACTGCAAGACTGTCTTTACAACAGTTCCAGTATGACTGATATTGATAGAAGTTGGCAACCATATGAAGGAAACTAGGGCAACAGATGATATTCAAGTGTGACAGAGAGCCATGCCTATACCTATCAACATCATACTGCACTTCTTGTAAAAATAAGGGTGGGTGCCCAGTGGGGTGAATCTGCTTACTCATCCCAATCACTTACATAGGAAGGCCTCCCAAGGGTCATAGAAATCAAGTTATAGTTTCTCCCCTCCTAGATTACTGTGACTGTAAAATGATAAATCCTGATACATCAGTCCCACTATATAGATTGACCCCCAACTGACAATAAAAAAAACATAATGACCACTTTTTTGTTCAGTCTACAGGTGATGCAGTGTCAGTTTCTTAGATGTGACTGTAGAATAAAAACACTCACCCTAGGTCCATCTCTGCCTGTTCTTCCTGGTGGACCTGGATCTCCTTTGTCTCCCTAAAAAAAGAAGAAAACAATTGTTGTTAGATCATACATCTCAGGAAGATTTCCAATGAACATTCATTAAAAAGTTTGCCAAAAGCAATGCAATCTCATTATTAAAGAAGTGACCTGCAACTCCACCCCTATCCCTGCCCCCACAAAAAGTATCCTTGAACTTAAGTTTTTTTTTTCAAAGAGGGTAAAATAAACTCTCATGTTGGCAGACATAAAATGGATTCATGGACATATAATAATTGGATGTGTGTATGGGGGGGGGGGGGGCCCACACATGCCATCCCTTCTATCAATTAATGCTCTTTGTGAGCATATCCTAATCTACAGTGATCAAAATAATTAAATCAGAATGACAATTTTATAGTTTGTAACAGTGTATAACATATGAATGCTTCCTAGTCATATGATGTAATCACATCTTACAAGATGTCTGGTGGCAAAAAGGCATTAACCTGTGTTTATGAATTAATGTCCTTCTGTCTCTCAATGGTTAATATATTCTTACCTTCAGACCAGGTGCTCCATTGTCACCACGAGGTCCTGGTTGTCCTTGGATTCCCTAAACATAAACAATAACAAAACAGAGTAATACATCAACATAGACAGTAAATTTTAGAAATCAATACAATATTTTGATACTTGATAATACATAAAGCCCTTTAAATCATTATGACATCTAAACTCTACAGCCTACCTATGATGTTGTTGAGAACAAAATGTTGCACAAATTATATTCTATGCACCTATGCACTCAACTGCATTAAACACATATAGGATACAACTCTGTGACCTATGAAAACAGTATGCTAATAAGACTTCTCACTCTCCACAATTCTTGTCTGCTCCAAAGCATTTTTACACTTTGTTCATTTGTCCACAGGGGTTAAGATACAATTGTCAGGAAAAGCAGACTATTACTAGATTCAATAAAAGTACATATTTTGATACTCAAATTTGAAACATCGCTACTTTTTTTTCAAAGGAGCCTATATTTTACAAGCCTAGCTTTTCTTTAGGCTCCTTCATATTTCACTCTCGATCAATACTGGATGTACTTATATTTATATTGGGTACTTACCTTCTTTTATTTATTTCTTTTTCTGAATTTACTTTGTACCTCTTATATTGCTTGTTTGTATACTTTCTATAAGTTCTCAAAAAACTGACAAATATTGTAAATGTCTGAATATGTCTGAAAATGTGTGAAATATGAAACAATAAACTGAAACTGATAACTGAAACTGAAACATATATTTCTTTTAAAAATAAAAAATAGAAAAAATCTATTATTTCATAACTTCATTTGCTCTGTGATGTTTCAAAAGGAAGGTCATATGATGATAGAGCACATGACCAGTACTCACCTGACTTCCTGGGCTTCCACGTTTTCCTGGTACACCCTGTGGACCTGGAGCTCCCTAAAGAGAAACATAAAACATGTTTACTAAAAAGAATCTTCCATCAAACCACATCACTTGGCAAATGTCCAAGGATTATGGGAAGATATTCCAATGTTTTTGTCAGCCAAAACTTTTTCACCTCCTTGACATCTTTGTTTAATGAACATAATTTTTATTTCATTTACGTTCATATGAACATATATTCATTCATTTATCAAATTAGATATGGATTTTCTTTAAACCTTTTTCCAATAAAATTTACATCATATGAACATTTGTACATATTATTGATTTTGAATGATTTTGAAGAGGTGATCAGATATGACGTCATTGAAGAATTTGACTTACTGTTAGTCCAGCATCTCCTGTTTCTCCCTTACTCCCAGGAGCACCAGGCATACCCTGCATGAAGAAAGAGAGAGAGAGAGAGAGAAAAGGAGAGAGAGAGAAAATGACCAATCATGTTGAAAGAAGTACAAATTTATCATTGCATTTCATACATTTAAAGTGAGATGACACAGAAATATGCAAAGTACATCTCGATCTCAACACTGTTTCAGTGTTTTGCTCATCGAGCTAAGCCAAAGAGAGCGTTTTAATGATAAATGGGCCTGGTTTCAAAAACCTCATATACAACTACTGTCATACTTCTTATAATACATGTGCTGAACAGTCAAAAACATTCAGCTATGTCAGTAACTTATATCAACCACTGTGACTTGATACTGACAAGTTTTGTGCAACAGGGCTTTTTACCTGTAAACCGATAGGTCCTGGAGCACCTGGGTTTCCTCCTGACCCTTCTTCTCCCTTCGGTCCACGGGGGCCTGTCTGGCCTGGGATACCCTGCTCTCCATCATCTCCCTAATCAACAACAAGATGAAACAAAAAAATATTCAGACATCAAGAGCAAGTCCTTTTCTGCATTTGCACTCTAACAAAACAAGACACAAAACATATAAAAGAAATAACCCAATAAGGAACGGGCAAAAAAAACCCCAATAAACAAAAAAATCAAGATCAAACAAATCTGAAATTTAGGGGAAAATATCAGGCATTGAGAATATAATAGGACGAACAAGAGTGACAGAAAATCAATGAAGCGACAAAGGAAGAAGTACGGAGAACAGGAGAAGAAGTTCTTTTCTGATAGCAATGAGATTAGATACTGGCACTTTAAATCAAATTACTTGAAATAGGCCTTTAAAACATTTCTACAGTGAAGTAGAAAGTATCTTATTAGAACTGCCTAATGGGGCAGACATGGGAATAAAATGTACAGAACAGAGTAGTGGATATAGGAAGGGGGAATGGGACAGACGAAGACGAGGAAGAAGTAAAGGGTATGGAGTGTAATGAGTTGGAGAAAGGTTGATTCCAAGTCTGTACCATGGGGGAAAGTATATAATAAGAGCTATGGGGTAGAGGGAACAGAGGGTGCACATAGCGAGGGGTATGGGGTGCAGTATTAGGTGGGGTATGGTGTGCAGCAAGGTGGGGTATAGGGTGTAATAAAGTGGAATAAGAGTGCCTACCGGTGGTCCAGACTCTCCGAGTGGTCCTCTTTCACCAGGTGGGCCTGGTGGACCCTACAATAGAAAAAAATACATAATAAGACAAAGTCATTATATAATTTCAACAGAATCAATATTCGTCTGTGATGCGATATCCTCAAGATTGGCTCATTAGTTATAGACAAATTGATGAAATCTTGAATATATGTAGCTCCTAAGAAATAAAGAAATAACTGAAGAATTAAACCTAGAATTGTGAGCTTGTTCATGAAACTTAATGATAAACAAAATTGTTGTATCATGCATAAAGATGAAATACAAACAGAGACATGAATAACAAATAACAGTAAATAAATCCTCATTTTTCTTTGACATGTTTGAACTTTTTATTATCAGCTAAAAAGCTTCATCCTCAAAGAACAATACGTGGTAATGCGATCACCCAGTATATCCACAAGTGATATACACACAAACAAAGTAAATAAGGTCAAGAAAATGGTTTGAAATACCTGTAGGATGAGTCTAAAAAGAAGAAGCTTGTTAGGTATACAGACATAATTCATTGCCTTCAGTGCATTTACAACACATTCATATGGTTATAGCTTCAAGTTGAAAACTATGAAAGGGGTGGTCAAAGCAAATGGCAAAAGGTCATTGTATAAATATTCCTAGAGGATGCATTTTCTAAACTTATATGCTTTTGAGTTCCCATCATCTATGTATGCCAAGTTATATGCCAAGATTCAAGATATGTGAATACATACATTACCGCTAAATTACTTCTCCCACAGCTAAACCTAACAACATCTTTTCAGGTTAGGTACAATTAAGATGTTAAAACCAGTAATTAGTTAGTTATTAAAAGAGAATTATTTTGAAACCTCCACTCTAATATTACATGATGTTTGTCATTCTTTTTATTTCTCTCATTCATTTCCTTAATTTCATTAACTATGTACTACGTACAAACTAGCAGCAAGTAATTTGCTGCATTATGAAAACTAACTGAATTGAATAATATCATACAACTAATCTCACATTTAAGTAACAAGCATGGAAAGGCATATGTTAAGATGATTGAATAATATTTAAATTGTATTCCATAACTAATTTCATATAAAAGTAATAGGCATGGAAGGACATGTGTTTATTAAGATGACTAAATAATATTTTAATTGTATTTCATAACTAATCTATATTTAAGTAACAGGCATGGAAGGACATTATGTTTATCAAAATGACTGAATAATATTTGGATTGTATTTCATAAAATAACAGGCATGGAAGGACATTATGTTTATCAAAATGACTGAATAATATATTTTCTTCCAAAAGACATGAAAAGATAGCAAGCTTGTAATAGAACTGACTCACCCCTTCACCACGTTCACCCTTTGTTCCCTTGATTCCAATGGGTCCACTGTCTCCTCTTTCTCCTTCTGGACCCTGTGGGCCCGGCTGACCAATGGGTCCTGGGGGTCCCTGGTCAGAACATAAAGGAAAACATTAACCAGTAATGATACTTACTTCACTGACTGTGCTGGCAAAATTGCAAAAGAATATCATATCTGGGCCCTGTTGCATAAAACTTACTAGTAATGGTAACTCTGCCATCAATGGTAAATACCATGGTAACATTGCTCAATAGCCCATCAAATTCAAGATTTTTATGGAAGTTACCACTGATGGCAAAGTTATTATCAATGGTAAGCTTTATGCAACAGGGCCCAGAACTTTTATGAGTATTAAATGTGAGCTTTTAATGTGTTTCAATGATGAATTAGATCATTCTTCCTTGGAAACCAACTCTGTTATCTATGTAGCTGTTTCTAATTAATATCTGAATATTCTAACAGTACTTGCAAAGGTAACAATAGTAAGCCTATTATTGTGTTTATTGGGTTTCAAATCTTGAATTAGAGAAATATCTCCTATGGTTAAAAGCTTTATCATGCATTTAGTTGTTTTTATTTCAAAGAAATATTCTTAGTTCGAGTGAGCATGTATATCACACTGAAAAAGATAATCCATCAACCAGTTGGTGAGATGAAAAACTACAGCTTGTAAATCATTACAGATTATTTAATCATTCAGGAGATCCAGATTAAGAATGGAAACTAATCTGATCAAACAATCTGAATTATACAGTCACTTCACTTTCAGTTTCATATTCAATCCATCACAATCCATTTCTGTCAATATTTCATGATCAATGAATTCCTTATCCATTCAGTGCATTAAATAATTTGAAAATAAATGAGCCAAAACTTTACAAAAATATTTACCCAGGGTAGCCTCAACAGTATCAATACTGTTCTTCCTGCGGGTCCTTAATTCATATTAATACTTCAGCTTCAACCAAGCTACCACGATTACACTCTATATAACACAGGAGGAAATTCTACTGACCGCGTACCAAATTACATCTCCTGGGTAGAGAGTGACAAATGGAAACAAAATCTGAATTGTGACTTACTCTTGGACCTGGCAGACCATCGCGACCAGCAGGTCCCATAGGACCCTCTTCTCCCTATCAGAGAAAAAAATTGATTCATTCATAATCATCTATTTTTCAATTGTAAGGAAAAGCATTAAAGTGTATAGAAATCAACAGAGGCAATAAGAAATACAATCGACAAATACTTCATGACAGCCAAAAGAAACCCAGTTCCTGATATAGAACTTCTCCACTACTCATTGGTTAAGAAACATATATTATGTAGATATATAAATAAAAAGCATTGATTCATTTGCAAATTTAATTCTTTCTCTCAACATATACGTAGCCTTTTCAATCACAGATCATAACTAGCCTATAGCAATACTAGTTCAACAATGAAGGTGTGTATACAAGTGCTCTATAAAGAAAAAGTAATAATTTCATATATGCATGAATATGTCAGTTTTGTTAAGAAGGCCATCAAATGTTCAACCAAACACATTTCTGAGAAAAGCATAACAATTTTACAATAAAACTGGGTCATTATGCTGGAAGAGGCTTACCGCATCACCCCTTTCTCCTGCAGGTCCGATTGGTCCTTGTTCTCCAGGTCGACCCTGTTACACAAAAACAGACAAGGAAGTCTTTTATAAGATCACTGATATCCGAATATATCAGTTTACACTCAAATAGGGTAGCAAATCCTGGGGTGCATCCAGGATTTTGTACACAAAGAAGGGGAGGGTGGGTTTGGGGGGGGGGGGGGGTGAGAAACCAAGTTTTATTTGAAATTTCATCTAATATTTTTGATTCAGCAAAGCTTGTTTGCTTGAGAAAACATGTTCTACATGTCCTCAAGAAAGAAATTTTACACATAGTGTGAAGCCCTAGAACTGGAATAATATGAGAAGATAATCGATTACTTAATAATAATAATAATAATAATGTACAGTTTTTGTATAGCGCATATCACATTGCAGCTGTATGTCCCTATGTGCTTTAAGAGAGAGAGGGAAAAGACATAATTGAAAGATAGGTTACTGAGTTTACTTTGTTAAACTAAGATACGTTTTGAATAAATGTGTTTTAAGTGCAGATTTAAACTTATCTATTGTGTCGATGTTTCTTAGAGAGTTTGGGAGGTTATTCCATAAAACTGAGGCAGCATGAGCAAATGAACGTTCACCATATGATTTTGTCTGAACTTAGTAAGTTTGTTATTTGTTAATTTAGATAAGCAAATGAATCCTTCTAAACATATTTATGTATGTACTTACTTTAGAGATGAATTTTCCATTAGTCATATATATATATATATATATATATGGTCACTGGTATATGTTTTTATAACCCAAATGCTGAATATAAGTCAGTAAATTATAATAGGCCTTAGTATTCATAAATATCATATTCATGTAAATGACCAGCTCAGATGTTTGATATGGGTAATGATTTACAATGATAGTATTAATAACCATAATAATAATAATAATAATTATAATAATAATCATAGTAACAATAATATTGGAAATGGGCCAGGAGTAGGGGCTTATCAACACTATTCCCATCAAGATGACCAAAGGAAATCACAGTGATTTGGTAACATCAATGGGTGATGGGGTATATACTCACTGGCAGACCAACACCTCCCGGTGGTCCTGGGGGTCCAAGTTGACCTTGAACTCCCTATAATAATGAAACAAAGAGATAAAATTAATATGATAATAATAATAATAATAATAATAACAATAATAATAATAGCCCTTATTTACCCAGGGTAACCACTTCAAAGCTTCTTTCTAACATAAGGTTGATAATATGCACTTTAGAATAACTGAATGGAGCATGGCTTCAACAAGAACAAATTTCATTAACAACCAAATAACCATCACACATCCTGGCATCTAAATTTGCATTTCACTTTCAATAAACATCAGAATTTAATATTTTTACCCTTGACCTAACATGGTGCATGTTGATGTTTGACCTTGCTGATACTGAAAACGAAAAAGTTGCTTTACTTAACAGATGAACTAAGATGCTCAAATACCCTTCAACCCTAGCACAAAACAATGTACATGTATCTTGGTCCACTTTGACCTTTATCTTTGTTTTTCTTACCGGAGGACCTGGTGGTCCTGGAGGACCATCCTCTCCCTTCAGTCCCTCAATACCCTGCAAAAAAGAAAGAAAAGAAAGGGAATAAGTACATGATGTAGGAAGGAATGAATCACGAAGACTTCTTCAAATTTTCAAAGAGAAGCACATATCCATTTCATTCAAGCATATTCAGAACACAATTTATCACACATACTATCCTCACATGATTCTCAAAGTGATCAACTGTGTTTAGAATGGACTTTACAAAATCATAAAGTAGACTAGCTAGAAGACTAGGCCTACTTAGTCTGATTTCCAAAAATCAGTTGTATGTCCACATACAATATGTTCATTATGTTCAGATGTGTTTCGTAAGTAATAATAATAAATTAACTACTGTATTTCAAGAGCCAATATATTTACTGTTATATAATACAAAACTCTTACAAAACTCATGGCACTGTAAAACCATATCACGCATACACAATATAAGGAAGGAATTTCATATCACAAAAATTTAGAACAATTCTAAATCTTGATATTTCAAATCCTTCACATTAATAAGATCATTGTATCCTTTCAAAAGGAAGTTGTGTATATCAATTTATCATAATTGCTTTTATAAAATCCATAATGGCTAGCAAACATCAAACACAGCTACACTTAATCAAAGAAGAGCAGGAATTCTTTCTATTGCAAATCACAGAATGCAAAAGCTCTCAATCAGTGCTCAATCAATCATACACAAAATTTTTCAAGATGATGAAATCCTACCTGTTCTCCTCTCAATCCACGTTCTCCAGAGAATCCTCTTGCTCCTTCTGGTCCTTGTAAACCAGGAGGACCAACAGGGCCAGGTATACCCTACATAAGATTAAAAATATACTAACAATTCAAGTCTGTTAAGCAAAGTATGGTGTGCATGTAGGTTAAAATCAGACTACAGAATGGAGACTGAGGCAAAATATTTCATCACTGAATTTTTCAACTGAGCTTTAATCCACATTCAGGTTTTAAATTTCCAGAATGTGGACCAACACCTTTAGAAATCATTCATTTCATGCACTTTCCTGAATATGAAAAAAATAAAACTTTAATATGATGAGGGTCACTTACAAAATGTTTTACATCCTTCTTTCTTAACTCCCAAACTATTTCAGTGGCATTTTCAATTCCTCTTTTCATGTATTCAGTTGCAAAAATAGCCCTAAAGTATACAGTGAAAATAAAACAAAACTAAGAGCAAAGGTTGCAAGAATGAATTTCCTCAGAATAAATGATGCCAGAGTAAATGCCATCAGAGAAGGTTGCCAGACTAAATGTCACTGGAGCATCAGAGGATGATCTTACCTGATTACCTGGTAATCCATCATTACCAGGGAGACCAGCCTCCCCAGGGCTTCCTGGAGGTCCAGGGAATCCTGTTGGCCCAGTGGATCCAGGCTCTCCAGGTGGACCCTACAAAACATAAATATAATAAATAAATTAACATATTAATAATAATAATATTTATTTAAAAAGTGCAGAAATCAATCTCTGGACATGTTAATTAATTTGCATTAAATGCTCCAAAGACAACATACATGGCTTGTAAAGTCTGTGGTTAAATCATTTGACCTCTGTATAGTAAATAGTCATCAATGGTACGCAATTTACTTTAGCCATATACAAATGTCTCTTCATCATTATACCGTTCATAGCATTTAGTGGATTTTTTTTCTTTTGCATTCTCTATTAATTTCCATTACTCTGCTCTGTGTCTAACCTCTCTTGATTTTTCTGTTTGTCTATTTCCCATTTTAATCAGTCTAACCTATCAATCTTCCTGAGTTTGTAAAATGAGAAGAAAAGAAACGCAGACAAACCTGAGGTCCGATCACTCCAGCAGGTCCTTGGACACCTTGCTCTCCATCAATACCCTACAACAATCAAAACAGGAAATAAACAAATTCAGTCATGTTTCTTGGACAATTTCTCAACTGATATCATTGACAATAACATCACACCACATAGTTTAAATTTTAATGGTCATCAAGCACAATCACACAAAACATAAGAGGCAAAAGAAAGCTTTCTTACAGTTTCTACTTTTATGAATCATATAACTGATGCATATGTAATGGTAGAACATTATGAAGTAAACAGTCTTTATTGAAGTTATGTATCTCAGGTAGAGATATTTGGGTCTAGTTTATAATTATGTCTCCAGACATACAAATCACAAGATTTGAATCCTAGCCCGACACTAATGTTTTTTGGCAAGATATTATTATGGGGTGTTGCAAGAAAGTTGCAATCAATTGCAAATAATTGCTTATTTTGAAACAACCATTCTAATTGGCTCAGGGTCTGCCCTTTTAAGAAGACATGCATGCAACAGTGATTTTGATTGGCCAGTGACAATCAGTTGCAACTTTCTTGCAACACCCCATAAGTCTGCATTTGCCACTTTCCACCCAGGTGTAAATGGGTTGCTATATGCTTGAGCTCTAGTTACTCTGGCCACTCAGCTATGACCAGGGTAATAACGTTTAAGCACCATAAGCATCACAGATATGAGCATTATACAAATGGCCATGATCATTATCATCATTATCATTATGACAGAACTTCAGTGATACATAAATATACATTTTTTTATTTCATGAAAATTTCACTTGTATTTGTGATACATGTTTTTGCGAGTTGAACTTTTAAACACAAAACAACATCCTACTCTTACATTCTTCTGCACTGAAATACCATAATGAGGAATAAGAAGGCTTAGAAATTATATCTTATGTTTACCAGAACTCAACCTTTTTTGGTCTAATTACTTACTGACTCTCCACGTGATCCTGGGAATCCAGGCAAGCCATCTTGACCAGGTGGTCCCTGAAAATCATAAAGGTAGGAGCAGGTCAAAGGTCATGAAGATAATTTACATATCATCTCCTATATTTTTTTAGAACTGACTTTACCAGAAAGCATTCATTGTGTGTTTACTGTATTCACTTATTCCAAGAAAAAGAAGGGGGCTGTTGCAAAAAAATGCCTACTCTTACTTATGCACATATCAATTTGTCGTATTAGACTAAATAAATCTTACTATTCAGTTATAAAGCCATAGAAATGTTGGATTTGAAAATATTTGAGTTAGCTAAATACCTTATGTAACTTAAACCCCCACTGCTTCCTGTTATAATAATTGGGTTGATCTTAGAATAATCACCTTGTGGATAATGAACACTACCTTGTACCAATAATTTCACTCAATAATACTGATAAGTAAAAAAAAAACAACAAAAAAAAAACTTACAGGTGGTCCCTTTGATCCTGCAAAACCACGGGGTCCTTGTGCTCCTGGTGGTCCCTAATCATGAATGAAAAGATTTGAAAAGTAGAAAATCAAAGAAGGCACTACTGCTTGATTTTTTTTTATTCTACAAATAAAAGAGGACTGAACACTTCAATGAAAACTTCCTTCAGAGCATCCTTCATATATCACAAGAAATACTTAATTGATAATTATGCACATCTTCTGTGTAAGCAGACTGAATCATCAGCTTCACTTGAATATCAAATTTCTTTCATTACAGTTTATTTTGTTAGAATTTGTAGTTTATTATAGATTGTAGTTCTGAACCGAACAGCAATGAGACAATACTATCATGATTATCTACTGCACAGAAAGACAGAAATAATGAAAAAATTCATGAATAACTGATGAATTATGTTCATAATGTCTCAAATGTTTTCTTAATTCTTAGAAAAGGATCAAAGACTGAACTAAGAGCATTGTCATTGCATCTTTAAATTTTTCAGTGATATGCAATCATGATTTCATTTCACTTCAAATATCTGCATATGTTTTATTTTGATGATGCTGTATTACCTGTTCACCAACGGGTCCAGGAGGTCCACGTTCTCCTTGCTCTCCCTGCATTAAAAAAAAAAGACGAGAATTGGAGTTTGGTTACAAAGAATATATGCCTTATCTCATCATCCATCAGTAATAAACATACTGAAATATTAATAACATAATCCACCTCTACTCAAAATTTGGATCTTACTTCCACAGTCTTTTATTATGCATAAAAACTCTTTATGAATAACTAACCAAATGAGTATCAAAATTATCATTACTACAAGATAGTTATGTCAAGCTTCCACACCAATGCAATACCAATTAAATCTAATAAAAGCACATTACAAAATATAACATGGCCAAAAGGCTTATATCAATGGTCAAAATAAGATCAGTGAAGAATTTTCTCAGTATGTACTATATTTTAAACAATCAATTTCTATGATGATTGATTAATAATGTTGAAATTAACCACTGAACTGGGAGAAGATATTATCATGCTAGACAGACCAATAATGATCATATACTTACATATTCACCGGGGACTCCCTGGATACCTTGTGGACCCCTATTTCCAGGAGCTCCCATTGGACCAGGTGGTCCTATGGGACCTCTCATACCAGATGGACCCTACAAACAAATCAAATGACAATGATGGGTTAGCTTTTCATGGCTATACTTCAACACGATTAGCGTAAAATAAGATTCTCAAAATCCGGGATTCAAGTATTCATATTAAATACAGAACTTTACCTCCATGTTGTGATATGATATAATGGACTGAACGCAAGAGATTAACTTTCTCATGCACATTTAACATACTTAGTAAAAAGACAAATATTAGGCCTACTTGGGTGTATAAAATGCGTGCTATGTCAAAATCCACTGTACCCAATCTGTTAAACAATTTTAAGATTTCAGTCATATTCCTCAGGTTAATTTTCACATACACTTAATACTGCATCACTATGTTTCAAAGACATATAATTTATATGCTCTGTGCCCTCAAAACAGAATTAATTCATACAATAATTTCATATGCATATATTCTGCACTTTTCACTATTATGTATATGCTGAGAGGCTTTGCTTGAAGTATTGGTTTATTTTTCAAATCAGGACTCACCCTGGATCCTTTCCTTCCTGTCCTTCCACGTTTCCCACTGTGCCCCAACTCCCCCTGCAAGGTAACAAGACACACAAATTACCATTACCATATAAGGTAACAAGACAAACAAATTACCATTATCATATGAGATATTAAGTAAAGGAATAAATTACGTATAACTATAGTTATATAAAATAAGTACAATTGACTGAAATCAAATAAGTTTTTTTCTAAAAGTGTGATAATAAGGTAAGCAACATTTAAATAAAAATCACAACTGCAAATTTTCCTCAAAATGAGCTCCATATCTCATCATGGGTGGATTCATGGCAGACTTTCATATTTATCTTTATTATCAACATATACTCCTTTCGCTTCAGTTCATTCACTATTGCTATTCAATGCGTATTTGCAACTAAGAGTACTAAATATGCATCAAACTATCCAATATATTCCAGTCTTTCCCTAATCAATCATGGACTGTATATATAAAATGTTTCATTCTAACCATTCCCTAACTAGATATTTGAGCTCTAAAAATTCCTGGATTACATTGGAAGGGAATTAATACTTTAGCTCCACCATACAAAGCTTTTGTCCTTACCTTTTCACCAACATTTCCAGGGTAGCCTGGGATGCCTGGCGGGCCTGGTGGACCCTACAGTGGAATGTTCAAGATAATAAGTAATATACAATAACATCATTAACAACTTTTACATATAAAACAAATTTTCATGACATAACACATGAATAAAAGACAACCTTACAAAAAAAGGAAAGAATGAAAGCATGCAACATGATAAAACAGAATGATATTAAAGAGTAATAAAGAATAATATTGACACAATAACTTTAAAAAAATGTTTCCAGAGAAACAGAAAAGACACTCACCTGATCTCCATGTGTGCCAATGGGACCAGCTTCACCAGGCATACCTTGCTCACCCTATGGAAAAAATATAAGTTTGAACAATAATTACTGATGAAACCTGACAATCACAAATAAAGATTCAAAATTTCACAATATCCTTAGAAAGAAAAGCTACTTTCATCATAGGAGAATAGAAAATCATATACACTAAACAGACAGGACAATGCTTTATTTTTTGTTCTAACAAAAGTCATTTGGTTGGAGGAAAGGTGTAATCATGTTTTGAAGATAAGAAAGTTGTTTAAGGTTGAATAGTCTAAATTCAGTTCTTATCTTGTAACAGCAGTGAAAGCAATAATTGTTCAAGCCTTCAAAAATAGCACATATGTTGCCTGACTGAATACTGTCAAACCAGTCTAGGAAGTGTTCATGGATATGTTTCATGCCATGTTTTAACTGAATCACAGCTGAAACAGTAATGAATTACAAAAATTCTAAAACTTTCCAGCCTAAAACTGCTTAATGCTTACATTTTTTTTTCTTTTTCAAGATTTTTATTTCTCAACTCATTCAATACATAAGTAGCACATGCATAAAAGACATTACAATTGAAAGTAACATTCCGGACACTTATATAACAGATGTATACATGCATTACCGGTTTCACTGATGTTCTTGACACAAAATATTCCATTTTTTTCTATGTAAGTTCATCAAATTACGTTTAAATGCAATTATTCCTCAGCTTTTTCAATTTGATCTAAACCAAGTTTAAAATGAGAGAAAGTAGGTTTTATATTCTTATATTTGCATGAATATATGAAATATTTTGCAAACAACAAGATCATATTAATGAGATAGAAGTTATTGAGGGTTATAACAAAACAGATTTCATTATCACTGAATTTTGTATTTCTGGTATTTTTGGACTCCAACCATTCATAAACATCATTCCAAAATACAACTGTATATTCACATCTTAGAAATAGATGAATGATGGTTTGAATGTGAGTTTCACAGAAATTACAAGTCGGTGTATCTTTTATTCCAACTTTTAACAGGAAGTCTTGTGTTGAAATTCTTCTGGAAATAAATTTAAATTGAAAACTCCATAGTTTATTGTCAACAGAAGCCTTATATAAAAGTGGGAAACGAGAATTCCAAATATGAGAGTCTGTTCAATTTTCTTTGAGATCAGCTTGCCATTTGGATTGCTGATTTGTATCTGAGAGCGACATATTTTTTTCCAAAAATGCATTATAGCACAATTTTGTGACCTTTCTACTTTTTAAGAAACAACTTAATCGTTCATCTATTGGTTGATCAGCATGATCGATTGCGTGGACATTTTTAATTATCTTTTTCCATTCCAGTGGTATAGCATGTAGAAGAGAAAAATAGCATTAAAATGATTCATTTCCAAACTTACGACATATTTGTTCATATGACATAAACGAGCCATCAGCATTTAAAATGTCTTTGAGATATTGCATACCAGATTGAAACCAATTCTTGTATAAGATTACCTTTTTATTGACTTTGATATGTGAGTTCAGAGTTTGAGAAAGTTTTTTTTTTTTAATGCTTACAATTAGTTTAAGATTAATTTTGAAAATGTTTCCACTTTTTAAAATATACAATAAACTTCAGTCTTTCAGTCAGACAATCAAAAAATACAAGATCAAAGAAAGTTTCAATGAAGGAAATAAATCTCACCTTGGGTCCAGTAATTCCTTCAGGGCCACGGGGACCTGGAACTCCTTGTGACCCCTGTCAATACAGACATGAAAGAACAATTAGAATTGCAAACAGTGCCTGAATAATTATTACACTTACCTTACAAATATGTCTCTCAGATGATCAAGATCTTGGTATATATCTTACATAAAAATATAGACCTAATAAATCAACCAATGCTTAAATAACTAAAATGAAAAGTATGTTGGAAAGCATAAAATGATAAGCAAATATAAGGTGATAAATGCAAAAAACATAATTATGCCTCTGGTGCTAACTTTGGTAATGGAGACAAACACTCACTCAAATACTGATGAAAAGTGCTTTTTGAATTATTTATGTCACATTAATGGATCTTAAGTAAGTATCTTAAAATTTTAAATTGCTGCGAGAAAATTTACTGGTTACTACTGCAAGAAAATTTTCTGGGTACTAACAGAATGTTTGATGCAGTGATGATACATCCATTACAACAGTAAAGTCAAGACGGGATTTTACTAACTTACCCGTTCTCCTTTCAGTCCAAGTTCTCCTTTGAAGCCTGGTAGACCATCACCACCCTGTAAGTATGATAATTACAAAGATGGAGTGAGCAAAAGACTAATAATGTAAGTCCAGAGATATAAAAGATTGATGAGACAAGAGATAGGGAAGCAGCTGAACTTTAACTTTATTGGATCAGGCTTTCTGCCTTCCTGGCCTTCTTCAGGTTCTTTAGTGAACTTCTGGTGGGGGGATTTTTATACCGGTATATATCAAAAGTAAGAGCTGCTGGAAATATGGTGAGAAAAGAAGGGATAACTGAGATGAAGAGTGACATGTAAGATAGCATTTAGTATGCTCTCCATAGTAAACTATATCACAGCATTTACACAAAATAATCATACATAACATACACAAATTTCATCAGAATAGGTAAATACACAATATTTCAAAGGGATAGGGGAAAATAAAAGGTAAAAAAGTTAACTATTCAGGGGAAAGGTATGTTTTCAAGAGTTTTCTTAAATTGGTCTGTGGAGTTTGCTGCTTTAATAAGAGGGGATATTGTTCCATCCTTTGGATGCAGTTACAGTAAATGTACCATCACCAGCTTTACTACTGGTCTCGGGAATGGTGAAATATAGAAATACAGAGCAAGATATATATTCAAACTAGATGAATCTTCGACCACGCGTGGTCGAACTTTATGCCTCCGCCATTACCAAATCAGAAATAAATGGCACTTCATGTTGATTTATTTTCATTTATACAATGACATCTTTGACCTTGACCTTTGACCTTGTGACCCCCAAATCTAATGAGAGCATTGCCGTTTCCATATGCATACATGAGCCAAGTTTGTTGAACCGTCAAATGGTTACTGAGTTATCACAAGAACGAACCATTTCTATGTACATAATGACCTCTATGACCTTTGACCTTTGACCTTGAGACCCCAAAATCTAATCAGATCATTGTCCCTCCCATATGCATAACTGTGCCAAGTTTGAGGTTGATAGGTCAAATGGTTCTTAAGTTATCGCGAGAACGAGCCATTTTTATGTGTTTTATTAGCTCTATGACCTTGACCTTTGACCTTGTGACCCCAAAATCTCATCAGATCATTGTCCCTCCCATATGCATACCTGTGCCAAGTTTGAGGTTGATGGGTCAAATGGTTCTTAAGTTATCGCGAGAACAAGCCATTTTTATGTGTTTTATTACCTCTATGACCTTGACCTTTGACCTTGAGACCCCAAAATCTAATCAGATCATTGCCCCTCCCATATGCATACCTATGCCAAGTTTGAGGTTAATCTGTCAAATGGTTCTTAAGTTATCGTGAGAACGAGCCATTTTCATGTGTTTTATTACCTCTATGACCTTGACCTTTGACCTTGAGACTCCAAAATCTAATCAGATCATTGTCCCTCCCATATGCATACACGAGCCAAGTTTGAAGTTGATCCGTCAAACGGTTCTTAAGTTATCGCGAGAACGAAAACGGGACGGACGGACGGACGGACGGACGGACGGACAGACGACCCGAAAACATAATGCCTCCGGCAACCACCTACGGTGGGCGGAGGCATAAAAATAAAATGAGTGAGAGATGGGGGGGGGGCAAGATGGTGAGATATGGAGTGAGACAGAGTGAGAGAGAAAGAGAATGAAACAGAGAGAGAGTAAGATATACACTGAGATGGCTATCACTTACCGGGTTTCCTTTTTGTCCTGTCTCTCCTCCAATTCCTCTAGCTCCTTTCACTCCCATTGGACCAGTGTAACCTGGAACTCCAATTGGTCCTGGTGCACCCTAAGAACATGTTTAAATGTCATGTATTGTAAAGTTAATAAAGCAAAATTTACTGGATATATTATGTTTGATTTGGGATTATGGGATTCATTAAAAGAATTAAATAACAATCAAAAATCTTGGAATATTGCAGATTATCTCATGAACTGATAAAAGATTGAACAAAAATACTTGTATGGTATTTCAATGAATGAAAAAAATAGGTCATATACAAGCAATTTTAGAGTATCTTTAGCCAATCTTGCCAATGGTGAGCCAAAAAAGAAATATTTAGTGTTTAAATACCATGTCATGAAAGGTAACAGTATGAAACATCCAACTGCACTACTAAGATTATTTCCTTCGTCACAGTGCGTAAATACCCTACTGTCCTCCAACACTAGAAAATAATTTCATCCTACATGGAGATATTAATCATCAACAAATGATTCCATGCTGCTAAGAAATAAGCCAACTAAGAAACAGTTTTCTACATAAATGGACATTTGTTTGTTTTGTTTTGTTTTGTATTTTGTTTCTCCGGCTTCCTATACATTACCACATGAAAAACAACTGTTGCCATCAATGTATTTATACAACAGAATTCGCTTCTACCTTTGTATGTTGCACTTGGATAATGAATTAACTCTTGCATCTATCTATATACTGCATCACTCTGACCTTTGGCTGCAAGGTGCAACAAGGAGTGTCTTATCATTAACCATATAATAATAATAAGAAGAAGAAGAAGAAGAAGAAGAAGGAGAAGAAGATTTGTAAGGCGCCGAATCCATTTGATGATCAAATGCTAAAAGCGCAACTTGTGCAAAAGATGAAATTACATGACAAATAGACAACAGTGCAATGGGGTAGGTAATGACATGAGAGATCGTGGAAATCAATTGCAGGCCAAATTAAACAGATATGTTTTAAGATTATTTTTTAACACATCAGCAGAACTGCTATTTCTAATAACCCGAGGGAGAGTATTGATGGCCCAGCATGAGCGAAAGTTCACTACCCCCACTTTGTATTAAGCCTAGGAATAACAAGTGAACCAAAGTCTTGAGAGCATAGCGATCTAGAGGGAATGTAATGTTTGATCGAGCCAATATTGTACTGTGGAGCAGAGCCATGTATACAGTGAAATAATAACAAAAGAATCTTAAAAAAACAAAACGTTCTTTTACAGGCTACCAATGAAGTGATTTGAGTGTGCTTATTAGAAAGGGTCACTAGACAAGCAGCGGCATTCTGTAATTTTTGTAATTTTGCAGCATTATTAACTTACCGTGGATCCCTTGGGACCTGCCTGTCCATCCTGACCTGGGTGCCCCTAAAAAGAAGAAAGCAATAACATATACAAAGAAGAAGTCAGACCAATGATTTATTTTCACAAAAATGAGGGTATAAAACAAATATTATACAACAGCTAACCATCTAAATCTAATTATTCTATCATCATACTGTTATAATTATCATTATTATTATCATCATTATTATTATTATTATCATTATTATTATTATTATTATTATCATCATCATTATTATTATTATTATCATTAGGTATTTGGCATCACCTATGCCTGGGATGGGAAGAGCAAACTTAATCACTGTGACCCTCAGGTCTCTCCTCTAAATATAACTAAGTTGGATGTGCAGGTGTACCACAACACAAGGGTTTCCCCATACTCCTCTTCAAATAGTGTAGTTGATTCTTAATGTGCACAGGTGGTGACTCTCCTCTACACAGGACCTCCATATAATGCCCTATCTGAGGGACAGAGTACTTTCAACAGAAACATAGCCTGCATCTCTGAAACTGGGGAAGGGCAGGTTAACGCACAACGCAGGCTTCAGGTCATCTGCCCAGGATGGATTCAAACCCACGATCTTTGGCTCGACAGGCAGACGCTTTACCAACTAAGCCATCACCTCTTATCTTGCTAATAAGTTTTGAGAATGAATTCTAATAAACTTGAACAAACCTTTACCAAGTCGAAGTGAGATGAACTTTATGAAAAACAGATAAATGAATGAGTTAGTAAATAATAAATACAAAGTAAACAAATCATTTTTACTTACAGCTGGCCCATCAGTACCAGGAACACCGGGGATACCAGGCTTTCCAATAGGTCCTTGGACTCCAGGTGGCCCACTCTGTCCTTGAGGCCCCATGGAGCCCTAACAAGACAAGAGCACATAAAGTTAAGGGATTTATAAAAAGAAAACTGGGAGTGGGGAAGGGAGATAGGAAAAGAGGAGAGTATTTCATGAATTTTTCCATAGTTCAGTTATGCTCATCATAGTCATGTAAACTTTGCAAATCCAGACTTCAAAAGGAGTTTTGAATAGTCAGTACTGACATTCTACATAATCCATTTCCTTAGTCATCACATTTACAACACACTTTGCGCAACTGAATATCTTGTTTTGATCACTCACCTATCAATTGCCAACTATTCTGTATCATAAAAAGCAAACAGTACTTCACACTACAAAATATTTGTATCAATTTGTGTTATAATCATATGGTTAATGTCATTATTGCAAATCAATGGTATACAAATTTAATAATCAAATGAAATTCCTTTTAGCTCTAATTCACTAAAAAAATTGGAAATTTAAGATATCCAGATTTCATGAAAATGGTAGTCTAGACCTCTCCACCAGACAATGGAAAGAAGCTTCTGTTTCCCAAGAAGCAGATTTACTGCAACAAACACCTTCAACACCAAATAGGTAAAAGAAATTGAGCGACTCTTTACTTACTGGGGGTCCCGGTTTTCCCATTGGTCCTGGTCCTCCAGGGACACCTGGAAGACCAACTGGTCCTTTAGGTCCAGGTCCACCTGGCTCTCCTTCAAGTCCCTGGTAGCAAAGTAATATGAGGTAGATTTTAATTCAAACAATTAAAATTTATTAATTCTCATAACATAAAACAGCATCATACACCTTAATATATTCATTAACTTATGTTCATCATCACAATTTATTGCCATAATGCCCTCACAGAGATCACAAGGTAGGAATGCTCTCCTGTGGGAGAAGAGATCCTGCACACATCATGAGCATAAATTAAATCTAATGACTAGAAGCACAGTAATGGCCACAGAATTTATTACTTTGTTATTTATCATTTCAATTGTTCTTTTTGTAACTATGTTTTTTTTTTAAAAACAGTGGTTATATAGAATTTGTTTAACAACTAGGAAGAGTGTTTTGATACATTTTCACCATATAGATACATGTCAAAATTTTAAGTATATTATTGACATGATTGTTTAAACAATGCCATGTTGTGTTTCAGATACTTTTCAAACTCACTGTAATACCCTGGGGTCCTGGTGGCCCCCTCGACCCGGGTGGTCCTCGAATTCCTGGGGGACCAGATGGGCCTGGGTCTCCATAAGGCCCCTCCTCTCCCTGAAAGTGAAAGAAGAAGAAATATATCAGAATGTACTGTAAGGTTCGAGTGAAGACAAAACGTAAGTTAAGGTAAAACAGCTACCTAATGAAGAGAGTTTTAAGGAATATTAAATCGTATACAGATAGTTCCTTCCAAAATCCCACCGCTGCCACCACGTCGATACAGACAAGACAGTTTAGTTGAGGTTTCACTAATTACTAGTGCAGAGCATTTTTTCAATGGCTTAGCCAAACCAGGCCCAAGCATGCTAAACAGGGCTGTAAAAATCACATCGAGTCCGAGGTGCAAGCGTGTAACAAATCTTCCTGAAATGATAACATCATCACACCCCAGTTCCTTCAAAAAGTGGATGCGCACAGATTTATGACAGCGCAATGCAGCATGCTCCTTTTGAGCGTGATGTTATAAACCATGAATAGTATCAGTGAACAGTACTACTGTACACGGAACATGACATCAGATGTTCCCCTCGACGGCAATTTGCTCATGTACATGATAATTGCATTTCATCACAATGATGTACAATAAACCAATCAACTGTGCAATTTCTAGTTATGATTGATATATATAGCCTGTACTGGAATAAGAGAATGAAGCAGTAAGCAGTCAAGTAAACCCGAATCCTACATTTCCATTCATCAGTAAGAGTTTCAGTTAGTATGGTCATCTAATTTCTGACCACCTACAAAAAGTATAAGCTATTAAGAGATATTATTTGTGGGATGAAGATTTTAATTTGTAGAACAATGTAACAATGCAGTATTGTAGCATGGGTCCCTTTCAGTGGGGGCGTGTGCATCCCCCTTATGCCTGCCAATATTCCAATGTATCAATAAGAAGAGAGATATCTTACATCTCTTCCTTTTGGTCCTGTGTCTCCAGGAGGTCCCATGTCTCCTGACCGCCCCTGTAGAGGAAAAAAGAAAAAAATCTTTGAATTTCTCTTTATTTCATTCAATACACAATTACTAAAATGAAGGAATTAGGTACACATTCTCTCTCTGATTCTATCTTTCTCCTTCTCTCCTTCTCTCCTTGCTCTCCTTTCTTCTTCTCCTTCTTTTTCTTTTTCTTTTTCTTCTTCTTCTTCTTCTTCTTTTCTTCTTCTTCTTCTTCTTCTTCTTCTTCTTTTCCTTCTTCTTCCTCCTCTTCTTCTTCCTCCCCTTCTTCCTTGTTTGATTACCATAACTACTAATGAAAGTAAAATGATGACTTACAAAGGCTCCTTTCACCCCAGGTAACCCTGGCAACCCATCGTAACCACGATCTCCTTTCTCACCCGGGAGACCAGATGGACCTCGACTTCCATCTTTGCCAGCACGACCCTATCAACACACAGAGGAAATTTTAAAGTTCAAAATTCATATTCATTTACACTGCCCATGTACATGTAAATATATTACAAAAATTTGCTTTATATTGGAGTTACAGGGAACATAGCAGACAATATGTTATTTCCTACATGATACGAAAAGTGTGATGCTTCTCTGACAGTGCACAACATAAATCATCTTCATAACAGAAAATGTGGATGTATTCTACACAAAGGCTAATATACAAGCACAATCTTTGAACAAAATTCTTTAAAGTGATAGGATAGAATGAAGTCCTACAGCATACAAGTCCCTGTTCAGTGTTGGTTCAAGTCATACCAAAAAGATCAGCTTTTTTCCCCTCCACATCCACTGGAGGAAATAACCATGGTAGCCTAGCTGAAGCTGGTGTAATATTGAACACAATCAGCAACTTGTGTTGTTTTTATGAGAGCAATAAATATATTCCATGTTATCATTATATTCTCATTATATTCTCATTATCATAATTATCTTTTATTCCTTTCATCATCATAACTTACCCTCTTGCCTGCACGTCCTGGCTGACCTGGCGTTCCTGAGGGTCCACGAGGTCCAAAGTCTCCCATGGAACCTGGGTCTCCTTTAGGTCCATCTGGACCAGGAGGGCCCTAAAGTACAAACAAGATGAAACAACACATCTGAGTAAGCTCCCAGCAAAGGCAGACACTGGGACTATACAAGAAGTCATTATCATCATCATCAAGAATAGAATCTACATACTTATTCTTTTTTTGCAAAACATTAATGCAAATGCCAATACTCTCTACCTGAGTGCTGTTAATGTGTATCTTGCAGGAACTCATTCCTTGAATACTTTCACACTTGGACGCCCTTGTGATCTAACTTGAGCTGGCGAGTAGGAATTTAAAGCTGTTGCAGCCAAACTTATCACCACACACTGTTATTTTTCTACAAGAGTATTATTCTGATGTAGTTTCATTCAGCAATTCCTATAATGCTCCCATCACACTGATATTATGGAGACTTGGGGCTTATGAAAGTGGTCACCAGTCATTTCAAATCCCATCGCTGCCACAACACCAGACTAATTAGAATAAAAGGCAATTTACCAGACGGAGTTTAAGGAGTCACTGGTGTTTACTGAATGCTGCGGCTGATCACTGGGGAAAATCGATTGCATAATTTACAACTGGATAATATCCATAATCATCTTAACACAATACCGTGGCAGTTAAAATATTGTTCAAGCTTACCATGGGACCTACAGACCCCTGTGTTCCTGGAGGTCCTCTCTCTCCTCTCATTGCTACCTGTCAAAACAGAGTATGAAAGTGAATTATACAGCAATTACTGTACAACAAAGCATTTCTTCCCCTCTTTCACTGCAGAAAAAAAATCTTATCAGTAAAGGAACTCTAGGATCTACAGAACTTGGAGAAAGATATCTTTAAAAATAATATGGAGTTTGGAAGAAAAAAATGAGTAGTTCCGCAATATCAGTCAAAATTAATTAATTTCATGGCTAAAAGCACACATCAATGTAAAATCAACTGGAATTACAAAATCTCTATAAGTAATCACAATGAGTATTCAAACTTGAAGGCTTTCACCAACACCATGTGGTACCCTTGATAAAAGGAAAATATAAAGTCCCCGGTGAGCTTTCTCACTAGGGGCTAAATCATGCTGCTACCAAAAGCTCCTATAATACTGGTATAAATTCAATTTCTCAAAATATGATTTGCATTACTGTGAATACAAATATGCATCCAATTCAGATTAAATGAAGAAATGTGACAAACCCTTTGCTCCTCCAGAACCTGTCTGATAGCTGCTAAATTAGCTTGACTTCCTGGACCTTTACTGCTGGATGCTGCATCAGACATGGCTGACATTACTGCTGCCTTGAAACCAACAAAAAAACCCTCAAACTTTGATTACCAGTCTTCAAGGGTCTTGAACCTTCTAAATCATCAGTATTTTCTGGTCCAGTTGTTCCTTTTACAACCAACAAACAACACTGGAATTTTTACTAGGGCCTACGTAAAGGGTTTTGAATTTCATGATCAGCCGTTGCTATGAGGTCCAGTGGTTAAGTGACCAGACTGTAGCTTGTCAATTTCCTCCAACAAACAATACCACATACTACATTAAGTTTTCATTACCAATCTCTAAGGGGAATCATGATCCCCATGTTGTGTGGTCGTGCAGTGACTAGACTATTTGGTTGAGGGATCCACTGAAACCAACCAACAGTGATCAACCTTTCGGTGTTAATCTCCGGATTGGAAGGGTCTTGAACCTTTATGATTCACATGTGTGGTCCAGTGGTTGTGTGATTTTAAAATGGGTCAAAGTGTTGATCCACCTAAACCAACAAACAATACCTGAGCTTTCATGACCTATCTCCACTCTAAAAGGGGAGGGAACTTTCATAGTCCAGTGGGGGATGGTCTAGGGATTACGGACTATTCAGTCTAATGACCAAAGGATCCACTGAGACTGAGAAATGATACTCAAACTGCCACTACCAATACCTGCCCGATAAGGGGCTAGAGGTTAGAACCTTTATGATCTAAGGGTGTTGTGCAGTTCAGTGGTTATGTTACCTAAGAATTAGGAAATTCAATGTAGTGCATGGTGGAGATGGTGTAAAATATTTTGCATTGAATTACTTTTCGATTGGTACCATATGGTTTGCACAGTAATGGTAACAGTAAATGTGTTTCAAAAAATCAGAGGTGATGAAACTCCAAACAGCACAGCTGGTGTTGGAACGCCAAGATATATCTCACCGGAATGATGAAACTTGGTCCTGGAGGTCCTCTTAAACCTGGAACGCCATCAGATCCGTCTCGCCCCGGCCTGCCCTGACATGTGAATTCAAGCACAAAAAGAAAATTATTAAGCAACTAGAAGAAGATCATTATAATAATACTTGGGATACTTCATGAAGCACTGTGATGGAAATACTTGTAGGTAGGGAACTTAAAAGTGAACCTGCAGGGACAAACTTTAATATATAGTCAATGCAAGCTCACTGCCTCAATCCATACTATCAACCGTTACAATGTCTCCAGTTGGCTTATTTCTAAAAAGATTCGACTTATTAAATTATCAGAAATTTGCTTTGGAGCATTAATAAAGAATACTTTCATTTGATAAATACTATAATACTACACGGCTAATACTTCATCTTTTCATGTAAATGTCAGAACTCTGTCACTTTGTTTAAATCTTTTCTATTTTCCTTAATACAACTAGAAAAAATGGAACGCATAATATCCATTAAACTTAATCGTTCTGAACTACACAAGAAAAAGTGGAAAACTTTCTGTGACCTTACATAATGTACACTAGAGATCTTATGTTATTTTATATTTTCTATTTCATTCAACTATGTCTTTGTGCCATTGAAGAGTTCTATGTATTCATTTTGAGATTATCTTTTGCGATAACGTGAACTGCAAATAAAACTCAATTAAAAAAAAAACCATTACAGTCAATGTTTGCCAAAGGGTTTTGTCAGATGTCATGTAAAATATTCACCATAAAGTTTTCAGTTTGGGGAATACCATTAGACCTTTCTGAAATCTTCATTAATTCACTACAGATGAAGAAAATGAGAGTTATCATCCCAAGGGTATACTCACCCGTTCTCCTTTGGCTCCTGTTGGGCCTGGGGGTCCATCTGGTCCAGGGGGCCCAGCGTACCCCTGTCATAAAATGGCACAATGCAGCAGTAGCACAGTATAATATAATACAGAGGAAACTCGGTATAAAGAGATCTGATATAACAATATTCTTGATATACCAAGGTAATTTTCCAGTCCCGCTCTTTATTTTCTATTGTTTTCTAACCCTGATATAATGAGATTCCTGCTATAACAAGGTAATTTTGATGGTTCCAAGGACCTCGTTTCCACTGTATTAGATTCTTGTTGATTCCAATTATTATTACTAATTATTGTTAGTAATAGTAGTAGTGGTATGATACAGAAGTATACAGTAATTTTTTTGCCAAATGAAATATTATTATGCTATATTAAAAGTACTATAGTATGTTATTATTACCATCATCATCAAAGAAAACGCCACAACATATAACGCAAAACAGTCAATACTTCAACAACATCATAACAATGATAACAATAACATAACAATACATATCATAAAACTTTAACTTACCCTAGGTCCAGCTGGGCCTACAGGACCAGCATAATATTCCTGAACAGAAAAAAAAAAGATCAAATCACTATGAGCATGATTATAATCTCTACAAACTATCTATTTAGCTTCATATCTCTCATCCTCTCTCATCCTGCCCTCTTCTATCTGTCTGTCTCTCTGTCTCTCTGTCTCTCTGCCTCTCTCTCTCTCTCTCTCTCTCTCTCTTGTCTCTCTCTCTTTTATTTGTAAAATTATACATAAAAGGGATTAAATTGACAAATTGTATTTAGTAATACACCTGCTTCAACAATTAGATTATCTTGAAAAGAAAATGATATATATTCATTGCTCCTCACTGCAAAAGATGCTTGTTGAAAGTTGTCTTGCTGGCAGTTGAACTTGGGACCTTTGAAATACAACGTCAATGACTTTTAATGTCCTATGTTATAGTACAGTCATGTTTTGTATGCATCATTTCTTACTGACTTGGACAGTGTAATGAGGGATGGCATGATTCAAGACTCAAGACTGCCCATCTTTGTTATAATTTTTGTTCTTATATCAACAAGCACATTTGATTTATGAAAACATGTGAATCATAAAATCAAATCTATTAAATTTCACAGTACTATGATGAAAGTATACAACCAGGTTGGTGTACATGCAAAATTTAAACAGTTATGTAACACTTACAATCCGGCCTTCTCCTTTATCTCCCTTTTGTCCTTTAGAACCCTGTAGAATAATATAAAAAATCAAGATAAATATATGCATATACATGAAACAATGACGACTAATATTACAAAGAAATTACCATTCATTAGAGGCAGGGCCCAACATGTCTTTTCTTTGGTCAAGGGTTTTTTTTTTAAAATGTGGTTGCAGGAAATTGATTTTATATATTGTTCACGCAAATGTGGAAAATATACACTGAACTTGCACCAATAACTGCCACCCATTCTGTCACCACTGGAAGGGATGTCTCCTTTTCTCTGGTGCATATTTAACGTGTTTGTGTGATTTCATATTAGTCAATACCAATACCATCACATCATATCTTTTAATTCTTTAACTTTCTGTTGGAAATTATATTTCATTTCAAACCTTGGAAACGTTGACTTTGACCTTTGACATTAACTCACCCTGTCTCCACTAGCACTGATGGGTCCTGCACCATCACCTGCCACTACAACCTTTAATCCTGGGTCAATGACTGAGATGTCATAGCTGAAGAAATCACTAGCCTCTCCATAGCCTGAACCATCATATACATTGACTGGTCCATTTACCTGCTCACCGGTACTGTAATCTGGAACCTGAGAGAGAAAATGGGGTGCATGTCAATAGAAAATATTATCACTATTTCTAGAGTGATATCAACCAATTTACATTTTTCTTCATACAAAAAATTACAATCTGAATCTAATAGATTTAGAAATGAACCATAATCATGATAATTTTTTAATCTAATTTTGGATTTGTCCCTAATCACAGTCTCTTAAAGGGGGTACCCAATGCTGAAACAATGTTAGCTCATTTAAAAGAGCATGATTTTATTAGCAGAAAATCATCTGCCTAAAGTTTTTTAAAAAGTCGTGTTGCCAAGGAAACCCCCAAATGTGGTAAGATTTCAGGATATTTTTGACCCCTCAGCTGTGACCAGTTTCAACTGGGTACCCACTTTTACGTCAAAATGATGTCAAAGTGGGTGCTTTGTCGCGCACTTTAGCAAAATGCGCGCAAGGTATAATACATATTGTACAGTCTAACGCGCAGCACAACTGCAATGCGCGAAGCTGGGTACCCACTTTTACGTCATACCTCATACTCAATTTTTTTGGTCAACTCTTGACTTTTTATGAGAAAATTAGCCAAAATGCATTGATTTCGATTGAAAATCATAAAATTTTTAATGTTATTCTTCTTAGAATTCTATTCTCGATCATATATAAAAAATTTGTTTACCATTGTGTAATCACTTTAAATTAATTTCCAATCTAAGAAAGGTGATGTAAAATGCAGGCAATGTGATAGATGGATAGAATGGATTTAAGGCAAAGATAGATTAAATTTGTTATGTATTTTGTTGGTGTTTTGGATTTCTAATGTTGAATTTGACTAGTGGAAGGAAAATTTTAAATGCTTCCTTACACCATCTCTATCTATCTATCTATCTATCTATTTATCACTTTTTCTATTCTCTCTTCCTCTTTATGGAAAAGAAATCAAACACTGATATATACATATATATGTTCCTGTTTCTATTCTAAGCCTCAATTCATCAAAAAAGTGAATGGGGAAAGAAGAGAAATAGAAAAGTGATCTCGACTGAAAGACTCAATAAGCAGGTCACAGATATTTTCTCAGTCATTAGAAGAAAGAAGTTTATCCTTAATCATGTGATGGTTACCTGGGCTTCTTCCAAGAAGGTATTAGCAGCACGGCTACAATCAACATCATAGTCTGTGCACTGTCTTTCTGCAACTGTTGGATCAGGAATGATGAAAGCTTGTTGGAGGATACCCTGAAAAGAAAAAAAGAAAAGAAGTAGTCTTAAAATTGTTTATCTTTCTCATCTTATTGTTAAAATTTTTGAAAAAAGATGAGTAAGTACTGTTCATAAAACTGCATGAAGAAAGCAGTGGAGGATCTTGGATTTTGTAATGCTAGGAGTCCACTGGGCCGGCGCCAGTTCGCGCCAGTTCGCGCCAGTTCGCGCCAATGCAATTTGCTGTGGCGCCTAGTGTCGCCAACAAGGTGCCTAGTGGCGTGCAGTGGCTCAAACTGCCTCCCAACTGGCTCGTGGTGGCTCGTAACGGCGCCAAATTTGAATTTGGCGGCAAGGAAATTTCAAACTGTTTAAAATTTTCGTCGCGCCACTTGCATCGAGCAATCAGCGCGAAGTGTCCACCAAGTGGCACCAAATGGCGCAAACAATCCGCCTATTGGAATCCACTGGAATGTAATGGCGCACGCCATGTGACACCTAGTTTATTCCACTTGGCGACACACAACATGCCGAGCGGACATTAATTCGGCGCCACAGCGAGCCACTACGCGCCAATCACATAGTCTTTGGCGCGAACTGGCGCGAACTGGCGCCGGCCCAGTGGACTCCTAGCATAAAAGATGATGGACAAAACAAAACAAAATTTTCAGTATTTTCGGATTTTCTGGCAAGCAAAAATAAAAGAAAAAAGTCATCACCCATTTTGGGTAGCATAAGAAGACTATTTATGTATTATAAAAGAATAATTATGTTTCATGAGATTGTGAAATTTTGAATAATTGAATACGAAAATACCAAAATCACATACCAAATTTTGAATCTTTGTCAGGGAAAGTCACAAACTATAATAACGAATTGTACATCTACAATATCAGTATATTACTATATGGGACAAAGATATTCAGCATCAAAATTAGTTCACTCTGTTTAATTGTTTATTCTTACTTATTTGAAATATGAAAGCATGTAAAGAACAAGTCCTTAATCATCTCAATAAACAGACAATGAATACAGGGAAAATTATAGGATCTTCAAGAATTGCATACAACCTGAGCTAAACTCTAGGTTTAAAGCATGAAGCTCATAACAGAAGCAGTATTTTGTGAAATATTAACTCTAAGATTAAGGTTTCTGTGTGTGCTTGATGTTTCAGTATAAGATATTTATCATAGGACAATGTGCCTGTTGTGTAAACTTTCTGTAAATATGCAAGCATTACATCTTTCTTCTATGGAAACTCATGAACAAAACTGTAAAAAGTTACAGATGAAATATTATTCTCTTGTAGAAAGGTGTGCTCCCTTTTGTGAGATAATGTATCTGGTGGTCCATAATATTGTTTCCTGTGATGACAACATGTCTGATAGTGAATGCTTTCATATCCACCATCTCTTCACTTCACAGCATGATCAGGAATTACATAGCAAAGTGGGCGTTGTGAGCCTGTTCTGTGAGTCTGTTGTCATATCACATCCTTCACTCATATTTGTCATATTGATGCTGGAATGCCATGACCCTTTGACATATAGTGTCATCTGCTTTAAATCAATGGCATTCTGCACCGTATTCCACATTTTCCCATCACACCTTCACATACTAACATTCAAAATTTTACAGAAAGAAAACTTTACAGAAATAAAACATATTGTTTCCCCTAGATTCAGATCAAGAACATTGTACAACTTCTTTATGATCCTAATTTCATTAATAAATCGGTGGAATTGAGGTCTTAAGACTCTTAAATGAAACAAAATTTTGAATGCCAGACATGAGCTTAAAAATTTCAATGGAATACTGCATGAAGAAGAAAAACACATTTCCCCCCCCCCCCCCCTCCCAAAAGATTAAAAAAACAGGAAAACAGCTTCAGAAAAGAGCTTTCAAAATTGCTTGTATACCCTGCTTTTATGTTGATTTTGAATAAGAAAATATAAGAGAATAACAAAGTATGTTTTGTAATACATGATGATATTAAATTATGTATGCATATAGAGGACGAATCCATTCATCATGCCTTCACTTTTTTTTTCTCTACTTCTGTTTCTCATGAAATTCAGTATGTTTACCCTGTTAACTCATTCCCTGTACTTATCTATAATAACTTTTACGCACACGGACATAAAATATACATTGAAATATACTTGTTGACATGCAGTATGAATTGACATTGACTTACTTCAAACGACGACCTTCCATTGAGGTTTGAACCAAAGAGAAGGAAGGCACCTTGATCGAGACTGAAAGGCCTTGTACTCCTGTCAACCTGCCACTTTTGTGGGGGTAGACAATTGATACTCAAGGAGACCAGGTTTCCGCTCACACGGATTGCTAGCCGATGCCATCTAAAAGGAGGGGAAACGAATCACTGATGTCATTCATTTTTACAATCTTGTTTATACTAATAATCGTATCTCTTTTCTCAAATACAAAGGAAAAAATTCATGTGTGATAAAAGCAGAAATACAACATCGTAATATTTCATGACCTTTTGAAGTTTCAGACTATATATATGTGATCGTACATTTGTACTTCAGATCTTTTAAAGTGTTCATACATCACAGAAAGGAGGGAATCCGAAGAATACGGGGGATAATATTAATACAAATATGTATCAAACTGAATATACTTCAACAGTAGAGGTGTAGAATTAATATTTGCATAAGGTATTAAAGCCTATAAAAATACACAAACTTGTCATCAATCACCAAATTCTCACAAATTCACTTGCTCAACACCATTACCATTCATTTATTTATTTCATTTCCAGGAGGAGAAAACTGGCAATATAAGAAAATTACAATCACCAAAAAAAGGAAAGTTATGTGAAACATAACTTATCTGTAGTTGATGCAGACCACTATCTCTACGACAAAAAAAAGTGATGCAGACGAAAGATCTATCACAGAATTACGGAATGCACATGAGGTCGAGAGGCTGACTGTGTCATCAACAATCACCGTCTCCCACCAGTTTAGACCATCAAGGGCAGGGATGTCTATAAGCTGTCCCCGCCAAGGGCCACGGGTATTTGTTATCATTTGGAAGCCAAGAGCAAAACCAGACTATACACATCCGCGGTAAGTTGGAGTGAATGAAGATGAGTAATGGTTCACTGTCGTGGTAATGATGATGATGATGATGCTTATGAGGATGGCAATGGTTTTAATAGGGGAGTGAGATTATTAACGACATGCAAAGAGATTGAATGAAACAGGAAGTAGACTGCGATACCAAACCCACTCAAAGTCTCCCACTCTTCAAACATTAGCAAATGAGTGAAAATGATATCGCACTTTTTCTTGCCTCTTCTTATCACGTCTCTGTCAATCAACCCTCCCCCCCCCCCCCTCTATCTCTCTCTCTCTCTCTATCTCTCTCTTAATTCTACGGCAAGGTTACTTCATTATCATGAAGATGATAGTGATACTACCAACTGTACTGATTATAACGAAACTTGTGATGACTGGTTGCTTTGTATGGCATGGGAAAGACATTTGCAAATTAAGTGCACAGGCAACGTGGATCCAACGATATCGTGCGAAGAAGTATTACTTTCCTGATGATTGATCTCAATATTTAGTCTTTTATTCAAGGTTGCAAGTACGACGGAAAAGGTCTCTGAACTCCTCTAACATTGCGAAGAATGATTCTAGAGTTCACAGTCCTTTTAAACACAACCCAGCATTATGCCCGACGATACGACTATCATGATTCCAAAAACGATTAGCTTTAACTTTAAGCTATGATTGATTGGGTGGAGCAACGTTAAATCTGGTCAAACATATTGCCGTATGCTAATGACAGGAAAGTTTCAGGCTAAAATTTAGACCTGTAAAACGTTGTGGGGAACTACTGGCCATGTTGAGTTCGACTTCGACAGATCTTGACCTACTTTTCGAAAAAAATACATCTATGTTGACGAGTGACGAGAATCATGTTGCCCTTAAGGACTAGAAGAATAGGCCTATTTATTACACTAACCATCAAATCACTTGATATACAGAGGACTAAAGTAGGTAAGATTTGAAATAAACAACTTGTATTATATAGCTGAGCTACGTAAATGTAATAATAATAATAATAATAATAATAATAATAATAATAATAATAATAATAATAATAATAATAACAATAACAATAATAATAATAATAAATAATAATAATAATAATAATAATAATAATATTGCATATTTGTATAGCGCACGTATCCACCAAACAAACTTACAAAGTATCTCGGCCTAATCGAAATATCATCTTCGAATCACAACAAAATAGGGATTAAACACAATCAAAGTCTACTAGTCTTGTAAATTGTTCTGTCTTCGGAATGACCGAATGATACCAAGAAGAAACATTGTGTCTTAGTCGGGTATTTTTATCATAGCGTGCTACCTGGCCTGAAAATGTGCAAAGGCTGCGGATCTCCAAAGTTACATGCATGTCGGATTGTGTTTATACAACTCCATTTATAATAGATGCATCTACCACAAAATATCATTTTGTGGTAGACATGCAAAAGTCAAACGTAGACCTACATGGCAGTTATGTCTTTGATGGATTTCAGTGTCAAGTTCGTGGGCGTTTTGTTTACGTTTTCGGTAGCAAATATTACAGCATAGCATTCATAGATTAGTAAATCCATAATAATAATATACAGTTCTTGTATAGCACATATCACATTATGATATAACGTCTCTATGCGCTTCCAAAGGACTTAGATATTATTACCCCAGCTTTAGCCCGGCAGCCTTTTACAGCGCGCAAGCATTTCAAGGAATGAATTCCTGCCAGGTACCCATTCACCTCACCTGGGTTGAGTGCAGCACGATGTGGATGAATTTCTTGCTGAAGGAAATTAACGCCATGGCTGGGATTCGAACCCACGACCCTCTGATTGAAAGACGAGAGTCAGAACCACTAGACCACGACGCTTCCACACCTTTCTTGATAGAACAAACATCGATGAAAAAAATCGCACGGATCAGCCATCCGCCCCCACCTTTGATATCCTAAATTTCAGTTGAGAAGTAGTCCTTGACTGATATTTTCTCTAGTCTTTGCTTCGCCTTGACAATTGAGATGTTTGATATTTTATGCTCGTTCAAAATTAAATACCTTATTCTTGTTTTAGATTAAATTTAAGGACATGCGCGCCAATAGACGGATACCCATGCATATTTCCTATTGAAAGCAATATCTGAAGTCGGGAAATATGAAAATTTAAGGATCCGCTATACCTTACAACGTAGAAAGTTTTGAACCTAATGTATCATCTGATGTGGTAAATCTTGCATTTATAAATTTTTGGGGTGAAGACTGAAGTCTATTTTGACGCCCTCTAATTTGATCATTTATGTACGAGATTACCCGATCAAAATTTCTATTCCTTGCTGACTCGTTGTTTCAACATGTGACTCTCTCAATTTCTGCGCACTGTTGGCGACTGTTTTAAGAGTCTGCATGAATTACTATTCCAACTCGATTAGATTGGATTGAGCAATGCATTGGTTACATCTGCTCCCATCTGTTCGGGGTCAAAACACGGTGGAAGGTCACAGTGCTTTCTCTCCCTCTCTCTCCTCAAAACACTTCTCCACCTGCAAAACTAGTTTTTTGTGTGTGCACACTATCAACAAACAATGATTCTGATAGTCTCTACACGCATCTCACCAAGAAGGTACCTCCTTGATCTCACTAACATGTCTCTTGTCTCTGGTCTCTAATTCACTTTCCTCACAGAGCCAACGTGTTTCGAAATTCTGCGACGAAATAGAGCAGCGGGGTGATTTATCAATACAGATCCAAGTCCAACATTGTTTGAATATTTATGAAAATTAGACACCTTCATTACAAATCCTACTTGGCAATCCCCCTGTGAATCCATTATATCATGGATAGTAGCATCCATGATTATATCAAGGTTATGTGAATCCAATGTTTCATTATACTATAATTATAGCATGGATGCTAGTCATCTTATTGTTCAATGAAGTTAAATGAAAATCACCAAAATATAGGAACGTCATGACATTATTCGCCCAATCGTTACTGCTGCAAATTGGTTGTTAAAGCATGTAACGCCCTAGCCTTCCAAGTTCAATATTTCCAGAAAGTAATTTTTAGTGTTAAGAGACAGACACATCTTGAACACCCACGCTCTTCGAATGGTTGGGAATGTCAGTAATATCAATATGGTATATAGTTTGACTCTCAACCTCTGCCAAAAGTCCATTTGGGATATGCTTTCGCTGTTGGCAGTTTTGCTCACGTCGGCCTATTTCTCATGATGCTAGCCAGAGAACCAGCGCATCAACGGGATCGAAAACAAAACTAGAATCTGGGTCGGGATATCACTGTCGTTGGAACGTTTGAAATGGATTTACAAGCAAAACGTTATTCCTTTCTTACCTTGGTTGCGAAAAAAGCAATTTAATCCCGAATAATCATTTGCATAAAGTAGAATACTGCAAAGTATAGCAGCATTGAAGCTGCTCCTGCTCGACTTGACTTCAGGAATACAGACGTTTCCTTTGCAGCAGATTAGCAACATAGCAAACGCCGAAATATACCTTCTACTTTTCATAGAGTAACCATCAAGTGGTCTAATATTCTATACCCCGTTGTTGAATGAACTACACTAGCTGCTAACAGGTGTTATTTTAAACTAGTATTTTGATCATTAATAATTCAAAAACCAGAACTCGCATCGGCCTAATTTTTTCATACTGTTAAGTTGTAGGATGTCAAATTTATTTGGATAGTTTTTGTGATTTTTGTTCATCAATATTCATAAAATAATGCTCTGAATATTTCAGTAGATTTTCACTTTTTGAAACACTGAGTCCACAAACTCTGTGTGTGTCAGTTTAGAGCTTGACAACTGCAATCGTGCATTGCGGCTGAAATTCCACTGCATCTTTTTCAACCCAGAGTCATGAATCATTAATGACTCTGGAGAACAAAAAGGTTGCAGACATGACAGGTGTGTACATTGTTGTATTGTTGATTTTTAATCATTTCTGACACACACACACACACTTAGATTTGGGGGCCTCATTTTTCTAAAAAAGTGAAAATCTAATTACATATTCAGAGCATTATTTGATTAATATTAAGGAAGGAAAATTCACTAAACCTAGTCCAAATAAATTTGAAATCCTTCAACTTCAAAGTTTGAAAAAATCAGGCTGATGCGAGTTCTGATCAATGATCAAAAGTGTCAAATGTTTTTGTAACACCTAGAAGTCACTGATAGAATGCAGCAGTGTGTAGCGAGTGGTTCGCCGGACCAAAAATTTCGTTCTCGTGTTCCTTTCAACAGTAGTCCAGTGGTTCATTGTGATCGTCGACTGCAAATTCCATCCAAAACTTCAGAACATGGAGCTGAAGATCCATGTTAAGAACATCAAAAGTCGATGTAGGATGCTGACAAAACTCAAATCACTTTCCCAGGATGGCCTATCTCTGTCAGTTCGGCCATCACGGTTCAAGCGAGATCGAATGTTTATAACTTTTATTAGGTACCCTATCTATGGATGGTGGTACACCCTTTAGCATTCATTACCCATTCTTGCTTTCTCCTCACATTCCAGGTTGATACTCTCTAACACTGGTATAGGATGGGGTGTGGCAATCACGTCCCATTGATGGGTTTAACTTGGCCTTGAAGACTGACAACATGCACCAGAGGGGAGCATGGCATGTCAAGTATCACAACAGGTGCCTGACTGACAGCTGCCCATCCAGTTCTACCACAAACCTTGATATGAATGATCATAACCATCATCACTATCCATATTCATGATGGTATGAGCAAGCCAACCTCTCGATCCTCACTACAGGTTCATCACGTCCTGTAAATCACTTTCATTAAATCTGTGCATTACTCTCTCTCTCTCTCTCTCTCTTCTATCTCTTCCCCTCTTCCGTCTCTTTTTACTGGCATGAGAACATTAATGACATTATCATAAGTGCATCGATATGTCATGCATGTCAAGTTCTCTCTGGAGCCGTTTGACGTTTATGCCGCATTTTTTTTAATCGCCATTACCATTAAAACCTCATGCACACATTTAACAGGAAGTCTATGATGTTTGTCATATTCTATGACTGTGTCTTACAGGACAACTGATGATGGATTTGGAGCATCTTGGAGGAAACCAGGAATTGCATCCTCAAAAGCGTCCATGTGACCATCAATCAATTCCATCTGTATTTCTACGAGGTAAACGTGAACGTGACCCCGCGCAATCTCAGGAGCATCGTTTAAAAGAGATTCTGCCCAGCATATAGTGACCTGTTATTCCAAGAGGAACTCTAATATTAAGGGTAAAGACATCCTCCAAGAGGCACCTTATAGATGAACATTTTCCATCTGTGCTCGCTTCCCGAGAGAACAGAAAAACAGGCACACTGGGGGCACGAGGGAGTAGATACACATCCAGAGCCATGAATTCCTCACGCCTTACCTTTGACCTCTAGGGTTCACCGCCGCGGCCACACATCTGGAGAAAAGCTTTCGCCGAGCAAGAAAGAAATTCAAGAAATCTTGCTTACCGCACGACATACAAGCGACAAATTAGTGAGGATCCAGGTGGTAAAATCGGCATGGTTTGGATAAAATTCCATCTCCTTCTTGAGGAGTGCTGGCTGCGATGTAGTCATACTACATCGCAGAATATCACACATAGCAGGAGGTCAACTGAGGTCATGGAGATTACCAAGGTATCTTTCCGATTCACGGTATTTCTCAACTGCATTCCTCCATCAGCGAGTGCAGTACCAACGCAATCATTGTATATAAGTACATAGAGCTCTATCTTTATTTATGCAAGATCATGAGACGAAGCAGTGGCACCAAAGAAAAAGAGGAAACACTATAGAAGTATTGAAATAAAATGTATGATATTGTGCATCGAAAAAAAGAAATCGATTGATTCTCATCCCCAACAAGAAAAGGTAATGCAAATAGAGACAGCCAAACATAATCTTAAAATAAAATCAAGGAAATATTTTGCAGGAAAAATCTTTCGTCCTGTGTGCTAGTACTACTGTGTGCATAATTTCGAATATTTGTCAGGAATCGGTTTTAAAAAGTTAAGCCTGGGTTACAGGCGTATCTGCTCAGTAGTATGAAAACAAAGGGGAAAACTCAATTTGTAATACGGTTAATATTTTCAAATATTCATGTCCATGGGCAGAGTCTTTACGCCAGCAAATTAGCCAGGAAATGTTTAATCACCTCATACATACGATTTTTCATAACTGGAATATTTTAGCCAACCGCCGTTCAATTCATCCCCCCCCCCCCTCTTTCCCTTTCATTATAACGGGCCAGTTCTTTGCTAAGCAGTTTGAAGTCAAACCAAACTCAACTTTCTGCTATATTTCGTTACTTTTACAAAGTCACGAACTTGAGATGAATATGTTAGTCCTTTATATAATGGTATATTATACGGTAACATCTAATGATGCAAATGCCACCCTTTCCCTTCCTTTGCAATCAATCTCGTCCTCATCCTTACTCCAATTTCCTTCATCTGATAATGCTAAATAATGCCCGTTACGATGTCCTTATATCAACACACTTTTAGCACCGTCGGTCATGTCTTCGGCGTCCCCAACACAAGCTCTGCTTTTCGGTTGTTTTCCTTCTTTGTAACATACTGGTATATATTGAATTTCTGTACATTATGAACAAAATGTTATTGTCTCAGAAGAAAATGAACGTGAATTTCGATTTAAACAGTTAAAATCAAATAATTTGTTAATCTTTAATCCATGATTTCCGTTCATTTTGCAGTGGTAAATGCAATCTCCTATAGTTTTTTCTTCCCCCCCCCTTTTTTTTTTTAGCAGAAAACATTTTGTTGTAAGCGAAATACTCACCCTCCATCACCTAAAACTGCCATGTCGAATCTCTGCTTGTTAATTTGTCCATTACTGCCGACGACTCCTATGCGAGCATTGCCACCAACATTGACCAACAGTTGATCGTTTCCTTGTTGATCGATGATACTAAAGAGTGGTTGACTCTTAGTCCTAGATTTAGTTCCCGTTAATTTTAACGTCAAGAGGATTGTATAGTCCGTGGGTAAGTATTCTGAAAGATCGAGAAAACACTAAAGTTATGCTCAGATTAATGCTCATATCCATACTCAGACACTAACATTCATATACTGGTGTTTTCTTTTTACAAACAGAACGAATAAAAAATATGTTGCAATTATCGTCTGAAGTGAGGGGTATAGCGTTGAACGAATACTTCTGCGCGTATTGGACTTACTAGTTCATTGATAAAAGAAATGGCGGAAAATCCTAATATATCGCTTATCCCAGAGTATAAAAAGTCCATTGTATTTGGTAATCTTGAGTCCCATAACGTTACCAAGTATATCTGTCCTTATTTAATCTGATCACAGTCATAGTACGGCTAGCAAATCTCTGATGTAATCGTTAATGCATATAAGAGAGGTCTTGGACTCCCATTGTATTAAGGTATGAATTCTTGTAGATGAAATATTTAGGGTGTTTTAAGTGTTACGACATGGAAGGATTTATCCACAAGTTTATCCATCATGAGAAGTCCCTCTAACAATTCTTTGCAGGTTATTCTAGCTAAATGTAGAGGCAAGAATGGCTATACTTACCTCCGAATAACTCATTGGCTTGTCGGGTAATGGAGACACCGTTTATATGATAAGCTTTGTCTATTCTCTCGGTGGGAGGGTTAACTTGAGTATCAACTGGTCTTTCCTGACATCGCCCTTCTATGTGCGTTACACCCTTCGGTCTTCCATTTGCTTCTTCAGCTTGAAAATTCAGCACCTTAATTAGATCCACAGTACCTGCAACCAAAGAAATTGTATTGTTGATTGTTAAACGCTGAAAATAGCTTCTTTTTTAAACAAAGATTTATCCCATGATATGTCACGATGACAAAGATTTCCTCGATAATTTTCAACATAACATTTCTGATCCAAACACTACTACTACTTGCAGGATAACAGACAACCTGTGAGAGAGAGAGAGAGAGAGAGATCATTCCACTGTGCAAATGCGATGTACAGTCTGAAGCAAATTTCAATGAAATAAGAAGAGGAGCCGGAGAGGAAGAAGAAGAAGAAAACTAGATGAATCTTCGACCACGCGTGGTCGATCTTTATGCCTCCGCCATTACCAAATCAGAAATATATAGCACTTCATGTTGATATATTTTCATTTATACAATGACATCTTTGACCTTGACCTTTGACCTTGTAACCCCCAAATCTAATGAGCATTGCCCTTTCCATATGCATACATGAGCCAAGTTTGTTGAACCGTCACAGAGTGGTTGATTTATCACAAGAACAAGCAAGTTTCATGTACATAATGACCTCTATGACCTTTGACCTTTGACCTTGAGACCCAAAAATCTAATCAGATCATTGTCACTCCCATATGCATACATGTGCCAAGTTTGAGGTTGATCGGTCAAATGGTTGTTGAATTATGGTGAAAACGAACCATTTCTATGTACATAATGAACTCCATGACCTTTGACCTTTGACCTTGTGACCCAAAATCTAATCAGATCATTGTCCCTTCCATGTGCACACATGAGCCAAGTTTGAAGCCAATCTGTCAAATGGTTCTTAAGTTATCGCGAAACAAGCCATTTTTATGTGTATTATTACCTCTATGACCTTGACCTTTGACCTTGAGACTCCAAAATCTACTCAGGTCATTGTCCCTCCCATATGCATACATGAGCCAAGTTTGAAGTTGATCCGTGAAACGGTTCCTAAGTTATCGCGAGAACGAAAACGGGACGGACGGACGGATGGACAACCCAAAAACATAATGCCTCCGGCAACCACCTACGGTGGGCGGAGGCATAAAAAAAGAAGTCACTTGTATAAAGGCCTACTCTATTCGTGTAAACGCATGTGATATAGTTTACCACGGGGAACGTACTAAATGCTATAGTTATTGTTAACATTATCACCATCATTATTCTCATTATCATTATCATTGTTAGTATAAAAGTAGTAGTAGTAGTAGTAGTAGAAGTAGTAGTAATAGTAGTAGTAGTAGTAGTAGTAGTAGTTGTAGTAGTAGTAGTAGTAGTATAGTAGTAGTAGTAGTAGTAGTAGTAGTAGTAGTAGTAGTAGAAGTAAGAAGAAGAAGAAGAAGAAGGAGGAGGAGGAGGAGGAGGAGAAGTTTAAGAAGAATGAGTAGATGATAAAGAAGAAGAAAAGGGAGAGAAGCATAAGGGGAAGAAGAAAAAGAAGGAGAAGAAGAAGAAGGAGGAGGAGGAATAAGAGGAGGAGGAGGAGAATGATGGAAGAAGGTGAAGAAAGTGACGAGTCGGGTATTCAATGGATATGATATGAGTTTAAGTGGTCTATGGACGACGTGGATGACCTATATTATTACAGACTCCGGATATACGCAGTGTCGGATAAATGAAAATAGAAACCGTCTGCAAGATAATTCTAATTCAGGCCAAAATTGCTCCGTGCATTTCCACCGGACACTGCCAAGACCAAATATGAAAGGAAACTGCTAAGCCATGAAAAAGGAAATCGGCTGATACGGTGACTTATTATTTTTATTCCAACATTTATTCGTCAAAGACTCAAACAGTTGTCAAGTATAAGACAGAAAAAAGAAATTCGTACTTCACATATACTTGAAATTGAACACATGCATATCCTACTAAGCTTTCTACCCTTATAAATTTGAATTCTTTTTTTTTTATCTTTTTTTAACGATTTTCTCTGGAATTTCCTCCGAGGACATCATTAACATGCAACCCTGAAGATTACGTCAGGATAACCGTCATGAAATGAGAAACTATCAATAGTGAAACGCTAGTAAATTTGACTAAAAACTCAACAAAGACAAATTCTATATAAATGTAGTCACATAAATAGAAAAGAAAGTGATTTTAAAAATCAGTTACCTGCTGAAGAATTCATACTTCAAGTTTTACAATTGCAAAGGATCTCGTGAGCCTATGTGCCCTATCATTACAAAATATTTTGATATCCAAGCTGCACTACAACAGTAAGCATAATGTAAGCATAAAAACTACCTTTCCTTTCCCATATGCAAACAAAAGTATGCTTCTTTGATGCTAGTTTATGGACGATACCTGTCTTATGGGACCAACAGTTTACCGGTCAGCGGCACAAAGGAATGTGCTGTGCTATTGAAAAAAGATGAGATGCCATAACTAATATTGTCATATGAGTGATGTAGATGGTGGGTTGTGGTTTCATTCAGGCTGTAAGTGCCTAGTAAGCACAATAGTGCGGGTGTCATATACTTGAGACTGCATGAGGAGGGAGCTAAAGGGTGGGCGCCACTCTCCCTGCCCCCCCCCCTTCAATCTCTCTTGCGCCTGCTATAAAAAAATAATGTAACAACCATCGCATTTATTTTCTACCTCGCTCATGAATTTAGTGATGAAGGTTTCCTTTCCCTCTCAGGCTCTTTAATGTAATAATGCTAAGTAACAATGTAGGCATGGCATGTACACTCACTCATCTACGTAAAAATGTACATGGAATGGCAACTCTCAAATTCGCTACACCCACATGATCCCTAACAGTGACAGTACACTTCCAAAAAGCTCTCACCATGCAACTTTAACTTAAGAAGTACACAGGTCCGGTGGGAATATTCCATTGTAGCTCTACACCTGAGACCAATTTTAACGCCGTCTCGTCTGTGAAGGAACAGTTCTTGGAAAAAAAATTACCAATATCTAAACTACTGTCTGCCCTTTTTGACAGAGGGTTTGAAGTTTGAACTTTAAAAACATAATCATAATCGAGCAATAGTTCTGGAAACAGGAGAAAACGGTTGCGAACAAAGTCACTTTGCGGGTACGCTTGGGTAAAGCATCATTTTTTTCTTACATAGTTCCTCGGTTAGGACATAAGATCACAGGTGCTCTTGCGCTAAGGAAAACCCACGAATTCGTAATTCAATTAGTCCCATACGACAGCCAGTCACATATATATTGTCATATTAAATTGACGACCCAAGTATCTGTCCCTACCCCAAAAAGGCTTAAAAGTTTTTCAAGCAAAATTTTGCAACTCGTTATGAAAGACACCATCATCCCCACTATCAGAAAAAATATTCATTTGAACGAGTAAAGTTGCTAAAAAGCCATTACTTTGCAGATACAATATAGTCATGGCATTGCATGAAATCATATACTGGACTATACCGCATACGTGATAAACATTTTTTTTTATTATTGTGTGTTTATTGAAGGATCAACAACTAATTATCATATTTACAAATAATCAGAGTAATTGTGAGCAAAACAAAACAAATTACAACATTTACAACAGATTGGGGGGTTAACGATATTGAATACGATGAGAATAAAGTGGGATGACGCATACTCCTTCCTGAGTGATATTAATAAAAAGTAGTTTTGATAATGAAATTGACTTTGAACTCTACATTTTCAAATAAACCCAATAATATCATTAAGGTCATGGATGAGTTATTACCAAAATAAACTGTTTATGTCAACTGTCTGAGCTTCGTTTCGACCGCACATTAAACAATGGGAAATGACTTAATGTTTGGGTTCATTTTATCACCGAGTACACTTACAGACAAAAAAAAAAAAAAAAAAAAAGTTGCCTTGCTGCCAAGGCTTTCGGTGATTATCTGTTTTGAGTGAGAGAGTGCAATGAATGCTTTCTGCTAAAATTCAATTATACGCATCATCACTGACGTTTGTCGAGCCACCGAGGCGGAGGAGATTAAAAGGGATCCTTAGCGCGTCCGGTCGTCCGTCCTTCGTGATGCTTTATAACGATGCGACCACTTGCCCATTTTGTAACCCAACTTGGATGGTAGATGCTCTAAAGGGACCTCAGTGTCATAAATTACCTGCAACTTCCTGCACGTTTCTACTGGGGTTGGTAACTTTTGAACCACTAGCTCGTTCGCAACCAAACTTGGATGATATGCCTTACAGGGATCTTAATGTTATTTGGGGTCAAAGGTTAAGTATGCAGGTCAAAGGTCAAATGTTACAATTAACCTGCATGTTTCTACTGGGGCTGGTAACTTTCGAACCATAAGGCCATTTGTAACCTAACTTGGAAGATATATGGCTTACAGGGACCTCAATGTCATTTGGGGTCAAAGGTCACGTATGTAGTTCAAAGGTCAATTCAGGTCAAATATTACAATTTACCTGAAAGAAACGATTGCACATGAACGTGGTGAGACACATTATGGTTATTGCCCTCTTCTATACTAGACATGATTAAAGTCTTTTTAAAGCACTGCAATAATGAACACTATTTGGCGTAGGCTGTGTACATTCACTCCCCTCACTTATGAATCAATATGAATTTCACAGGCATTCTTTGTGAACAAAAACCGAATAAATGTAGTCCAAAGAAAAGTTACGAGCCTTTGTGGCAAGTTATTGGCACGACGTCAGCTTTGTGCGTGGTGGTAGCGATGAACGAAGGTTCTAGATTTCATGGCCAGTTTGTGAAAACGGATTCCTCTCTACCAAAATATCAGAGACAGTTTCCGTCAGACTCTCGCTACGTCTGTGTTTACATGTGACGTCATAGAGGTTGGAAAGAGGGGGAAAGAGAGAGAAACGGATGAAGGGTCCGTGGGTGTGTTTTGTCTGTTGATTGAGATCCCGACAAAACCACTGAACTTTAAAGGAGTTGCCGGTTTAAGGAATTTAAACACTTCATCTCCTAAGGAGAACGAACTTAAAAAATAAGATCACTGAAATGTAACAAACTTGTGATTCTATGATCTGCACTTGATGGTTTCAAAATTCAAGATGTCTTTTCAGTTTTAAATGAGACCTGGGGACCGTTTCATGAAAGTTGTCAGCACTGACCAGTTGTCATTCACTGACAATTTCAGCAAAATCCTTGGTTTTGATTGGCTGAGAAGCACTGATCACTGACTATTACTATGGTAATTGTCAGTGACTGACAACTGGTCAGTGCTGACAACTTTCATGAAACGGTCCCAGTTCTCTAAAAGGGCCTACAAGCTCAGGTAGAAAGCTGCACATCCAAAATGCCAAACTAAAGATACCATAAAACCATTTCAAACTGCATATGATTATAATATCTAAACCCTATCTGCTCCGCCAGACAGAATGGTTCTCTATCCGCTGACTCGCCCAACCCAAAAATGTCAGACCAACTCGCTGTACGTGGCCAGGTCTCGAGTTTCGATATAGGTGAGAGGGTAACCGAGAAGAGGTGGAAAGCGAGAGTATCTATCAGCCCCGTGGAGCAATTATCTACCCCTGGAGAGTAAGGTACTTCGGATTGCAGGCGTTTACACAAAGATGAGACAATGATAAGCACATATTCAAAGTCTTACGCTGGTAAACAGCTCATTTGTATTAAAATACTAAAACTGGATCTGTCTCCAAATGTGATTCATTCGTCGTAATATGTCCTTCATCAGTGTGTTATACCAGGGCTGCGTTTCACGAAACCGTCACAAGTCTAACTTCTTGGACATCCCATTGAAACGTGTGTTGTAGAATTAGCACGCGTTTCAATGGGATGTCCATGAAATTAGACTTATGACGGTTTCGTGAAACGCAGCCCTGGTTCCATCAATACGCCCCAATAATTGTAGGGGGGGGGGGGTAGTGGGGGTCATTAATACACTCCAATCATTGTATGATACAATGATCATACAAAGCAAAAGGGGGTGGGGCTATCACAACTTTTCTGGAATTCGTTAATCAAATACAGAATCTTCAAGATTTTCTATCCTTTGTATCCTCAAAAGCAAAGCAAATTATACATTATTTTGGGAACAATATAACATCGCTATATTATTGAATGAAACATCGCAGAAACGTCTGGTGATCGCACTTATCAATTCACTTGAAGTTGAACTTGGAAAGGCGAATCTGATGAATTAAATCGTCGAGAAATAAACTTCACATGACCTAAAGATCATCACCTTACATTTACGAGTGTCGGCGTTTCGTCAGGAAATTAATGTCTTTGTCTGGCTTTGTAGACAGATTTCACACAAAGGTCTCACACAATATTGGAGCTAAAACCAGTGTCCCATGAATGAGAACGGGCGTGGATCCAAATCCGCCCCCGGTGTCGACTCACTTTTACCCCCTGTACGATAATATTTTAGCGGGTGTTAGTTACATCTATAGTCTTTGGGGTGTTATCCACTGTGGGACCATAGACCCTACTCTCAGGTCTCACTAGATGGGTGCGGCTCGTTATTCCGAAGGTTCCGATTATTCCGAACACAAGAATTTCGTATACCTGGAGGTTTGTTTGCTTGTTTGCTTGAAATTTATTTCTGCGTTCCACATGTTCAACACAGTACAACATAATCAATTATTACATAGATTTTCATATATATACATTTTAGATACACGTATCATTTACAATCTCTTTCTGAATATAAAAAAAGTATATGAAAAATATTATTTAACTGAATTTCAGAACGCAGGAGACCGTCGTCATGAGCGATCTGCTTGATGTTGACGACGGCCTCAAGGTAAAAAAAGCGACATGTAAAACTTACACATTTTTTAACAAGAGGTCATGAGGGTGCAGTGCAAGTGCAAGTGTAGTGCAAGTGCAAGTGTAGTGCAAGTGCATTAGAGGAGGAGGGGTCAAAATTCATCATAAAAATAAGTACAAGTATAGTCAATGTGGCGGATTTGAATACAATGATATTAGGTTGCGCTTCATAGTGGCTTTAAAGGAATAAAGTGAGGAACACATTTTTGTAGTTGCGGGTAAATTGTTCCATAAGTCAGGGCCATGGTGTCTAATTGATTTATGAGTTATTAATAACTTTGGGTTTGTTAGGTGAAAATTTCCAGAAATACGGGTAGGGTATGTGTGAATTGTACTGTTTAGATTAAATAAATTTTGAAATGAGGAGGGAAGTTGGTTGTTTTTGTATTTGAACATAAAAACTGCAACTTGCATGACATTCAAATCAGAAACCTTCAATGTTTTGAGCTTAAAGAATAGTGGATCAGAATGAGAAAAATAAGACGATCCTGTACAGATACGAAGAGCCCGCTTTTGTAAGGTGAGAATAGGGTTGAGTTTGGTAGTTCCACAATTGGCCCAAACAATATTACAATATGTTATGTATGGAAGTATTAGTGTATTGTATAGTTAGTCCAAAAATAAAATAGGGTTTTGTAATCCGCAAAAATATGGTTCTTTAATAAACCTTATTTCATTTTCGGATTTACGAACCTTATTTCATTTTCGGACTAACGTACCTCTTTTTCATTTTCGGACTAACGAACCCCATTTCATTTTTCGGATTATCGAACCCTTTTTCATTTTCGGGGAATCGAACCTTCGGAATAACCGTACGGAATGTAGGAATAAGGAACCTTCTGAATAACGGACAGTAGGAATATCGAACCTTCGGAATAACGACCCTTCGAAGTATTCGAACCTTCAGAATAACGAGCTGTTACCCACTTCTTATGGGAAAATCACTGTCCAGATGAATGCATTCGTTTTTGGATTCACTTAATCTCTAGGCTCTACAAAGTGTATATCATGGGTATCAACCGAAATACGCATTTTTTTAAACCCTCATGGTAACTTTAAAGTCTGTAATTGTTTTGAGTATTACTAAGTATAAAGAGTCGTGTTAACGTCTTGATTTCAGTCAGCATGTTGAATTCAAGGGATATATTAATAATTCATTTAGTTACTTAGTAATCCTATATCTAAAAACATCGCCACATATTTTGCTTTCCTGTTTACCTGATGACCTCCACGTGTATTGATTTTCTTAATGTTCTAAATAGTAAACACTATTATCAAAACGCGTTATCAAAACTGCTATGGTGCAACGAACCGCGGTATTTTACTATCTACTCAAGACCGCATAGCGTGAACTTCAGCCGCCACAAAGCCATTCGCACATTTAGTCTATCGACTTATACAACATCTTCAAGTGTTCCACAAGCATTTACCCACCAATTCCGTCCGAAGGAACCTAGTATGAATTACCAAACATTCAAAGACGTTTGAAGCAACATGAGGAATTACGTAGTGTAGTATAGGCCCATTTCCACATAGTTAACATTGTAAAAATTTTCAAATATGCGTTTCTATATGTATTTATTTCTTAAAGGAGTTGACGTATTGCATCTAGATTATACAGCCATGAGCCATGAAATTTTCCAGTAATGTTTGGGAGTAATTCTTATCCGTGATTCAAATCATATTGAAAAGAGATTTTGCAATTCTTTCCGATACCATCATCATGAAAGAAACATACACAAGGAAACAGATATATATATTTAACCGGGTATATGTATGAGAGAAATCGCTTTCTATAATATTACTTTCCAAATATATACTACTTCCGTTGATTGCACTGGAAATACATGACCATGCTTTTCGTTCGGTCCATTATGCCAACACTGCAAGGGATTAGGTGATAATATATCACGATGCCTCAGTTCTGTGGAACTAACAGCTGCCTGTATCATGAATTACTGCTGGAAAATACTAGTTGTGACGCTTTAAGCCCCAGAACTGCGTTGTCTCACCACCTGAATATAATAAATCGTTTAAGGTCTCCCTTTTTAGTAAAAGCCACTTCAAGCCAGAGGACCAAATTATACACTACATGGTTCATAGGTTAAGTGAGTAACAAGCACTGGCTGGTTAATCATCATGTGTAACACGAATGGATAGTCAATCATCTTACTAGAAAAGATCCACTCATGATTAATTAGTTTGAGTTATCTGGCGCTGGAAAGCAAATCAGTCTAACCTGAACCATAGTCTAACTACGTAGAACATCCCTGCGTATATAGAACTAACTACAACTCGACATCGTTTGTCTATCAACCTTGCGGACCTCTTCTAAGAGTTATCATTCAATCTTCGATGAAGTCAGTCCAGAAAATCAAATTTTTCCTTAAAGCCTTCGACAGTCAATCCGAAGGTTTCAGCATTCTGGTTTATACATAACAATTACACGATGTACCCAGGCAGACGCATTTAATTTACAATTTAAAAAAATACAATTTTGTTAGTAATGGCCCATGTTACGTGTTCGACACTACTGTAATGTTATGTAAAAGTTATGTAGCTTCCATCCCTGGCGAGACGTAAATGGCCAGTTCCAAAATTTACTCAATAGCCTGGTGGTCAAGTCGCTGCCCGGCAAGCAGTAGATCGCAGGTACGAATCCCAATGGTTCCAATTTTTTCTGACTTGTGATTTTCATTACAGATCGAACATACGATCTTTAACACTCACTGGGAGTAATGCCGAAAATTTGTTCACAAATTATAAATTTCTCCCATTAAGCTTCTTCATTTACTAAAATTCACTCAGTTTCAAATTTCTGCCCAAAAGGATCCGCAATATCATCCACCTTTCAAAAGACTTTGAAGAGGTTGCAAACTTGGAATTTATAGTATGAATTCTGAGGGTGTCGAAAATGGGGTGCAATATAAAGACTTACTTGAATCCCTAAAACTGTTCAGCTTTGCAGAATAAGGGCTTAGTTCCAGCCATTGTGGTACTAAACCACCGTAAGGTTTAGGACGCTAGTTAAGCCTCTACTGCTACGTGTAAATTGAAACTGTAAATTGAAACATATAACTTCCTCAATGTCGAAGGTATGAGAGCAATACCACCCCATCCACTGACAGCGTTACAAGACCTGTCATGAAGACACCTGTTCACTGTGGCTTTTCTTCGTCACTTACAATTTCATCTCTCAACCACTCTGTAAGACATTTCTGACTAGAATTAAGGTAGTTCCGCTTCCATACTGCTCTCCCCACAATGATTCAGAATACTTAAATCGGTAACTCGAGGGCAAATTTTGTGGTTTGGACACTCTTAACAAGAGACATCCGATCATGATAAACAGAGGAATAAATAGAAAATTTACCTATACTATAGCAAACTATCCATACAACTCCACTATGAAGTTGGTATTTTTAAAAATAGATAAAAGATGACCATGATATACGTTGATTATTTCTACATTACAGTTTCGGGTTGTGTTAGAATAAACCAATAATTCGATGAAGGACTGTTCACCTTGTACGTGAATGAGAAACCAAGTCGTCACATGAATGCCTTTTTGGCAGGGCATTCATATTCTGTTACCAAGTGCCTCTGATATTAAGGTGCGAGTCCATAAATTGAAATCATCATCATTATCCAGTTCAGGTCAAAAATGGTAAACTTAAGCGCAATACATAAAGAACTAGGTTGACCTTAACTCTAAAACAACTGGTTTCGTTTGAAAAAGCAAAAGAAACGAATCGTACGGGTCATATGTTTGCCATTTCCATATTTACACCATGAGGAAAAGTTTTGATTTTACGCTTGGCAGGATGCACGGCTGCATGATTGAAAGGCACCGCACCATTGCACAATCTGTGAAATTGATTGGGTACATAGGGTTCATTCTAATTTGCCATTGAACTGTCAGGCCAACCCTGGAAGCAGGAAGTTCAAGGGTGGCAATTTTTCCAAACTTGTGTTGCCAGCCGTTCTTCCATCTGGTTACACCAAACATGCTAACCACATGTACACCTCTGAACCCCACGCAATGGGTTCCTGATCCAAAGCATAGTTCCTATTGGTGCGGTCCCTAACCCGTGCTATATAGGAGAAAAATCTAATAATTTGACATGACCCGATATGGATAGTCGGATACGCCATCAAGAAAAACTTCTTAACAAATGTACAAGAAGTATGATCTGATGCAAAGTTCGGAATTGACCTCTGTGACATTTGACCTTTGACTTACATACCCCAAAATCTTATTAGATCCTCTACCTGTTGTGATGCACACTAGGACCAAGTTTGACGTTCATACCTCAAACGGATCTTGGATATCGCGTTAATGAAAAAGTGGGACGGACGGATGGACGGACGGACGGACAATCCGAAAACATGCATCCACCTTCGGTGGGCGGAGGCTTAAAAATGGCAACCTCGACAATCGTCTAGTGCAGACTAGACGCCCACCTGACAAATGGCAACCTTCCAAAGCCCGGCTCCTAAGCTTTATAAATACAGAGCCGTGAATAGGATACAGTTAGGTCTTAATGACTTAATGAACAAGAAATATTTGCAACTTTTGCAAGGGGCAAGCACAAAATGACACATGTATCTCCATTCAAAGCCAAGCCCTCTTATCATGCTTATACCGGGGATGGAAATTCCACGTTTGATTCATTTTCCCCGGCCCCTAGCGTAGAGTTGAGTTAAAACTTGTCCACTTCAGACGAAGATTTCATACAGTGCACATGAAAAACGGAAAGGGTTGACATTCATGTGGACAAACATCCAACTTACGTTGCGTAAGTATCTCCCCGAGAGCTGGGAATGAGAGAAAATTGCCACAGGTAGCTGGTTTGTTGCCGAGGCAGCAGTAGAGCTCAAAGCAGTGGAGGTGTTGATGTAATTACTCGAGAATCAACAATACTTTGTCTATACATAAATGTCATCATGAAATGCCTATAAAATGGAAATCCGTGACAGGTTGTACGTGTCAATGCAACAGACCAGTTCACAAATGTGTAGGCATTCCAATCACACTTGTCAAGTGGTCGTTTCCTTCTGCGCAGAAGCACTACATCCATGTTCTGTCTTCTGAAGGTTCTCGTAAAGAACTGTCATGAAGGTGGGCGGTTGGAAGACCAAAACATAGATGTCATAACTCACAAGAGAGCAGAACTTTCTCTCCCATCGTGTTTTCCATATCATGCTGTTTGCTAACGTGCAGCAATGACAAGCGTATTTCTAGAAAAAGTCCTCACAAGTCATAAACAAAACCACAAACTGGAAAATGCCAAACATCAAAGCTTTCTACCACTCTCCTAACTCGTCTCCTATTCGTCATCATTTTGCCTTCAGTACCGTACAGTGAAAGTACGAGGAACTTTTCTGTTGGCGCTTTGCCTAAAACGAGTGGGATTTCAAAGTCATTCATTTATTGAACATGTCAGTTGGTATTTAGTCCATTACATCTTATGTCCAATGGCCACACTTATCATTTCCTTAAAAGTGTATGATCTGCTCTTAAACAGGATGGAAGGGGAAGGGTCTTTGTTTTATAATGTTGCTCTACTAAATCGGTCTCAGTCTCACTGCAGATCATGTGGGAAGACCCATTTTTAACGAGCAGGGTATATGCCTACATTCTCATTAGAAAAAAGGCTTAAATCACGAAATGAAATTGAAAATAATTGAAAATTATATTTTTTTCAACATTTTCGTGTACCCGTAAGCATCTGAAATTCAGTAATGCAAGAATTTTCTATTTTGTAATGAGTCTTGTCAATTCCTATGGATTTTTTATTTTTTGAAGTTGTGTATTCCGGTAACAAGGATCGTGAATTCTTTCACATATTATAGTTTTTTATTTTCTAATAATCGCACTAAACATTCGTTAAAGAATCTGCATAAAAGTTTCTAAAATACATGTTTAATCAAACTGTTATTCATAATGGATATTTCCTGTCACATCTTTGTGATACCACCGTATTTTAACTCCGAAAATAACCCATACACTATCGTTTGTTCAAAAGAAGTTCCAATGCAACATGGCAATGCAATTCCTCGCAGTATTTCCATGAAATAGAAAATTAATTCTTTTTAAAAAATCAAATTTTCCACCACATAATTATGTGTGCTATGAACTAAGAATAAACATTTTGGTAAATGGTTCACTTTTGTAGCCAAAGTTTTGCACACCAGTAGGTTACAAGTAAGCTATTTTTCAACGATGGAAGCAGATACATCACTCACTTTTTTCCCGCTTTTTTTTCTCCTTGATCTCCGGTAAACGCAGCTTGACCCCTCCTTGAACCGATGTTAATGTTTATTGCATTAGTTTGTACAGCATGAAGTCTGGAAATTGTAGGGTCCATGTTGTTACTAACTTTGTATTTGAGACCTAATGATTACTTCATCCAGGCTGTTTCCCTTAACTTGTCACGAATAGAGATAACATCGCCCTTTAAAACAGTTAGTAGTACCTTGAACTCTACTACTTAAATAACATCAATTGGAAACGCCTTCCATCATCAATGAAATCCCTTTTTTCTTAGTCCATAACATTTTCTGTCAAAAATGCATCGGCTCCTACATTAATTCTATCAAAAAGTCTATTACGAATTTGTTTTAAAAGTACACAAATGAGACAAAAATCGAGATCCACGACTGCTAGTTGCTCTACTACAATCACTCACAATGATCATGACCGCAACTGAAGCCCAAGTTCTGAATGAAGCTGGCCTCGAACAGAGGTAAAGGGTGGTTGCTTTGATAACTATATTTTTGTAATCTGCCATTCAGACAATAACAGAACTATTTGATAGTACTATAAACAAGACTTTGAATAAGGAAACGTTGAAGCTCAGTTTACAAACTGTCCCCGTTTCGGGAAAGAATGAAATTTGACAAATTTTAATGGATATAACCCACAAAACTTCATCTTGGCTACGTGTTGTCACCTTTGTGGAAGTCAGCACTGGAAACCACTGAGGGTCATAGCAGTCATTCGATGCATTTCTCCAATGGATGAAACAGACTGTGAAGGAAACTATGGAAGTGTGCAAAAAGAACATTATAGCCTTTTTCCCCAAATTTATATTCAAGTCAAATGCTTGGCATGTTCAGACCTTAACATTATAAACATTACTTATAAAACGTCCTGCAACATCATAAATATACGACTCTGATGAGGTTTAAGAACTAGAAATGTAAAAAATATAGGGGTTGTGAAAAGCTTTTAATAGTCTAAACCGACACTAATATATTGTATTAATTCAATAATGAGAAATCTGCAATGCACCTTCAGCTTATATTCAAAAGTTGTTGGTTGTTTGTTTGTTTTCAGTAATAAGTGAAGCAGTGGGCATGTGTGTGTTTGTTGCACGTGAAAACGAAATTAGCAGTATAATAAGCAAAATTTAAAAGGAAATTGTAGAAGGAAAAAATAATATCTGTCAAATTATCATTTCATTTGATACTTATTAATAGATCAATAATAGTGATGCTTATCAGGCGAAGTCTGCTCCTGCCAGTCCAATATCCTCCGTTAAATATAGACTGTTTTGTCAATTCATAAAGCCGGAAATTGATATCGCGTGCAAGCATAGATGGGCTGAAATTGAAAATAATAAAAGAAAAGTGAAGGAAATAGAATTTTTGATATTGACTCTTACTCTGTTATGCTCCATCATGCATATGAAATAAGAAAAACGCTGTATTTTAAGGTCTGAAATGACGAAATCATAAAAAAATATGAAATCACTGCAGATAGGGGTGTATAGTACTACCCAAACGAAAGCATTACGAAATAATCCAGACCAACCCGTTCTGTAACAGTTTCCGTTACTGATTTCTTGTTGAAAAGCCACCCCCTAAAAATATGAGTCAGCACACAAATCATATCCCATAACCAGTACATGGTATTTTCTTTTGAAATACACTTCACAATATAATACAGATTTTACAAACAGTAATTTTTATCACGTGAAAATTTCCCGTAGTTCATCGAATTCGTGTCTCATACATTTATGAAAATGGCTGGAAATACAACAAAATTGATTTCCCCCAATGACCTTTCGACAGAAATGCAATTGCGTGTACGTCGTCTGGAAGGGAAAGTGAGTAATCATTCATCGTCCTCCCAAGACAATCATATCTCAATCACGTGGCGTTCCCAGCTCCCTCATCAACGTCTAGTTTCGGGGGGGGGGGGGGGGGGAACCAGTTGAATATATGATGGTTTGTAAACCTCTGCTGTGGTCTGTAGTCATCATCGCATTTGCCTGTATATATTCCTCGTACAGCCAAGAATTAAACCTATATTAACGTATAGAGTCGTATCTCCCTCATCTTATAGGTTGTTCCAATATACTTCATGTTTTCAAAAAAGGGATCGTCTTATCACACATTTTTACGACAAGACAACTAGTCAAGTGGTGGACACATTTTCAAATCATAAAAGAACACATCACAGTATATACCGTACGCAAAAATCCATCAATCTTTAAGGTCGTCACACACGTATGCGGCAACCCTGTTCACATGTCAAAAGGTCGTTGCGTCGTAACTTACTCAGCACATTCATGTTTACCGCTATAGTGTAGCCTATAGAGAGCGTCGTGTCTATGGATAATCAAGAAGTTACTACAGACTACTTATCCTTGGGATAACTTCCAATGTTCGCCTTTCCATGCTCTTCATTTAAAGGCCTACATCTTGTTAACGGTTTTTTTTTTTTTCATATTTTCAAATGAAAATGAATTTTATCATGTTCATACCTAAATGCCTCGGTTATAAACAAATACTGAAGTTACGAAGAAAGTAGAAAATGTAGGGTGATTCACACGATTCCAAAACTTACATCCCTGTAACTGCCATTCTATGCAGTACAACCCTAAACTAAAATAGAATAACTGGTTGATTGCTCATATTTGTCGTTCATATGAAGTAACATTACTCCATCTATAACTTGCAAGGAATATGTGTTGAAGCTTGGCAAGACTGTAAATCGACAGAAAACAAATCCTTAAATTCAGAGATGGGTTTCTGAAGTACACTGTACTAGTATCAAGTAATTAGTCCGTAAAGGAAGGAGAAAATGACCACCTCGTGATGACTGATAGAGCAGTGTAAAGGAATGTACTCGAACCAAGAAAACCTGACTCGTATCCGACTGAGTAGGAAATGGACTATTGGAATGAAGCCACTGTAGAAGTAGAGAATCCCTATTTTCGTAAAACGAGGCCCCCATTATCTAGGTCTCTCCACACCTGGAACGTGAAGTAACAGTTTGTTCTTGGAGTATAGAAATATATATCCAACTCTTACACCTTCCTTTAATGCATATGTTTCAGAAATTTTTAGAGAGTCAACTACTGTAATGTGACTAGGAGGACAAGGAAGCGAAGTGGGTGATGGTGTGTGCGTTTCTACGTGTGTATTGTAACCAAGGATTTACTATATAGTAATTCCTTGGTAAAACCAATACGTGCGTTTCAATGTGTGCGTTTCTACGTGTGTATTGTATCCAAGGAGTTAGTACATACATGTAGTAACTCCTTGGTAAAACCAATACGTGCGTTTCTACGTGTGCGTTTCTACGTGTGCGTTTCTACGTGTGTATTGTGATTGTAACCAAGGAGTTACTATATTACAGTAACTCCTTGGTCAGACATGTTCTATAGTAGGATCCATGGTTAAACCAATACATATTACCCATATAACAATTGCCATTAAAGCTTATGCCCATAGTCCATAACCTACTACCTACTGCCTACTACCAATTTAACTACCAAGACAAGACATAGGCCTTTTGTGGAGACTCGGTACGAAAGACTGACATGCCTACGGCTATGCTATTTCTAGTTTAGATTTCTGGCGTTTTGACTTTCGGAGAGGGCGTGGTCATTACCTGGCGGTCTCTATGCAGTAACTACATCGGTCTTTTCAAAGCAACCTTGTTTGCAACAGGTGAAAAGGCCGCAGTGACCGTGAAGATGCGACAGCTAGATGTAAAGCATGGCAAGATCACAAACAGTGAAAATAGGAGTAACATTATTGGCCACGTCGGCGCGGGATTTAACCTTGACGAGTTTGACTGCCAGGTGCCTAATGTAATACTTTTTAGTACTGATGACCAAGCAAATTACTGTACAAGGTCAAGAGCCGTCTGAAGCACTCTACATGCCTCGTGATAATCGAGAGATATTACAGAGGGCTAAAGGCGTGGGCTGACCTACGAGCCTGCATGGACACTTCTTCTATATTAAAAGTAAATTCAGAAAATAAGTACTCAACGATTTCATCTTTTGCTTCTGTTCAAACCGTACTAGTTGCAAGGGAGAAACAAAATCTAGAAGTTTAGACATGTAGGCCTACAGCGTGTTGGATCCCTGGTAGCAACTATTCCCCTAAGCCAAATAAGCATTGGTATGTATTTCTCTCACAAAATGCTTTCATAAAATCTTCAAATTCATGATGTGTCCATTATCAGGGTCTCACCGGGTACAAAATCAGACCTGGGGCTGTGTAGGCATGTGGTAGTCTGAAGTCTAATCCCGCAGAGTAACAGTCTAGGGTCTATGAATTAGGACCTCAGCAGTCAGCACAAGTTCACAAGATCGGTCTATTTTTATAACTACTGACTGCATGCCTGATACTAAAAACTCCCCTCTTTTGCCTCTTTACTGAATACTGATATAACATGCCTTGCCCGATGCCTTGCTGAGGAAGACATCAACCCACATTTGCCACTCTCCATCTAGGTGTAGTAAATATGTACCTGGTATACAGGAAATCCAAAATATTTTGGGCACCAACTTTCTTAGACTCGCTCAAGCTGGAGTAATATTGGAGTGCTACGAATTTTGAGAAGCTAATTTTAACAACACTTGTCAGTTTTTCCATGACATAGTCAATAATGACACTCAAATAGTAACGGGCATATTTTGCCCTGTTCGTGCTCACCACTTCAAATATTTTAAGGTATAGGCCTAAATACAACATATTTCCTAAATATTACTTTTTAAAAACAAAACAATGTGCATGATCATGTCTAATACAAGAAGATGCTAATTATTAGATGATTCCTGTCCATCACTATAACCTTTCATTGACTTTTTTTTTCTAGAAAAACAGCTTCATTTTTTCCTCCAGAAAATAATACATACTGGTAGAACGGGGTGATTATGTTGAATATATTATGCATTATGGCCTATAACAGAATCATGTACATCATGAATCAAATAAAAGTTCAATCCAAGAGGAGCAACATAGAAAGGTGTGTTTTTATTAGGAACAGCTCCAATCCAATACATGTTCATAAATTTAATGTGAATGGTAGACAAAGTAGAGAAATTAGAATGTAACCTGCTATACAGCATATGGGTCAGGGGAAATGCACATGGCACTGCAGAGATAGCTGCCTGGACAAAGCGATTCTTTTGCAATACTCTTTCCAGTATTGGAAATATCACTGAAATATACGCAGGTTTGGTGATATGTCGTCATTTAACAAGTCATGAAAGATAGTTTTATTTCGTTTTAATTGCCTACTGTTGCATCAGTTTATGCCCACTTTTCAGGGACTGATCACTGACCTATTCTGGTCTACACCATTTACCACATTTATACTGTTTCAATGATTTCTGACTCGTGCCAATTTAAGAAAAATAATACAGTCGAGCAGATTTGATTTCAATTATACTTCCCGTTGTCTCTTGTGTCATGTCAAACACTTCCGACCTCGACTTTTATTCATTCATTAGCATTGAAAGAAAAGGGGTCAATCTGCGAACCAAATTTGGCATTGATCGTTTTCCCACGTACCCGCGATGATAGTGTGCGTAGGTGATGTGCGTTCCTTTTGTGTTTGTAGTCTCTTCAGGTGCGTTTATGTAGTGTAACAGACAATTCCCTATTGCAGAAAGAGTTTGTTCTGTAGTAAGTGTTTGGTACGGAATAGTGAATTTTGGTCATCAGGTCATGGTTCAGTACAATTTTACTAACTATAACAATAAAGGCAATCAAGACGAGGAAGCATTCAAAAAATTAATGACTAACTTCCCATCTACCGTAGATAGAGTATGTGAGGGCCGAAAGAACATTATTTTAAAATTGAGAACATAATCAACTCCGCAGTGATACATACGACGAAAAGTCATAAAATATGTACCATAACTATAAGAATGCTGTACTGTGATCGCAATATAATGTGTCGGATCTGCTATCACAATCCTCAAAACTGAAAGGAAGATTTTGTACATATCATACAGGAATATGCACATGCATATACATGCAGGCTTACAGCTTTTCATATCAAAACCATATCGATTCGTAACATGTATCGTCCCATTGGTACTGAGTATTCATTCCATGAGCCGAATGTATTTGCCCAGGTTCTGCTCCTATCAATCTAATTTTCAAACTTGGCAACCTTTCTGCTCACTCTCTGCACAGGAATAAATCGTATTATCACTCTCCAAAGGGCCAGAACCTTCTAGATGATTTTCATTCAAGCCAAACCTCAGCGGTTGAAAGTGAGAGGTTAAGGGCTAAAACATATCATCAACGCAAGAAAAGTTAAAGGTACGAGTTTCACCAACCGGATAAAACAAACAAAATAGCTGTCACCCAGATTGTCATTACTTTCCGCTGGTCTTAGGTAGGAGGACTGTGCAGGAGGCGGGGGGGGGGGGGGGGGATAGGGAGGGGGGACCTACACTGACCAACCAGTGAATGAAATGAAATTCATGATATATTCTCAGTATCAGGCCTAACTCCACCTTTGCTTGTAAAGCGTTGGAAAACAGAGCAGTCATGTCTATAAAAACAGGGTTGTTTTCTGTTAGGAAATATCCCTTTGGTTTCGATTGAAAGCCAGTTTACCTAAAAACCACTGATATTGTTTTTTTAACATGGAAGTGAAATAGAGTTCCGACCCAGTTGTGTGCGCAACTAGCTGAATTCGATGTATTATATGGTTTTACTTAACTCATTTTTACACTCTGTCATAATGGTATCATGCTTTCGTATAATACCAGTAAAAATGGACAATGCTTATATCACAGTCCCGTACAATAGATGAGCTGAAGGGGCGTGGTTTAAGGACTGTATAGCCTCCCACTGCACTGTGGTTACGTACCAGATGGCAGTCAATTAACAACGCTGACAGCAGCATAATATTCCATTTTCGCCAGCCGAGTTGACGACTGATTTTTCGGCTCCAGTCTTGGAACCATCTAAACTGCAGTCACATAAAATCGAATAAGTTTCGAGACTACACAGGATCCAGAAGGTTCGAATCCCCCCCCCCCCCCTCTCTCTCTCTCTCTATTCTACAGTTATGCATGTTCAGGACAAGGTACTAGTAATTGTCTCACGACTAAATCATTTCTCAGTTTTCCGGGATAAGGTACAGTGATTCATAATGAAAATAACCGGAAGTTCAAAACCGAACAAAGAAGCACAAGCATTAAAATGCTACCAATCAGCATACATAATTATATACAGCCGACTGATACAAGGTAATGTAATGCAACGATGGGGGCGTCGATTATACAGCCCAAAGGAGGGGGGGGGGGGGGGGGGCAAGTGCCCGAAAAAAACCCTCCTGAAATAATTGTGTATATATTCCCTGCTTCGGATTGTGGCATGCCTCCCACGTAACCAAGCTAAGGAAGGGGCGACGGCTTTCTGTTGTTTACATGAAGTGACCTTCAGTATAGAGGGCTCTCGGAGGGCTCTTCAGTGTCCTGTTCGGATAAATAAAATAAAAATCATTCATGAGCGGACCGTAACGACCGAAACTACTTTCTCTGTCAAAAATGATTAGGGCTGAAGAGACAATAAAATTATGGGTAACAAGTTGCAGTTGTGCTCCGCGGAAATGGTCACCCTTTAGTCACGAAGCCTCAGATGAAAGTATTATGTATTCATCGAAGGCTCATGTCTGGTTCGAGTTTGTTTTGAAGGATACCATCAATTGTGGATGTGAACTCCGGGGTCTAATATTATGTGGTGCCATGGATTTGGTCGTGCGTGATGCATGCGAGGTGACGACCTAGAAGGAAACGTCGAGAAACATTACATAGGCTTAACCATACACCCTTCCCAAGAATCAGCAACAAAACGTACATAAACAGCAAAGAAACAAAAATTCATTCAGCTTTTTTATTCTTTTTCCCCCCTGGAATACATATATAGCCCGGCTACATATCATTTCAGTCTACTATAGAAAATGACAACAAAAAAAACCCCATGTTAATTTCGTGAATCATTTTGACATCCGCAACATGACTCCTCCTTGGTGTAATGCTAATAATTCGACTTTGTGAAGTTTAAGTTAACCATGAAAAAAGACACTGGAAAATTGGTAACGAACAAATTGCACTGAGACTGGGAGCTAAATTGTAATACGCAATGAGATTCGAATTTCCTTGGAAACAAGAAATTTGTAAACTTTTTCATGGCATTGGTTGTAACATCTTGGATATTGCGAGGTCTAGATATTACGAATGAGCATCATCTTTCAAGTATTCGATATTCAAATCACGAAGGACAGGCTGACAACGTCTGAACACAGGAAAGTTCCGTGAAAGTAGGCCTCATCCTCAGTCAAAACAAGTAAATAGGCCTATTTTTCAGCCATTGAACAAATTTTACGTAACAAGTAACTTCGTGGAGTGACGTCATGCAATATAGCCAAATGTTTAAATGCTATACTGTAAAACGAAGGATACGTATATGGCTCCCTTCGTATTGATTAGCATCAAGATATTTCTGAAAGCTATCTTCAGCAACACCCTTCAGGTCTGTATAGGTTCCACATGATCAAACGTTTCCTAACTTCACCGTGGCAATGACAGTATGGCACTGAATCAAGGCGACTGGCTTTAGCACACAGCATAACATCATGGGTTTCATAATGGATGGTACTCGGTGCCATAACCGTGCCTTCAAATAAGTTGAAGGCTCCATTCCTCTTTCCTAATTTTCACCAATAATGGTAGAAAATTCTTCACAAGGTCTACCTAAAAGGTTACGAGTTTTCCCAGCGGTTTTCCCCCCAAGTGCCCTGGAAGGTCGGACTAAGCAACCCAGGTGGGCCCCGTGGCCTCGCGCGCCCTTACTCTTCGAAAGATCTAGTCTTCTTCTTCAGATACATTCCCTCCACTACCAACGCACTGAACTATCGTTATTGTCATCCGTCTTCGATCTACGATCTAATAAAAACCCAATCGCAATACAAAGTTCCATAATGCGATGTCTTTCCTCTACAGACATGCCTGTGTTAATATTGGTTTTCCCTTACGTCAAAGTAGGCCCCCCGTGATGTTCCACATCGAGTGGAGGACAGAAGAGAATTACAGAATTAATATGGGTTGTCTGGATATACAGACTAATTCGTGGTAGGAATTTTCAGACGAGACAAATTCGATAAGACAACGACGTGAGAAAGACAAAAATGAGTCTCTGTTAGCATTACATTTCTGCTTTGTTGCGAATTTCGCGGATCTGCGTGCGATATTCAATGAATATTGGTTACTGAGCGAATCAGTATGTCCGGTGTTCCGGAGTCCCCGAACCTCTTTAAAATGTCTAGACATAAAACATTCTGATTTAGCGGTGTTACTGTCATTGAGCCAATACATCATTCACAGGTCACCTTGCCTCATCTTCATTGTCACACGCACTTGTCCATAGAACAGATATGATTACATAATCCCATATCATGGAGTACCAAGTACTTTCCTATTATATCATATTCCTTCGAGCAGAATGTCCTATGATTTCCATGTCCTGCTCAATATATCAATCATTTTTTTTTTTATGATTGATGGCCAAAGCATGCTAGACTTTTCACAGTTAATATCTCTATGCAAAGTTTACGCAAAAGCAGGAGTCATTATCACTACCGCACTGTAAGGAATATCATGCCTATTGGTATTTCTTATTTATTTTTCCCAAGTGGAATATAGTTTTACAAAAACTAAGTCTGGCCCTTACGCACTCGATTTAAGTCTTTCTAGCTCAAACTTCAAGTTTATTAGAACAGACGTGATATTTTAAAGTCAAATTAAAACAGAACATTCAAGTAATTTGAAATTGTATGAATTTCATCACTTCAAATTAAGAAATTGAACGTATTTCTTCATAAAAACTCCAAATCATATGCTTCGTCAGTCCTGAGATTATCGAAATATCCAGCTTTTATGGAAATCAATACCGTTAAACTATTTCAGTGCACAATGAGAAGGGGCACTTATCACGTTTTAAAAAAAAGGACAGTGATTAGAAATGAAAGAGGCGCGCTTCTCTGAAGGAAAAAGGAATGCATTATTTTAACGGTAAGGGCGCTCACCGGGTGTTACAAAGGGAAACTCATATAAAAGAAAGGGCACATCTTATATGAAAAAGGGGCACTTAACATGAACAGGTATGACAAATGATTTTTCATGGGTAAAAAGGAAGCTTGGACGAGTGGACAGGGAACTGTGTCCCCCCCTTCCCCCCCCCCCCCCCCCCTCCCCCCCCCCCATCACGCGCCGCCTTGTCTACAGCCTATATCTTCAAAGCATTTCACTCTTTTTCATCTCCGTGTGGTGCAGACCAGTGAGAGTGAGTATTCATGATTTTACCACTTTTTTCAGATGGCTGCAAAGCCCTTTTGGCTCCCCATTATGTCTGTGTTTGTGTATTTTCGTCAACATTCGGGTTTTTTTTTAGAACCGAAGAAAATATTGCTGGCTCTTTCCACACTTCTACCATATTCACTTTTAGAAACATGACCCTTAGGACCGTTCAATGATATTCAAAGATATCGAAGGGAGGAAATACTGTCTTCATAATTACCGGGCCAGAAATGAAATATACATACGCTACCTTGTATGTCTTTGCTAAGTAGTTTAAGTCCAACCAACTCTACATCGTTCTCTTACAAAGTTTACTAACTTACGAGCATTTATCAGACTGTAATATAGTATTCGGCAACAATGTCGCCCTTTCTTTCTTTTGTAATCTCTCCCATCCTTACCCTATAATAAATAATATCTGTATACTCGTGAATTACATGCTTTTATTAGTACTGTCACTGGCCTTCGGCGTCCCGAACACAAGCTCTTTTTCGGTTGTTTGCCATTTTCTTTGTATCATATATATATATATATATATATATATATATATATTTCTTATCATATAAACAAATCAACAAAAGTCAGTGAGAAGAGTTGACTCAATACTGCATTGTTAATTGCCAATAAGATATATTTAATCCAAATTTTCGGGGGCCTCCCCCTCCCCAGGATAAAGACGATAATGCGATATGTAAAAAAAATAACCATTTAAATATTAACAGACGAAATCTAAGCGTTACCATAACAACCACTGTGTTGAAGCAATTTGACGCATTTTTTTAAAATATAAGATAGATAATTTTTTATCTTACATAAGTACTTAAGTTTATAAGTATTACTGGTAATGAGGTGTTCACATGTCAACACAATCTGATCAGGTTTTTTTCTCCTTCAATGAACATTAACATACAAGCATTTAGTTTCATGAATAAAACGCGGGAAATTATTTTCCACCGGAAATCCGAGATTACTTCAAGAACCACACGCTGCTTTTTGGTGTGACTTGGATATCGATATTATTTCCCTTTCATCATGAAAAGCTACCATGGTGTGTACCGCAGTCTTGAAGATGGTTGCCCCCAAAGTGTAATGAAATCTAGCCAGGAAAATAGAAACATGTCTGTACGGTTAAATATGCGATGATAATGACTTTACCGCTCTATTGTGACGAGAGTGCCACGTATACATTTTCGAAGTACATGATGTGGTAACGTTATCGAATCTATTTT
>CM057165.1:25917504-25967002 GCA_029962745.1 Echinometra lucunter | reverse complement strand
AGGGGAAGGGTCTTTGTTTTATAATGTTGCTCTACTAAATCGGTCTCAGTCTCACTGCAGATCATGTGGGAAGACCCATTTTTAACGAGCCGTGTATATGCCTACATTCTCATTAGAAAAAAGGCTTAAATCACGAAATGAAATTGGAAATAATTGAAAATTATATTTTTTTTCAACATTTTCGTGTACCCGTAAGCATCTGAAATTCAGTAATGCAAGAATTTTCTATTTTGTAATGAGTCCTTGTCATTCCTATGGATTTTTTATTTTTTGAAGTTGTGTATTCCGTTAACAAGGATCGTGAATTCTTTCACATATTATAGTTTTTTTATTTTCTAATAATCGCACTAAACATTCGTTAAAGAATCTGCCATAAAAGTTTCTAAAATACATTTTTAATCAAACTGTTATTCATAATGGATATTTCCTGCCACATCTTTGCGATACCACCGTATTTTAACTCCGAAAAATAACCCATACACTATCGTTGTTCAAAAGAAGTTCCAATGCAACATGGCAATGCATTCCTCGCAGTATTTCCATGAAATAAAAAATTAATTCTTTTTAAAAAATTAAATTTTCCACCACATAATTATGTGTGCTATGAACTAAGAATAAACATTTTGGTAAATGGTTCACTTTTGTAGCCAAAGTTTTGCACACCAGTAGGTTACAAGTAAGCTATTTTCAACGATGGAAGCAGATATATCACTCACTTTTTTCCCGCTTTTTTTCCCTTGATCTGCGGTAAACGCAGCTTGACCCCTCCTTGAACCGATGTTAATGTTATTGCATTAGTTTGTACAGCATGAAGTCTGGAAAATTGTAGGGTCCATGTTGTTACTAACTTTGTATTTGAGACCTAATGATTACTTCATTCCAGGCTGTTTCCCTTAACTTGTCACGAATAGAGATAACATCGCCCTTTAAAACAGTTAGTAGTACCTTGAACTCTACTACTTAAATAACATCATTGGAAACGCCTTCCATCATCAATGAAATCCCTTTTTTCTTAGTCCATAACATTTTCTGTCAAAAATGCATCGGCTCCTACATTAATTCTATCAAAAAGTCTATTACGAATTTGTTTTAAAAGTACCACAAATGAGACAAAAATCGAGATCCACGACTGCTAGTTGCTCTACTACAATCACTCACAATGATCATGACCGCAACTGAAGCCCAAGTTCTGAATGAAGCTGGCCTCGAACTGAGGTAAAGGGTGGTTGCTTTGATAACTATATTTTTGTAATCTGCCATTCAGACAATAACAGAACTATTTGATAGTACTATAAACAAGACTTTTAATAAGGAAACGTTGAAGCTCAGTTTACAAACTGTCCCCGTTTCGGGAAAGAATGAAATTTGACAAATTTTAATGGATATAACCCACAAAACTTCATCTTGGCTACGTGTTGTCACCTTTGTGGAAGTCAGCAGTGGAAACCACTGAGGGTCATAGCAGTCATTCGATGCATTTCTCCAATGGATGAAACAGACTGTGAAGGAAACTAGGGAAGTGTGCAAAAAGAACATTATAGCCTTTTTCCCCAAATTTATATTCAAGTCAAATGCTTGGCATGTTCAGACCTTAACATTATAAACATTACTTATAAAACGTCCTGCAACATCATAAATATACGACTCTGATGAGGTTTAAGAACTAGAAATGTAAAAATATAGGGGTTGTGAAAAGCTTTTAATAGTCTAAACCGACACTAATATATTGTATTAATTCAATAATGAGAAATCTGCAATGCACCTTCAGCTTATATTCAAAAGTTGTTGGTTGTTTGTTGTTTTCAGTAATAAGTGAAGCAGTGGGCATGTGTGTGTTTGTAGCACGTGAAAACGAAATTAGCAGTATAATAAGCAAAATTTAAAAGGAAATTGTAGAAGGAAAAAATAAATATCTGTCAAATTATCATTTCATTTGATACTTATTAATAGATCAATAATAGTGATGCTTATCAGGCGAAGTCTGCTCCTGCCAGTCCAATACCCTCCGTTAAATATAGACTGTTTTGTCAATTCATAAGCCGGAAATTGATATCGCGTGCAAGCATAGATGGGCTGAAATTGAAAATAATAAAAGAAAAGTGAAGGAAATAGAATTTTTGATATTGACTCTTACTCTGTTATGCTCCATCATGCATATGAAATAAGAAAAACGCTGTATTTTAAGGTCTGAAATGACGAAATCATAAAAAAATATGAAATCACTGCAGATAGGGGTGTATGGTACTACCCAAACGAAAGCATTACGAAATAATCCAGACCAACCCGTTCTGTAACAGTTCCCGTTACTGATTTCTTGTTGAAAAGCCACCCCCTAAAAATATGAGTCAGCACACAAATCATATCCCATAACCATTACATGGTAATTTCTTTTGAAATACACTTCACAATATAATACAGATTTTACAAACAGTAATTTTTACCACGTGAAAATTTCCCGTAGTTCATCGAATTCGTGTCTCATGCATTTATGAAAATGGCTGGAAATACAACAAAATTGATTTCCCCCAAGGACCTTTCGATAGAAATGCAATGGCGTGTACGTCGTCTGGAAGGGAAAGTGAGTAATCATTCATCGTCCTCCCAAGACAATCATATCTCAATCACATGGCGTTCCCAGCTCCCTCATCAATGTCTAGTTTCGGGGGGGGGGGGGACCAGTTGAATAGATGTATTGGTTTGTAAACCTCTGCTGTGGTCTGTAGTCATCATTGCATTTGGCTGTATATATTCCTCGTACAGCCAAGAATTATACCTATAGTAACGTATAGAGACGTATCTCCCTCATCTTATAGGTATTCCAATATACTTCATGTTTTCAAAAAAGGGATCGTTTTATCACACATTTTTACGACAAGACAACTAGTCAAGTGGTGGACACATTTTCAAATCATAAAAGAACACATCACAGTATATACCGTACGCAAAAATCCACCAATCTTTAAGGTCGTCACACACGTATGCGGCAACCCTGTTCACATGTCAAAAGGTCGTTGCGTCGTAACTTACTCAGCACATTCATGTTTACCGCTATAGTGTAGCCTATAGAGAGCGTCGTGTCTATGGATAATCAAGGAGTTACTATAGACTACTTATCCTTGGGATAACTTCCAATATTCGCCTTTCCATGCTCTTCATTTAAAGGCCTACATCTTGTTAACGGGTTTTTTTTTTTTCTTATTTTCAAATGAAAATGAATTTTATCATGTTCATACGTAAATGCCTCAGTTATAAACAAATACTGAAGTTACAAAGAAAGCAGAAAATGAAGGGTGATTCACACGATTCCAAAGTTACATCCCAGTAACTGCCATTCTATGCAGTACAACCCTAAACTAAAACAGAATAACTGGTTGATTGCTCATATTGTCGTTCATATGAAGTAACATTACTCCATCTATAACTTATCTTACATAATGCAAGGAATATGTGTTGAAGCTTGGCAAGACTGTAAATCGACAGAAAACAAATCCTTTAATTCAGAGATGGGTTTCTGAAGTACACTGTACTAGTATCAAGTAATTAGTCCGTAAAGGAAGGAGAAAATGACCACCTCGTGATGACTGATGGGGCAGTGAAAAGGAATGTTCTCGAACCAAGAAAACTTGACTCGTACCCGACTGAGTAGGAAATGGACTATTGGAATGAAGCCACTGTAGAAGTAGAGAATACCTATTTTCGTAAAACGAGGCCCCCATTATCTAGGTCTCTCCACACCTGGAACGTGAAGTAACAGTTTGTTCTTGGAGTATAGAAATATATATCCAACTCTTACACCTTCCTTTAATGCATATGTTTCAGAAATTTTTAGAGAGTCAACTACTGTAATGTGACTAGGAGGACAAGGAAGCGTAAGTGGGTGATGGTGTGTGCGTTTCTACGTGTGTATTGTAACCAAGGATTTACTAGATAGTAATTCCTTGGTAAAACCAATACGTGCGTTTCAATGTGTGCGTTTCTACGTGTGTATTGTATCCAAGGAGTGAGTACATACATGTAGTAACTCCTTGGTAAAACCAATACGTGCGTTTCTACGTGTGCGTTTCTACGTGTGTATTGTGATTGTAATCAAGGAGTTACTATATAGTAACTCCTTGGTCAAACATGTTCTATAGTAGGATCCATGGTTAAACCAATACATATTACCCATATAACAATTGCCATTAAAGCTTATGCCCATAGTCCATAACCTACTACCTACTGCCTACTACCAATTTAACTACCAAGACAAGACATAGGCCTTTTGTGGAGACTCGAAAGACTGACATGCCTACGGCTATGCTATTTCTAGTTCAGATTTCTGGCGTTTTGACTTTCGGAGAGGGCGTGGTCATTACCTGGCGGTCTCTATGCAGTAACTACATCGGTCTTTTCAAAGCAACCTTGTTTGCAACAGGTGAAAAGGCCGCAGTGACCGTGAAGATGCGACAGCTAGATGTAAAGCATGGCAAGATCACAAACAGTGAAAATAGGAGTAACATTATTGGCCACGTCGGCGCGGGATTTAACCTTGACGAGTTTGACTGCCAGGTGCCTAATGTAATACTTTTTAGTACTGATGACCAAGCAAATTACTGTACAAGGTCAAGAGCCGTCTGAAGCACTCTACATGCCTCGTGATAATCGAGAGATATTACAGAGGGCTAAAGGCGTGGGCTGACCTACGAGCCTGCATGGACACTTCTTCTATATCAAAAGTAAATTCAGAAAATGATAAGTACTCAACGATTTCATCTTTTGCTTCTGTTCAAACCGTACTAGTTGCAAGGGAGAAACAAAATCTAGAAGTTTAGACATGTAGGCCTACAGCGTGTTGGATCCCTGGTAGCAACTATTACCCTAAGCCAAATAAGCATTGGTATGTATTTCTCTCACAAAATGCTTTCATAAAATCTTCAAATTCATTATTTGTCCATTATCAGGGTCTCACCGGGTACAAAATCAGACCTGGGGCTGTGTAGGCATGTGGTAGTCTGAAGTCTAATCCCGCAGAGTAACAGTCTAGGGTCTATGAATTAGGACCTCAGCAGTCAGCACAAGTTCACAAGATCGGTCTATTTTTATAACTACTGACTGCATGCCTGATACTAAAAACTCCCCTCTTTTGCCTCTTTACTGAATACTGATATAGCATGCCTTGCCCGATGCATTGCTGAGGAAGACATCAACCCACATTTGCCACTCTCCATCTAGGTGTAGTAAATATGTACCTGGTATACAGGAAATCCAAAATATTTTGGGCACCAACTTTCTTAGACTCGCTCAAGCTGGAGTAATATTGGAGTGCCACTTGTCAGTTTTTCCGTGACATAGTCAATAATGACACTCAAATAGTAACGGACATATTTTGCCTATTCGTGCTCACCACTTCAAATATTTTAAGGTATAGGCCTAAATACAACATATTTCCTAAATATTACTTTTTAAAAACAAAACAATGTGCATGATCATGTCTAATACAAGAAGATGCTAATTATTAGATGATTCCTGTCCATCAATATAACCTTTCATTGACTGTTTTTTTTTTTTTTTTTTTTGGGGGGGGGGTTTTCTAGAAAAACAGCTTCATTCCCCCCCCCCCCCCAGAAAATAATACATACTGGTAGAACGGGGTGATTATGTTGAATATATTATGCATATGGCCTATAACACAATCATGTACATCATGAATCAAATAAAAGTTCAATCCAAGAGAAGCAACATAGAAAGATGTGTTTTTATTAGGAACAGCTACAATCCAATACATGTTCATAAATTTAATGTGAATGGTAGACAAAGTAGAGAAATTAGAATGTAACCTGCTATACAGCATATGGGTCAGGGGAAATGCACATGGCACTGCAGAGATAGCTGCCTGGACAAAGCGATTCTTTTGCAATACTCTTTCCAGTATTGGAAATATCACTGAAATATACGCAGGTTTGGTGATATGTCGTCATTTAACAAGTCATGAAAGATAGTTTTATTTCGTTTTAATTGCCTACTGTTGCATCAGTTTATGCCCACTTTTCAGGGACTGATCACTGACCTATTCTGGTCTACACCATTTACCACATTTAAACTGTTTCAATGATTTCTGACTCGTACCAATTTAAGAAAAATAATACAGTAGAGCAGATTTGATTTCAATTATACTTCCCGTTGTCTCTTGTGTCATGTCAAACACTTCCGACCTCGACTTTTATTCATTCATTAGCATTGAAAGAAAAGGGGTCAATCTGCGAACCAAATTTGGCATTGATCGTTTTCCCACGTACCCGCGATGATAGTGTGCGTAGGTGATGTGCGTTCCTTTTGTGTTTGTAGTCTCTTCAGGTGCGTTTATGTAGTGTAACAGACAGTTCCCTATTGCAGAAAGAGTTTGTTCTGTAGTAACTGTTTGGTACGGAATAGTGAATTTTGGTCATCAGGTCATGGTTCAGTACAATTTTACTAACTATAACAATAAGGGCAATCAAGACGAGGAAGCATTCAAATGACTAACTTCCCATCTACCGTAGATACAGTATGTGAGGGCCGAAAGAACATTATTTTAAAATTGAGAACATAATCAACTCCGCAGTGATACATACGACGCAAAGTCATAAAATATGTACCATAACTATAAAAATGCTGTACTGTGATCGCAATATAATGTGTCGGATCTGCTATCACAATCCTCAAAACTGAAAGGAAGATTTTGTACATATATATCATACAGGTTAACAGGAATATGTACATGCATATACATGCAGGCTTACAGCTTTTCATGATATCAAAACCATATCGATTCGTAACATGTATCGTCCCTTGGTACTGAGTATTCATTCCATGAGCCGAATGTATTTGCCCAGGTTCTGCTCCTATCAAATCTAATTTTCAAACTTGGCAACCTTTCTGCTCACTCTCTGCACAGGAATAAATCGTATTATCACTCTCCAAAGGGCCAGAACCTTCTAGATGATTTTCATTCAAGCCAAACCTCAGCGGTTGAAAGTGAGAGGTTAAAGGGCTAAAACATATCATCAACGCAAGAAAAGTTAAAGGTACGAGTTTCACCAACCGGATAAAACAAACAAAATAGCTGTCACCCAGATTGTCATTACTTTCCGCTGGTCTTAGGTAGGAGGACTGTGCAGGAGGCGGGGGGGGGGGGGGATAGGGAGGGGGACCTACACTGACCAACCAGTGAATGAAATGAAATTCATGATATATTCTCAGTATCAGGCCTAACTCCACCTTTGCTTGTAAAGCGTTGGAAAACAGAGCAGTCATGTCTATAAAAAACAGGGTTGTTTTCTGTTAGGAAATATCCCTTTGGTTTCGATTGAAAGCCAGTTTACCTAAAAACCACTGATATTGTTTTTTTAACATGGAAGTGAAATAGAGTTCCGACCCAGTTGTGTGCGCAACTAGCTGAATTCGATGTATTATATGGTTTTACTTAACTCATTTTTACACTCTGTCATAATGGTATCATGCTTTCGTATAATACCAGTAAAAATGGACAATGCTTATATCACAGTCCCGTACAATAGATGAGCTGAAGGGGCGTGGTTTAAGGACTGTATAGCCTCCCACTGCACTGTGGTTACGTACCAGATGGCAGTCAATTAACAACGCTGACAGCAGCATAATATTCCATTTTCGCCAGCCGAGTTGACGACTGATTTTTCGGCTCCAGTCTTGGAACCATCTAAACTGCAGTCACATAAAATCGAAAAGTTTCGAGACTACACAGGATCCAGAAGGTTCGAATCCCCCCCCCCCTCTCTCTCTCTCTCTCTCTCTCTATTCTACAGTTATGCATGTTCAGGACAAGGTACTAGTAATTGTCTCACGACTAAATCATTTCTCAGTTTTCCGGGATAAGGTACAGTGATTCATAATGAAAATAACCGGAAGTTCAAAACCGAATTTTAAAAACAGAACAAAGAAGCACAAGCATTAAAATGCTACCAATCAGCATACATAATTATATACAGCCGACTGATACAAGGTAATGTAATGCAACGATGGGGGCGTCGATTATACAGCCCAAAGGAGGGGGGGGGGGGCAAGTGCCCGAAAAAAACCCTCCTGAAATAATTGTGTATATATTCCCTGCTTCGGATTGTGGCATGCCTCCACGTAACCAAGCTAAGGAAGGGGCGACGGCTTTCTGTTGTTACATGAAGTGACCTTCAGTATAGAGGGCTCTCGGAGGGCTCTTCAGTGTCCTGTTCGGATAAATAAAATAAAAAATCATTCATGAGCGGACCGTAACGACCGAAACTACTTTCTCTGTCAAAAATGATTAGGGCTGAAGAGACAATAAAATTATGGGTAACAAGTTGCAGTTGTGCTCCGCGGAAATGGTCACCCTTTAGTCACGAAGCCTTCAGATGAAAGTATTATGTATTCATCGAAGGCTCATGTCTGGTTCGAGTTTGTTTTGAAGGATACCATCAATTGTGGATGTGAACTCCGGGGTCTAATATTATGTGGTGCCATGGATTTGGTCGTGCGTGATGCATGCGAGGTGACGACTAGAAGGAAACGTCGAGAAACATTACATAGGCTTAACCATACACCTTCCCAAGAATCAGCAACAAAACGTACATAAACAGCAAAGAAATAAAAAATTCATTCAGCTTTTTTATTCTTTTCCCCCTGGAATACATATATAGCCCGGCTACATATCATTTCAGTCTACTATAGAAAATGACAACAAAAAAAAAACCCATGTTAATTTCGTGAATCATTTTGACATCCGCAACATGACTCCTCCTTGGTGTAATGCTAATAATTCGACTTTGTGAAGTTTAAGTTAAACCATGAAAAAAGACACTGGAAAATTTGTAACGAACAAATTGCACTGAGACTGGGAGCTAAATTGTAATACGCAATGAGATTCGAATTTCCTTGGAAACAAGAAATTTGTAAACTTTTTCATGGCATTGGTGTAACATCTTGGATATTGCGAGGTCTAGATATTTACGAATGAGCATCATCTTTCAAGTATTCGATATTCAAATCACGAAGGACAGGCTGACAACGTCTGAACACAGGAAAGTTCCGTGAAAGTAGGCCTCATCCTCAGTCAAAACAAGTAAATAGGCCTATTTTCAGCCATTGAACAAATTTTACGTAACAAGTAACTTCGTGGAGTGACGTCATGCAATATAGCCAAATGTTTAAATGCTATACTGTAAAACGAAGGATACGTATATGGCTCCCTTCGTATTGATTAGCATCAAGATATTTCTGAAAGCTATCTTCAGCAACACCCTTCAGGTCTGTATAGGTTCCACATGATCAAACGTTTCCTAAACTTCACCGTGGCCATGACAGTATGGCACTGAATCAAGGCGACCTGGCTTTAGCACAACAGCATAACATCATGGGTTCATAATGGAGGTATCGGTGCATAACAGTGCATTCAAATAAGTTGAAGGCTCCATTCCTCTTTCCTAATTTTCACCAATACATGGTAGAAAATTCTTCACAAGGTCTACCTAAAAAGGTTACCGAGTTTTCCCAGCGGGTTTTCCCCCCAAGTGCCCTGGAAGGTCGGACTAAGCACCCCAGGTGGGCCCCGTGGCCCTCGCGCGCCCTTACTCTTCGAAAGATCTAGTCTTCTTCTTCAGATACATTCCTCCACTACCAACGCACTGAACTATCGTTATGTCATCGTCTTCGATCTACGATCTAAATAAAACACAATCGCAAATACAAAAGTCAAATGCGATGTCTTCCTCTACAGACATGCCTGTTAATATTGGTTTACCTTACGTCAAAAGTAGGCCCAGTGATGTTCCACATCGAGTGGAGGACAGAAGAGAATTACAGAATTAATATGGGTTGTCTGGATATACAGACTAATTCGTGGTAGGAAATTTTCAGACGAGACAAAATTTCGATAAGACAACGACGTGAGAAAGACAAAAAATGAGTCTCTGTTAGCATTACATTTCTGCTTTGTTGCGAATTTCGCGACTCTGCGTGCGATTATTTCAATGAATATTGGTTACTGAGCGAATCAGTATGTCCGGTGTTCCGGAGTCCCCGAACCTCTTTAAAATGTCTAGACATAAAACATTCCTGATTTAGCGGTGTTACTGTCATTGAGCCAATACATCATTCACAGGTCACCTTGCCTCATCTTCATTGTCACACGCACTTGTCCATAGAACAGATATGATTACATAATCCCATATCATGGAGTACCAAGTACTTCCTATTATATCATATTCCTTCGAGCAGAATGTCCTATGATTCCATGTCCTGCTCAATATATCAATCATTTTTTTTTTATGATTGATGGCCAAAGCATGCTAGACTTTTCACAGTTAATATCTCTATGCAAAGTTTACGCAAAAGCAGGAGTCATTATCACTACCGCACTGTAAGGAATATCATGCCTATTGGTATTTCTTATTTATTTTTCCCAAGTGGAATATAGTTTTACAAAAACATAAGTCTGGCCCTTACGCACTCGATTTAAGTCTTTCTAGCTCAAACTTCAAGTTTATTAGAACAGACGTGATATTTTAAAGTCAAATTAAAAACATGAACATTCAAGTAATTTGAAATTGTATGAATTTCATCAATTCAAATTAAGAAATTGAACGTATTTCTTCATAAAAACTCCAAATCATATGCTTCGTCAGTCCTGAGATTATCGAAATATCCAGCTTTTATGGAAATCAATACCGTTAAACTATTTCAGTGCACAATGAGAAGGGGCACTTATCACGTTTAAAAAAAGGACAGTGATTAGAAATGAAAGAGGCGCGCTTCTCTGAAGGAAAAAAGGATGCATTATTTTAACGGGTAAGGGGCGCTCACCGGGTGTACAAAGGGAAAACTCATATAAAAAGAAAGGGCACATCTTATATGAAAAAGGGGCACTTAACATGAACAGGTATGACAAATGTATTTTTCATGGGTAAAAAGGAAGCTTGGAAGAGTGGACAGGGAACTGTGTCCCCCTTCCCCCCCCCCCCCCCCCCCATCACGCGCCGCCTTGTCTACAGCCTATATCTTCAAAGCATTTCACTCTTTTTCATCTCCGTGTGGTGCAGACCAGTGAGAGTGAGTATTCATGATTTTACACCTTTTTTCAGATGGCCTGCAAAGCCTTTTGGCTCCCCATTATGTCTGTGTTTGTGTATTTTCGTCAACATTTCGGGTTTTTTTTTAGAACCGAAGAAATATCTGCTGGCTCTTTCCACACTTCTAACATATTCACTTTAGAAACATGACCCTTAGACCGTTCAATGATATTCAAAGATATCGAAGGGAAATATCTCTCATAATACCGGGACAGAAATTGAAATATACAGACGCTACCTTGTATGTCTTTGCTAAGTAGTTTTAAGTCCAACCAACTCTACATCGTTCTCTTACAAAGTTACTAACTTACGAGCATTTTATCAGACTGTAATATAGTATTCGGCAACAATGTCGCCCTTTCCTTTTTCTTTGTAATCTCTCCCATCCTTACCCTATAACTAAATAATATCTGTATACTCGTGAATTACATGCTTTTATTAGTACTGTCACCATGCATTCGGCGTCCCGAACACAAGCTCCGCTTTTTCGGTTGTTTGCCATTTTCTTTGTATCATATATATATATATATATATATATATATATATATATATATTCTTCGCATCATATATAAACAAATCAACAAAAGTCAGTGAGAAGAGTTGACTCAATACTGCATTGTTAATTGCCCATAAGAATATATTTAATCAAAATTTTCGGGGGCCTCCCCCTCCCTCAGGGATAAAGACGATAATGCGATATGTAAAAAAAATAACCATTTAAATATTAACAGACGCAATCTAAGCGTTACCATAACAACCACTGTGTTGCTAAGCAATTTGACGCATTTTTTAAAATATAAGATAAGATAATTTTTTTATCTTACATAAAGTACTTAAGTGTATAAGTATATTACTGGTAATGAGGTGTTCACATGTCAACACAATCTGATCAGGTTTTTTCTCCTTCAATGAACATTAACATACAAGCATTTAGTTTCATGAATAAAACGCGGGAAATTATTTTCCACCGGAAATCCGAGATTACTTCAAGACCACACGCTGCTTTTGGTGTGACTTGGATATCGATATTATTTCCCTTCTCATCATGAAAAGCTACCATGGTGTGTACCGCAGTCTTGAAGATGGTTGCCCCCAAAGTGTAATGAAATCTAGCCAGGAAAATAGAAACATGTCTGTACGGTTAAATAATGCGATGATTAATGACTTTACCGCTCTATTGTGACGAGAGTGCCCACGTATACATTTTCGAAGTACATGATGTGGTAACGTTATCGAATCTATTTTTACTAATCCTGGTGTATATCTGCATTTCCCAGTAGAGAGGTACCGGGGAGGTGCCGTGGTCGAGTGGTTTAAGGTGCTTGACTGGAGACGCGAGAGTCGGGGGTTCGATCCCCGTCACGACATTTATGCCTTTGAGCAAGGCATTTTATCTACATTGCTCTTTTATCGTATATTAAATAAATGAACATGCTAGGCATTTGAATACCGACGTGGGCAAGTGTTTTTTTTTTTTTTTTTTTTTTTTTTTTTTTTTAATATTGCCGTATTGAGATACTTTCGATAATATGATTGTACTTGAAAGGAATGTTCTCTTTCCTCACCATTTCAGTTCATCACTGCATTTATAGTTTCAGCGTATTTCTCTTTTTGGCTGTCCTGATGCAATAAGATTCAGGGGATCCGCTCGTTGATTAAGGAATGGCTACAAAACAATACTCTACCATAATATGAGCGCATTAACCATTATTTCCAGAGGTGCGTTTGTACACAAGGTGTAACATATGAATCTCTTAGAAAAGTATTTTCGGCAGTAAACAGGTTAACTAGTTGAAAGAGCTAATTACCTAAACTGGCGCCATTTCGTCTGTGCTAATGACCATACAAGGACTGCTGAGTTAGACGATCGGAACTCTATAAATTTCCTTTACAGCGGATAAGAAAGGTCAAGCTTACAATATGTTAAGGAAAGTTATGTAACAACATGATTAAGGATCAAAATCGCTGACTTCCAAAAATCGACCCAGTCTGACAATGACACATCTCGCAATTGATACATTTGTAGACTTTATTACCGACAACTGCGACGGGGAAAGTATTTCACTGTTACAGTAACGGGGTCGTTAGCATACCGTGGGGTTTAATATAGGACACATTCGGGTCATTTGGGGGTCCTGAAATCCCAACAGACGAAGAGAGAGGGTAAAAAACGATGGTAGGTCCTTGCACAAATGGTTCACATTTAACCTAATGGTCATAAGTTTCTTTTTATGTTAACATTAGTAATAAATTTCAAAAGACAGTATTTGAGTACGTGTGAGTACAGCGTCTGACTCTGAAGTTTTTGCCATTTGGGGAGGGGTATTTGTTTGTTTTTTGCTTATTGTTTCTTTTTTTGAAAAGGGCTGGAATCAATTTATGAATGATATAAGTCTAACATGTAGACAAGACATTCACCCTTTCAATATTCAAGAGACTTCCTAATTTGTTCGTAGGCCTTTAAAATAATCATAAGGCAGCTGTACTGATGCCTTATAAGTATCATGTAGTATTTAAGGTCAAAATTCGTCTCTAAGATGGAGTCAATTTATAGATTTGCATCATTTTTCAACATGTGACTGAGGCTTAGTGCTTATTTTTTCCGCTATCTTGATATTACATAATAACTTTCCCTGCAAATGGTCGTTTCAGATTTATAACTGAACTTGATTCTATTTTGTGGCATTTGATGTAAATCACTGTTGCCTTCATAATTCATAATTCACTCGACATTATTCCCAATAACCTTCTGACTCCAGAGAGCGTTCGAGTATAGAGTGTGTATTTCGAGCCTAATCCTGGGCAGGAAATCACATTCCTTACTGGGTATACTGTCGGAGGCATTCGTCCTCTGTTGCACAGATCACAAATTGTCTCCCAGAAGTAATTCTTTGATAAATTGGACGGGACAGTTTGCAGAGATAGCATGTTTGGACCGGGTGGAAACCCTCAATACGTTCTACACTTCTTTGTTCTATGCACTCGGGCAAGCAGGCATGCAACTAGCAACTGTCTCTTTAATGTGGAGAGACCCAACTCTCAATTACAGTCCTGCTGGGAGGACCCTAGCTACATCAGTACACGCCGTAACACATGTAAGAAGGGGTAACATTCTTGTGCAATGCGGGACGGCCAATCAGAGATCGCAAGATTTCAGGCAGCGCCAAGCAACGTGGCAGATATGGTCTTTATACCTCGCCATGTTTGGTAGAGGAAAAGCGACTGAAACAGAAGTGTTATAATCATTTTTCATATCTTATAATCTAACATAATCAAATCAAATTAAACTGTTTTATGGGCCATGTTTGAATTCAGGAACTCGACCACTCTTACAAGTTTTGAGACACCGCATAAAAATGACACCCCCAGATTCATCAATATGATACGATGGGCTTCTTCGAATTTTCTTACTAAAATGAAACAGGAGAGGAAAAAGTAGACCGCATGCAGTGAACTTGGCCCGGTATTAAAATACTGTAACTGAAAAAGGAATCATGTATGATAATAACTCCTTGATACGACATGGTATTCAATCATACAGTGACTTGATATGTAACGGTCCTCACGATAACTATTCGCTAAGGCTACATAAAAAAGACCTACGTATATAGGCTTATGTGATTCAGTGTTAGCAGGAAGTTGTAACAACTTTCCGGTATTAGTGACTAAAGGCTTCCTGAAGTATCAAACTGATTTATAAAATCATCCAAATCCTAACTTCATAAGAACAACTTACTGCTCATCTAATGACTAGAAGCTTTATTTTAAACATATTACTCTGCATATCCTACTTGGGGTCCAGAGGAAGAAAATCAAAAACACATATCACAAATTATTGGAAGTTTCATTCCACTTCGGACACAATACTCAATTTTCTTCGACAAAGGCGCATACACTGATGCCTTCCAATTGCCAATCCTTTATTTTATTGATTTTTCACTCTTGGGGTGGAACCCCCAAACAGCAGAGATTGTAAACCAATTTTAGTTTAGAGGTTTTTTAAAATCAGAATTTACGTTACATAAGAAACGGTTAAATATTTATCGAATGCAGGCCTCCAAATTTATAGAGGCAATTAAACGAAAATGGAAAAGGCCCATCTGTCACTTTCGATATGTTAACCTTAATTAACTTCACAAGTTTTACTAGCTCTAAAATATATATTAAACTTCTTACATCACTAATTGTGTATACCAATTAAGACGTCAGTATACTATATGCTTTGTTAAAAGCTAAAGCGGTAATCCAAGATATTTACGAAACGGAGAGAAGAAAAATGGTCAAGCGATTCTAAATATCCTAGGTGACATTCTACCGACGATTTCCGGAAAAGAAATTGTGATAATTAGTTTCACAATTCGCGGTTCATATTAGCTACAATTAATCAGCGGCTAATTGGGAATTGAATCTGAGAGAAGACTGAAATAATAAAGGATTTGGGGACAGCTTGAAAGCAGATGTCAAGTGTAAAACTGGTGATAAACGTCAATTCTCGCTTTATTCCTTGCGGGTTGGATCCTCGCACATGTTCACCCAAAGCCTCTGCCTTAGTTTCCACCTGATGAAAATACGAGAATAGCCTTCGCTTGGAAGAACAAGCGAGGGATGAACTTGCACTTAGACAGAGGTGAGGGGTCACAGGGAATGCAGGAACACCCATCGGAAGGCTAAGTACATATCAGGCCTGTTCACATGACAGGTTTTTACCAGGCGTGTTCACAATGACTTGATTTTCTCTAATCTAATGAGAAAATTAAGAAGATCACTGTCAAAACTATCACAACAGTTGCCACCAAAAGTCCCATTATAAATCAGATGCTCTATACCAACCCTAATCGCAACGTGCTTTTACTTAGCCTCGTTGAAGTAATCTATAAATTTTCATCTAAGCGCTGAGCACGCATGCCCTTTAAATCGGGCAACTTTTAAGTAATTCTCCAAGTTTCAAATATGCCTCTCAGTCCATCAGTCCAGACAGCTCCATGATAATATGCCAATAAATGATTGTGTTTGTTATGATGCAGAACTATTATTCTATCGATGCCTTTCCAAATACTTATAGCATATATCTTTCCAACTAAATATAATATATTTCCACTGCCACTGTATCAAAATCAATCCTAATACCAGGACGTTGCATTATTTTGCAATTCCCTGAACATCTGAAAATCAAATTCGTTAATGATATTCTGTGCTATCCTACTACAGGCACAGCAAGAATGAAAGTGAAAACAGATTTTAATCCTAACTTTGAACCCCTTTCTAAAGTGAATCAACTTGGTCACGCTTTCTTTTAGAGTTAGAATTCAATTGACCCAGTTATATATAATGACATGAAAACAATTCTAAGCCCTTTTCCCATCGTTCAATAACTAATTTCAGACACTCAAGGGTTAAACGATGGATCCCTTGATGCTTGACATTGGTAAGTTAGCTATCCAGTCCAAACCCCAGACGAGCAGTCCACATATGTTTCTGATAAAGGCCCTGCCAATCTCACTACCTTCACGTCACATCCTACATTTCATCGGGTGGGAAGGTATGTTTACCAAGTCTTTAACCGGTTGTTACCCACACTCCACGCCTGGGTTTTAGATTAAAGCTGCGTAAACAAATACCTTAATTACAATAACTCAAAACAATCGTTACCATGCCCCTACAGAGACTGAAAAAAGTGGATAGCCAAGTACTAAATACAGTTGATGCCGCCATTCGTTACCTTCATACCTATTTTTACTTAACAATAACATCTTCAAACTGATAAATTCTACATTTGCCATGAATGGAAAAGCTTTACTTTTTAGTTAATCTTTAGCGTGTGAGGCCAGACTTTTAGTTTTAACTATTAAAAAAAAAAACGGCTGACATGACACAAAACCCCGGAATATTTACCTCTTCCTCCAAAACTTTCTTTACTCGCGCTTCTTTCCAAACATGCCAAAGTTATGTCTTATTTCGCATGCACGCACGACACCAACATAGTGGTGGAATGGAAAGTGGTATCAGCGCCTCATTCATCCTTGATGGAGATGTTTTCATCGTGAAGTTACCATCACAAACTGACGTTTTTACCGAGAATTCATGACCCGGACCAATCTTTTATCTCTATACACAGTGAGTCAAGGCGACGGGGCACCCGCTTGGCCTGCTAGCCTGCTGCTGATGTAGCGAGCGTATAGGGAGAGGAAAAACTGATGACGCTGCGAACCAATTACAGGAGACTTCCCGCTTGCATTACGAGGGTTATCACTCCACTATACCAGCATCCCGATTCTAGGCACTTTTCAATGGATAATAGAGTCAAGTACTATGATGGATGAATATAGCAAGTGAAACACATATATATAGTTCAATGATATATTTTCTCTTACCTGCCGGTAATGTGACTTGTTTACATACTGCTAGCGTTGCTAGAATAAGAACAAGTGCTACCCTGGTTTTCAGTTCCTTCAATAAATATAGGCTGATGCCTATAGTCCGATCCATGTTTGTCTCGTCTTGGCGTTAGTCCAAGTAATGCTCAAGCTACGACATGAGGAGGATTTAGAATTAGAGCTCTAATTGACCCAGAAGTTCAACGGCCACTTGGAAATATACCGCCGAAGAGCACGTATCGGGCTAGTTCCAATTACGGTGGGGGTATCTCTCCAAAAAGTGGGCTCAAACTGGTCCCGGGTATATGCCTCCGAAAGCTTACTGCACGCAACCCGTACTCGATTGCGGCGAGGCCTCGGACTGCAATGCCCTTCCGTTAGGCAAGCTTTTCCACAGGATGGGGCCCACGCAAGCTCCTCAACTTTTTTCCTGTCCCTCGATACACTCACACACATACACAAAGTTGTCTGTACGGAGATGCTGGATGGAGGGGCTGGTCTGTACGAACCGCCACACCTGCGCACCGAGATTACGAGTTAGAACTCCGTAGGGATGAACAAGCATCAGCACTCGACCCGGTCCTTTCCCACTCGTCCTCTCTCACGTCAGGGCGTCTTGTCGACCAGAGGGAGCGCTTGCACTGATCGCTATCGCAAATTTTCATATCCACTCCGACCAACCTTGCGCACTGTGCAACAGCTCAGCGATTCATCAAACAGGATGTGACTCCTCCAAATACTTAGAGGGGTGTTTATACTCCATACAGGAAGGGACGCGATAAATAGGCATATCAAATTTTGAAACTTTGTATAGACTAAAAAGTTTCATCATAACTTTAAAGCTTTCCCTTTAAATGAGTAGAGAACGTTGCCCATCCCCTTTAAATTGCTCGATAAGGGTATGCCATGAGAGTTGATATTGGTCACGTCTCCCTATACTAACTAATGGAATATGTCAGGAAAAGTTAGCTATTACAGAAAGTATTCCCCGTGGGTATCTGCAGTTGTTTCTCTTCATAGCATTGACATCTGCTCATGTCTGTTCGTGGTTGGTGTTGGAGAGTCTAGCCTTGTCGCCCAGTCTCCACGGAAAATACGTTCTCGTCACCACAGTGCGAAACAGTGTTCTGTCTCTGGTGACGAATGAAGAAGAGACTGGTGAAGCAATGTTGTTTCGCAGAGAGTGGTGCTGACTTGGCAGACTAATTATGCCCCAAGCAGAGAGTCTCTCCTCCTGGTCGGCTGAGTTCACCCGCTCTTCCTCGGACTTTCTCCATCTCCTTATCTTGTGCCATGCTACTGTGGATTACCATGCACCTTGGAATGGAGGGGCAGGTGTCACAGTGTGTCAATCACTACCAGGAATGTTGCCTTGTGCACTGATGCAGAACGACCTTATAATGCAAAATAGATAAAACGCGCGAAACATCAATCAAATAGTTTCGAATTTCGAATTGCAGGACGAAACGGAGAATGTGACTTATCAAGACAATCGTAGAAATGGGTCAGTGCTTATATGTAAAAAAAAAAAAAATCATTCTACATTCTATATAACACCTTTTCTCAAGTTGCACAAAAACAGTTTTTATATCTTTATCATGTCATCCGTAACACAAGTTATACTGTTTTCTACAAAAAGTGAATTAACCCGAACATCATTTTGAAGCTACAGGCAAAAAAAAAAAAAAAGATAAAAAAATGAAAAACAAAGCAAAACAAAACAACTGCAAAAGCATATTGTTAGCCAAATGTATGCGCATGTACTACTTTGCACTGAAAAATCCGTTAATCTAAATACACACCTGCTCGGGAAGCTTGTGCATTTTGTAAACGGAAATTTGTACATCATTGAACACGAGATCAAGGCTGACCAAACAAATTTATTTCCACCATGTCCACAGCGCAACGTGGTTACCAAAATGTAAATACCGTCAATTATCTGAGAAAAGAAATTACAGGTCCCTAGCTATCACTATCTGTTTGTCAATCTCTCTCTCTCTCTCTCTCTCTCTCTCTCTCTCTCTCTCTCTCTTTCTTTCTTTCTCTCTTGCTAAATAAATTACAGGGCCGGTATTCAATTCAATACTTGGAATAAGTAAAACCTTTACTAAGTATTTTACTTGGCTAAGAAATTTCCTTAAGTCATATTCATTACTTTGAATTTTACTTTAGTAAGCCAACTTTAAGCCAAATTTCTTACTGATAAGCATTGTGACGTCATATTTCCAATGCGCAATTAACTTGTTGCATCAAATACGCTCGAATACGCTATGATATACTACAAAAACCTATGCCTACCAATCAAGGCCTCCAAAATATTTGGCTTAAGTCACCTACTAGGTAGGTGTCTTAGATTTAGAGTAAAATACTTAGCCAAAATACTGAATTGAATACCACATTCTGCTAAGTAATTTATCTAAGTAAAAAACTAAGCAAAATACTCATATTTCTGACTTAAGTATTGAATTGAATACCGGCCTTTACAAGACATTCATTTCATTACCACTACGCCGCATCAAAATTAAATGGCATTCCAAACTCCACTACAATAAATCAACAATATTATTAGGTTAAATTGTACTTTTTCCTACGGTATATTGTTTTAAAGTTATCTTATATATGCTAAATGAGTTTGATCTTGACCTAATGGTCACTGGTCAAGCTGACCGGAAGCTTAGGGGGTGTCCTCTTACTGTACGAAACCAAAGGTCATACCCTTTTTTATTCACTCATTTAACAAAAATCAGTAATAATTCAGTGTTGTTGGTCCGTGGCACTGTACATAGGCCCTGTGTTTTATGTATACTGGGAATTCATGATTTGCTAAAAAAAAAAATTAACCTTCCCATCCTTTCTTTGACATTGTATTTGATTATGATTGTTAAAAATCTGTGACATCGGCCAAAATGCCAAAGTGAAATACCGGAAAGCATCATTCATCCAGATAAATGTCAGCAAAGTGCCTCACCCCTTTATCCTCCTCCAACTGCAATGCGCGATGTCAAGGGATACCCATAATCAAATTCTCTACAATCCAGCCCTAACTCGATTTTAAACAAAGTACTTTTATGACCTGAGAACTGATAATCTGTGCTTTTGAAGAATACATCTACGTCACAAAATGAAACGTTTGGGATGTCCCTTATAGTCTTACATCATAAGGTACTCACTACTCAGCATCCTTCATGACACCATGGATAAGTCCATGATGACACTACTAACCAATCAGTTGTAGGATGGGGGGGGGGGGGGGGGTTGGGTGTCCGGACACGTAACAAAAATGAAGCCTTCTTTTTGTCTTTGGATTAAACAAAAACTATGCATTGATTTGTTCAAATCATCATCAATATTTGTTCTCTATAATATTGCCTAACATTTTGTGCTAAAACATTTAAGAGATTTGCTTGTGAACTTTTTCAATTGGTTGTTTAAAATCGACTGTCCGGATACACAACCTGTCCGGACACCCAACAACTGGGTATACTAACTCCGATGGCAACATCTGGGGAGCGTTTCATGAAGAGTTTTGTCGGTGATTTTCACTGACAACTGTTATAAGCTCCTGAAGATCGTCGCATCTGATTGGCATGTGAGCAAATTAGTCTGTGAAAATCACCGACAAAACTCATCATGAAATGCTTCCCTAGTCTGTTCACAAAATATCCATGATGGCGGATCAAGGAGGGTTTTTTTTTCTTCAATTGTTGACAATATTGTGTCGTATGTCACATCATGATAACCACTGACACTAAAAGGCAATGACAAACAATAACAGTCAACCACTGTATGTGCACCTTTAAGTTCAAGTACATGATATTGACGATTTGTTGGAATTTGGAGTATTCATTTGGTGGGCACAGCACACGAGGAGATCACGGCAGTCCGACCGAGTCCTGGTCGACCCCACTCTGCTGCCGATAATTGCTCGCCAAACTCGATACACATGGTAGACATGTCTACATCTACAGATTAAATGATACATGTATTATATTATGCTTCCTACTCAAGTTTACATAAACTGTACCGACTAATTATTCAATGAGAAAACGGTCATCTAACATATAGTACTATAATAACTAATGAAAGGGTGCCTGTAAAAATCCTAACATATCACTGCTTTGAAATGAATAAATCCTAATGAGTTTTGTTAATAGGCCTGCTTATTAAAAACATATTTATGCATGTGACATTATTATGATATCTTTATATTTTACTGTTACATGTATTTACTTTTGCCTCTATTATTTTGTTATTGCAACATGACACCTTCCGTGATTGTCTTTTTTGTTTTGTTTATATACTTAATTTCATATATCTAATTTTGAAAACAGAGAATGGAATTTAAAGTTCTATTTCTGTTGAATGATCTTGTTAATTAACAAATACAAATACTATTATTTGTTTTTTATTTTGTCTTTTTTGTTTATATTTTGTTTATATTTTTTGTTTATATACCTAACGTTATATACTTAATGCTTATAAAAATGTCCATTGATATTTATGTTCATCTTTAATAATAGGCAAATGATGCATGGTCCTACTCAAAGGCTCCGGCGTCAAACTAATCTCCTCGCAATAACTTCTGCTGATATTAAAAATCAACACTGATTTCTTTCAGATGGGTGTCTAGTGTCGGATTTTGGAATCATCCAATTGATAAGAAATTGACTCTCTTTCCCCCAAAGACACATGCACTGCACATAGAAATGAGTGCATAGGACAATTCTAGTCTTATTTCAAAATATTCTTACTAGGGCATTTGAAGAGAAATCCTTATAAGGGAACTTTGTACTATATTCTACCTACAACAGACATGAAACGAATGTGAAAAGCTCACGTTATTTCGCACCTCTCCCAGAGCTCAAGCTATTAGTATCACAATTCGAAGTAAATTCCCATTGTTTTAATTCAAAATGTATTCAAAAACATAATCTATCATTATTAAGTAGGCGCATCAATAACTCCGAGGTGTTTTTTTTATAGAATATCATAGGCACTGTAATTAGGAAATCAGCTTTATGAATATCTTTGAATTTAAAACAAGGCTTTTTTAATCCGTCATAATACTGTGTGAGTCAAAACAGCTGGTAAAAACAGCAAAAGGAGAGATCAAGTGAAAATTTATTCATAAATCTCGGTACATAAAAGTGGTTGCAACACTTCTCAAGAGAGTAATTTCGTTTAGTCCCAACCGTTCAGATGGGCGTGGTATTCAATCGCTGCAGTTGCTTATTACTAGGGTTGAAAGTTCGCTTTCATTCGGTGTGGGATAATAAGCCCCCTACGCCCCCTACGCTCCCTCCCCTTTCTTCCTTCCTTGTATAACCTATCTTCTTGTCCTTCTATTTTTTGAGCTACTCCTTTTCCATTTCGTCTTGAAACTGTTTGTGTTTTTTTTTCGAGCATCAGCTCAAGCACAATACAACCACAAGACAAAACTTTGATTACCATCAGCAAACAACGATATTCTACTAACTGTATTAAAGTTTCATTACAACATCCTTAAAGAGTGTCATTATTGTGTTGAACCTAGTGGAAAAAATATATTTTGGATTATAAAAAAGGTCATTTACTTTCAAATTATCATAAGGGAAAAGGGAATTCTTTGATTTTGATATACCGAGATATATTATAATAAATATCTACCTGGAAGCTGAAGCGATATTATTGTGATGAAGAGAAGAGGCGAGGAAAATGTAAGTAAAATTATGCATTTTTAGCCCACTGCAGTAATTGCATACCGTACATTTTTCTTCGAATAATATCTTTACAAAGGCATAGCCATTTTTTTACCTGCAGTTTTAATGATTATCCTTTGCTAACGCTGTTACAGATTACAAATACGTTTGAAAATTCTGATCATCAGTTCATTTTAACGAGCAAATACGTTGAGGGATTCTTTGAAGAAGAAAATCCCTTCATGGTATGACCCTGACCCCCAGTGAAGTCAAGAACATCAAAACTTTTCTTGAATGGCAGTTGGAATGAAGCCAGCTCAAGTAATATATTTGATATTTATAGATCAACCAGTTAGTATGCATCCGTAAGAAATATGTCACGATTCGACCTCGATTTCGATTGTAAAATATACATATACATTTGGAATTCCTCCATATTTATGCCGTTTCCTTTCGAATAGTTTGTATTGATCCTTTTCTCCTTCTTCTAACGCATACTGCGGTTTGGTTCTATTATTAGAAGCTTACTATGAAAGGAAACTGAAATATATATCTTGCCCAGTGCAACATTTATCTTCCACAAAAACATATAAAAGTTCAAAATATTGAATGGTTCCTGCTTTGTTATGATTAATATATAAAAACACTATCAACTTAGTTTGCACTTTCGTTTAAAACTGTGTTTAGTGTATGTGCATGTGGGTGTGTGCGTGTGTGTGAGAGTGTTTTTGTAAAACAGTTCCTGCGCGATGGATATTTCATTCTTTTGGAGGTAATTATTGATTTGAAATGAAGGTGGTAAATGTTTCTAAACAGAACAATTTCTGTATTTCATTTAAACAGAAACATATCTTCGAAATAATGAAGGCATTTTTGTCTTCAATGAGATTATCAACTTCAATTACGTGGGTGGTGGACTAAGCTGTCCCTATTCACCGATTATTTGGTAAAGCTTCACTTGAGAGCCTACATTTTCGATTACAAGGATTCAAAAAATGAACGACACATGTCTAACCGATTGGACCCTTTTTATTCTGTTATTCTTCTTTTTCCCTGAGGACTTTTTTCTGCTTGTAAGCAGCGGGACCCCTCCTATTTTTTCTGATAGCGCACCCCCCCCCCTCCCCCAATATATGGCTCATTTTTATGCGGTACTGTCCAGTACAGTCAGCGGAGCACCCTTTATCCACTTGAACCTGCTGATCGTAATGTGTGCAATACACATGCATGCATAGCCTGTAGCCATAGAGGAATATATCATTTTTATTTCTACGAGGTATATCATTAAGTGCTTGTCTATAGGGTGCCCCTTGAAGGCACCGGTATATTATCACAACGAAACCTTCTCACAAATCAAATTGACCCACGCAAGCCCCCTGTCGAGGCTCTACTACTCTTTTCTTAACAGCATCGTGAAATATTTGGTCAAGACTAGTGTTCTCCAAAGAATAGCTTAAACATATTAAAGATCAGCTAATGAAAACAGTCAATTTCTCTAGATATTGGATGTACATAAAGATATACTTTTAATCACTTTCATCATAATTTTAAGTTTGCTTTTGTTTTTTTTTTTTTTGCTAGTAATAATTCAGTTTAAATCAGCTATCTGACTGAAATGTTTGTTTGTTGTTGTTTTTTTTTTGTTGTTGTTATTATGAATTTTTCTTTCACCAAGAGTTATCTTGAATTCGAGGATATGAAAATGTATGGTATTGTACCAGTATTTTTTTGTTGTTGTTTTTTTTTTGCTTATTCCTTCATTGTAAAGTGCATATAGAAAACCTTTTCTTATTATTTGCTGCATAAATCAGTCTTCATGATTGCTATTATATCAGTTATTTCTTTTAAGTCAGATCACATACATTTTACATAATTCACGTCAAAATTTACTTTTTGACGTTTTGCGTCATTTCTATCTCTGGGATACCCCGGTTCATTAAATAATCCCTGAAATTTTCAAGCATTTTGTTTTCTTCGTTTCCAAAATATTGATAAAGAGAGCATTAGCGCTTCCAGGAACAACGAAAATGAATAAGAAAATGAATGGAAACTGAACTGCACGATCTCATGTTGGCGCCAAGGCCGATGTTTGTGCATAAACCTCTTTTGTGTACTGAATTCACACATGATTAAAATCCATTCAAGGTGTTTCTCATTGCGTAGTCTTTATTACTCTCACAAGCGTGACAGGTGGGAGAATGATGGGTAAATAATGCAAATAACTTATTTTCATGATTATACGAAGTTTTCTAGTTCATAGATTAAGAACTCTTTGAAATTGAAAGAATAATAATAATGAGTAGAGGAAGTCTAAAAACATTGTCCCTTTAATACATTCTTGAGTAAACTCAGTCAGACGATCGTGTTCAGCTCACCGCGCTGACATTGCAGGAATACCACAGCCATAATATTCGATACATTATCGGCGGGTTTCAGTCAGACATGTTTCACAAGATCTCCAAAGTTTTCTTCCGGAAATGCGACAAAATATTATCATATATGAGCTTTATTAAAACGTCATGTTAGTGTACGTCTTCTCCCTTTCCTCTTCTTTTCTTTACTTTCTTAATCTTCTCTTCTGTTTCCATCGTCACCACATCCCGTGTTTCTCTCTTTTTCTCCGGTTTGTTTCCTTTTCGTGGATATTATTTTGGGTAATCCCAAAATGTGAACGTGCCAATATAGATAATGAGATTTCGACACTACGTCTGGTATAAACATTGAATTACGCTTATTTGATCGTGAAAACATAATTATTCATTTAATTTCATAATGTGTATTTGTTCCTACGCTTGGACAACTACAACAAATATTTATGGTGCAGCAACGACCCCCCCCCCCCCCCCCGTAGCAGAACACATTCACGGTGGGGTATACTCGGACTCAACCTTCTGTTTATTATTATTTAGGGATTTATTAATGTAATAGGAAGGTGCATTGGGTGAAGATTTCGACAAATCATATCATCTTTTAAAAAAAAATTACAAAAAGATGGTCAAAATACATTGTTGGCAACTTTAGTCGAACGTCAATGACTCTGAATTAATGACAGATGACTTTGGTAGAAATGTAAAGCAGGTGTTCATTGACCTCTTTGATCTTTGACTTAACAACCCAAGTCTGATCACTCTGTCTCCTCATATTCAGGCTAATAGGCCTAGTGGAAATCTAGAGCTAACAAAAGTAACAAAACTTTGATTTCATGCATATTGACTTTAACCACCTTTGCCCTTTGACCTCCTTAACCCAGAATCTAATCATATCGCCATCGCCATATGGTGATGCATATTATACTAGCATCAGTACCTCATCGTAAGGATAATACCTAAAACTTCATAAATTAACTTCTGTGACCTTTGACCTTTGACCTACACGCCTCATAATCTATGAAGACCGTCTTCCTACGATGATACATACTCGGACCAAGTTTGAACTTTGAAGTTCATACCTCAAAAGGCTATTGAGACATCGCGTTAACGAAAAAGCGGGACGGACAGACGGACAGACGACGGAACCGCCCCCCCCCCCCCAACATAATGCCTCCGGCACTACCTTCGGTGGGCGAAAGCATAAAAAAATCAGGGGAGCGTTTCATGCAGAGTCTAGTCAATGATTTTCACTGACAAAGTTGCTCTCAACCAATCAGATACAAGGATTTCATTAGCTTATAACAGTTGTCAGTGATTTTTTCAGTGAAATTCACTGACAAGACTATTTATTCATGAAACGCTCCCCAGGAAATAGTTTATACTTGATTTGATTTGATTCGATCTGGACACAAATTCAAGCATGTACATAGCATATCAATATAGCAGCATACAATGTAATAATATTTACGGAGGGCAGAACTAAAATGTACAGAACAGTGTTGACCTAAATTTGAACAATGAAACGGGGAGACATGCCAAAGAAGCGCCGTTGGTAAGACGCATGCCCCTGAGACTTTAGTTGCATAAAAAGTATGGGTCAAAAATAATTTCCTCTTTTACCTGACCCATTCTCTGCATGATAACATATTTTATGGAAAGCCATTTTCACAATCTATTCAAATCAAATGCACAACCACATTTTTTTCTTAATTGCAGCGGTGGTATATTTCATTCACCTGCTGTAAGTTTTTGTATTTCTGGGTCAAGCAAGATGTAGGAATGCATACTTCACGTCTTTTCTTTAGGTCGGACAAGCCATTGTGTTTGTCCAACCTAGCAGCAACTAAGGTATGCAATATGCATTCCGATTACTGAAATAAAACACCTCTTAGCGTGCATATATAAGTCATCAGTAGGCAAACGAGTAGCAATTTATATGCATTTCGAAGATCACCTAATTACCACTTTCTCTATAGTATGTAATATACTATTTCAAAAACGTGTTCAGTGGTTCAGTGTTTTTTCATTTCCAACAAAATAACTATAACAATTATCTAGCAACGAGCAGTTACATTCACCTGTTCCGAATCATTGTAGTTCAGTAGTAAAAAAAAAAAAAAAAAAAAAAAAAAAAAAACCTATTGCATACATTAATATGCGTTGCTAGGTCGGGCAAACATATTGACTTGCCGAACCCAGCAACAGTCTGCAACAAATTGCAGCACAACTACTGAACTAAAATAACTCGGCATGTGGCAAAGAACAACGCAGTGAATTCGAATGGCCTATAGTAGTCTACTACATAATATTGCTAAATACTCAATGTATAAGTTCCTTACCTTTACCCTGTCGGGAAAAAAAAATGCATAGGTTGAAAAACCGAATCTGGACACTGGTCCTTGGCCTTAAAACACCAACGCTTTAACCACAAGTCCAGAAAAACAGATTTCCTCCTTACGTCGTTCAGTTTTACCTTATTTACTTGGGAAAAAAACTGCGCTAGTTCATTGGCCTCAAATATCTTACAAACATAAAGCAGTTTCTGGAAGCTTCCACCACTTTCCTTCTATAATACACAAGCTATCCAAGTCTCTTGGGTTATTATATCTCATTCTCTAGAATAAAGATCGCATTCATCATAATATCGGACAAGAACCTATCCAGCATTGCATAACATTTGAATACTGTTTGTAAGCTAGAGATAAATTACATTCCATAGTTCTCAAAGCCTGGACAGCATGGCATGAATTTGAATTTATGCAAGTGTTCTAGACGCTAGATATTGTGCATAATATTTAAAACTTTTCAGAGGTTTGGCCGACAAAGCAAAAGATCAAAATATTAAGGCAATCCACATTCATGACATTCTGACAAACAAAATGAATTAACACTTGACATGTCATTAGAGGTAACTAATTCAGATCATCACACTAATGACAAAATAAACACTATGAACATGACTGACAAAGAAAGTGGACAAAATAAACAACCTCTCATTCTACCTTTCACAATGGTTCTAGTAGTCAAAAGAACATCCTTCACTGCTATTATGTTTAATCAGTAGTTCCCGGTGAATATGCATGTTACACCTGTTCCACATATTTTAGATAATGGCAGTAAAGGGATGTTCTTTTGACTTCCAGAACCATTGTGAAGGGTAGAATGAGAGGTTGTTTATTTTGTCCGCTTTCTTTGTCCGTCATGTTCATAGTGAAAGGTTTTACTGATTCTGGATATCAAACACAAATAGATAAAAACAAATCTCGTAAAGAAAGGTAGGCGTAGATTAGCTTCCGATATTTACGAGCGCCCCTCCACTAACACCCCATCTTACCCCGCCGAGATAATAATTTACGCATGAGGTCTACGGTTTCAGATTTTAAAAAGATGGGAGATATTTCCCTGGATCCCTCAGAAGAACAGCCTCTAGCTGAAGAGGGTGATCCAGCCCACATTGTGGGGAGAATGAATAAATACAAAATCAGATTTTTTAAAATCCGTCACCTTAAACATGTTCGATCGTTTACATTGTCCATCTCCTTTATTCATTCAGTTGAAAAGATGTCTTAAGTGAAAGTGATTAGTTCTCCTAAAAACATTAGTAGTAGTAGTAGTAGTAGTAGTAGTAGTAGTAGTAGTAGTAGTAGTAGCAGCAGTAGTAGTAGTAGTAGTAGTAGTAGTAGTAGTAGTAGTAGTAGTAGTAGTAGTAGTAGTAGTAGTAGTAGAATGGTTTATTAAAAAGAACTGAAATGGCAGCCCGAAGGCTGAATTACAATCAGTTTACAAATAAATGCAGTCATAACAATCATGATATATAATACATATAAAAAATAAAGTTACAGAAATATACATTAAAAATTACAATAAGCAGGTAAAATGTCTTAAAAGCTTCATATAGAACAGAGTTTTATATATGTAAGCATAATGCTCATTTATCGAGATTCAGAGATTTTATTATTTCTTCAATTTATTCAATATTGTAAAGATATGATGAGGTTGTCCAACTCTTGCTATTAAAGGAGAATGCAACTCAAGCATCAGTGTGCTCTTAGTGAATAAAGATGACCAAGAAGAACAAACAGTGAAAGTTTGAGCAAAATCGGACAATCTGTTCAAGAGTTATGAATTTTGAAAGTTTCAGTAAATCCCTATTATGAGGATCCTTGAATTGGCAACTTTGCCATCATCTGTGATGTCATCGTGGACAACTCTCAATTCATTTTGTGCATAATTTTTCGAAAAAATTGATTTATGTGAAATTTCAAGTCAGGAATCAACATAATTCTTCCCAATATGCTTGCAGAATTGATATAGCCATGTCATACTCAAACAATAAATCAAAAGAATTTTTATTTCTCTTGAAAATAAAGAAAATGTTGAATTCTGTGTATAAAATGAATGGAGAGTTGCCCACGATGACATCACAGATGATGGCAAAGTTGCCAATTTAAGTATCCCCATAATAAGGATTTACTTAAACTTTCAAAGTTCATAACTCTTGAACAGATTTTCCGATTTTCCTCAAACTTTCACTGTTTATTCTTCTTGTTTTTCTTCATTCACTGAAAGCACACTGATGTCTGGGTTGCATTCTCCTTTAATAATGAGGTTGTCCATCTCAACGTCTACATCAGTACCAATCCACATAAACCGGGAAGTGCACACACTTTATATTCATAACATCAAGGGCAAACGAACTGCGGAGTCAAAGACCGTCATTTAAATTCCACAAGCTTTCGGACTAGAGCCCATAATGAGTTCTAAGGCCTATTCCTACGGGAAAAGAGAACAACGGGGGAGCCATGATATAGCTATGCATCATCCATAATACGCCAGTAAAAACTTAAACTGCGTTTATTTTGGATATTTTGTCATGGCTTCCTCCAAATATTTAATTTTTTACTTTACTTTTTTTTCCAAAGAAGCTCGACAGCCTGTCTTTCCAAATTGATCTCCTTAATTCCTCTGATTGGCTGTTGTTACCTTGCGTTCTATGTCATCCTCTAGTTGATGAACGCACCCCCCCCCCCCCCAACACACACACCATTCAACCCACCTCTATATTTGAATCATCGAAATTCCCAGGAAATATGTTCGCAACATCTCAACTGGGAGCAAATCATACCTTTATAGTTAGATATATCATACACATTTTCCCTTATACTCGTTTATGACGTATATGTTTCATATACCATATTTTGCACAAAATAATCGTGCATTATTAAAAAAAAAAAAAAGAAGCTCAACACACATTTGAATTATTTTAAGTCGAAATCTACTTTCATAGTCTGTGTGGAGAGTGCATAGGTAATACAAACAGGTAATTTGATGGTATGCGCAGGGAGTTGGGACATGCCATGGTACTTTTTCCCAAGGGCTCAGCAGATATAATTGATTATCTGGTCCACACGGATGTTTTTATACGTAGGAAGAGAGAAGAACATGAATCAATGAATGACCTTAAGTTAGCCTTTAACATAATTATCAAGTGTATCGCGTAGGCACCCACCACCATGACCACAGTCATGGTAACCGGGGTAGCCTCCCCCTCCATATGAAAGTCAAGTGAAAAAAAAAAAAGCAAAGTAACTTGTTGTAATGGGTCTAGGGCACGCAGGACTGCCCAGTGATACCCTCGACTCCTTGCACCACTTATACGTCAACATGTAAAGTGGGAGGTTGAGGTTGAGGTTGAGGGGGGGGGGGGGGTTGCTGCTTTCTTGTTTATCAATTTATGGACACGGTATACTTTCGAAAAAATTTTTCCCTGCTTGCAGCTTGTAACTTGTAAGAAGGGATTCTTTTCTATAGTACTGTATGCACTGCGGAATGTCCATGAAATGCCAAAATGAATTCAGCAAATTAGTAAATATAAATTTGGTTTGTCCTCTCCTTTCAAGGCAAATTATCCCGAAATATGGTAAGAGGGCAAGGTAGTGAGTTCAAGAAAAGAAAGTTTTATCCCAGCAACAGCCTAAGCAAAATCAATGGCGAATTTAGATTATGGTACAGCCAGCATACAGGAATGAAATATTCGTGCATGGTTACTTTAGATTTGGCCTTTAAAATTACTTCATATGAATTTTTCGAGAACTCTATCAATAGTTCTGAGGTTTCTCTTGTTGTTAATTTCATCATTGTTGTTGTTATTACTGTTGTTATTATTGTTATCATCATTATCATTATCATTATTATCAGTAGTAGTAGTAGTAGTAGTAGTAGCAGTAGCAGTAGTAGTAGCAGTAGTAGTAGTAGTAGTAGTAGTAGCAGTAGTAGTAGTAGTAGCAGTAGTAGTAGTAGCAGTAGCAGTAGTAGTAGTAGTATCATAATCAAAATCATCATCATTATCATTATCATCATCATCTTCGTCGTCATCGTCGTCGTTGTCATCGCCATCACTATGATCATATTTCTGAATGAACATCATATTCTAAGATAGAGTTGTGATAAATGGTAATGTAGTGCTTTGATGCTAAGGGTGCCCAAACTGCTCTTTGTACTATATTATGATCTCTGCAATTCTGACTGAATTATTAAAAGAATTAAACAGACACAATATAAATAATCTTCTTTCTACTCCAGCGTAGGCGTGAATTCAAAGGTCACTAAAGTATTCTAAACGGTATTCTAAATGGTATTCAACTTGTGTAATCTGACAAGAAAGGGATAACAGACGGGTGTGTGGGAATCGTTAGATAACCCGGTCTGGCTTTGTGATTGTCTTTTTATTTTTACACATGCAACTGATTAAACTTAAACTGGTGTAAACTCCATGACTGTGCCATGGGGGGGGGGGGGGGGATGATCATTCAAAGTCTCCAACAACAACGCAACAGCACCAGCGACGATGACAACAAGCACCGCAGGTCACCACCATCTAAACCACACAAATGACAGAAAGACATCGCCATGCACAGTAATTCAAAGTTGTGAAGTTAGTAGTTGTATTTGTGAGAACGAGATACCAAATTCTTCTCAAGACACATAAATCTTTCATAGGGTCTACATGTATTTATACGTACAACCAGGATACATGCCCTTGGTATACGTGTGGATCAAAATGCATGCCATAGTTGTTCTTCACAGAGGTACGATCATACACAGTGCTAAAGAGTTATAGAGGAATATTACTCTGGGGTCTACTTTAATCCCTTTACCACTGAATTCTAATACTCCCACAGACTTTATACAGGGACCACCTTGTTCCCGCAGGCAATGGGTTAACGTTCATTATCAAGGTCCGGAAAGCTCGTAGGGGGGTAATTCGTATAAACCGTTATCTCTTGTGTCGTCTTTTTCCTGCTGAATGGGTCAAAAATTTGCCGGACATTGGTTATCTACATCCAGTTCCTACGTGGCCTCTAATAGTAATTAACAATCTTCCTACAGTTTCACTTGCAAATAAAAACTGAAAGACAAAGAAGCCAAGGTGCTTCCATTTGTGATTGCAAAAAAAAATAAAAAGTTTAATTACGCCGCAGTTTGGTGTTTGAATTGATCGCTTAGCTCAGCGAATTGGTGCACTTTAAAACAGGAAATATGATCATCAGCAATCTAACCATAACATCCGATTTGCTCAATCTGAATCGGTCTTCTTTTTGTCCATCAGTCTGCGATAAAGATTATATTGTTTTAGCAGCGACGGGGTATCTATTGTGAAAACATTTTGGGGGCAGCCAATAGGACTCTCAAGTTCTTAACTTCGTCCAATAATAAGCCTCTGTTACACCCCCCCCCCTCCCCATTCAGTACATATCGGGCAGTCTGGCAGTACACGGGTTTTAAAATCTAATTTACCCCATAAATGTGAAAATTACCACACATTATGCACGTACCATAATATCTCCTTAAACTTCCTGCCAAGAATTATCAAAATGCTATATTAAAATTTAAAAAGTTCCAACCAACCTTATCCTCTCCACACAAAAGGTACAAAGCGGAGATTGGGCGTATCTGCAAATTGTTGAAAAGGGTGTAGACTCCCCCCCCCCCCCCATCCCTTTTACTTTCCTTACATTATGTATATCTGTTGAATGTTGAATTGTTTTTCTTGGCCTTCAAGGGGGGGGGGGGGGGTACGCCGGTTTTTCCCTATCATTGTGGATACACCTAGTGTAGGTATTTCCTATCTTTTGTATACACAACTTTCCTAGAAATCACAGGTTCATTGTCTTAAGAAATGATATGAGTTACTGAAACTTCCTTTTTGAGTCGCAGAATATTTTGAAAACTTGCAGGTGGATACAATAGATGTTCATTTATTATGAAACAACGCTTCTTGTGTCTTACTGATTCATGCCTTGGTCTTGAATCTGAAGACATGCATCTCACTCCATGAACTGTTAACCATGGGGCCAATTAAGGAAACGGTTTTCAGGGGGGTGTTTCATAAACTGCTGTTCGTAAAGTTAAGCATGACTTTACGAACAACTTGAATATGAAGTGCCAAATGGGATACCGAAAGTTTTTTCTGACATTTTAACAAAGTGTGACTGCATTTCCCATAATCTCAATGAAATTGTGGCAAAGAATATACTTTCCAATAAAAATGATTGTAAACCATAGTAATGTTAATCTACGTCTGCATATTTCACCTACAATTTCACAATAATTGAGAATCCTATTTGGTTTGCCATATTTAAGTTGTTCGTAAAGTCATTCGTAACTTTACGAACAACTTTATGAAACACCCCCCTGATCTAATTAAATTACCCATTACTACTACCATCATCATCATCATCATCATCATCATCATCATCATCATCATCACCATCATCATTATCATCACCATCATCATCATCATCATCATCATCATCATCATCACCACCATCATCTTCTTCTTCTTCTCCTTCTCCTTCATTATCATCAACAACATCACCATCATCATCATCGTCGTCGTCATTATGATCGCCCCCCCCCCCCAAAAAAAAATGATTCCATACCATCACTACCTCCAACTTCACCACCACAACAACATCAACAACGAAAACGATAAAGGGGGTGTGCAACATGCCCACTGAACTCAAACGAGCACACATAATGGCACTACAATGAAATTTTTAAAAAAAATCTGAATCGAAATTGGAATTATCGAAGATTTTGTAGACTTTAATTTCGATAAAAACATAATCAACTTTATTACTGAAAGCGACACATTTAGAGATACCGCGAAAATAAGGGATTGGAATATCTTATGAGATAGGGAGAGGATCTACGCGGTTTTGAAATGTCAAAATATAGGAACAACAGTACATTACATGCAAGAATTCAAAAGATGAAATATCGGATTTATGAGAAAGTCGATCTTTTTACCTAACGATGTCGGGGTCAAATGTTCAAATAACATTCGTGCAGGAATCTGACAATGGCGGTCTATGCCAGATGTACAGTACTTGCAAATCGCTGCTTCCAGCTAATACGGAAATATGAAAGACAGCAGGACTTTGACGGACGATGATTTATTCCACCTTGAATTTCAGCTTAATTTTCGCGCTCATTTGTAAAAAGAAAAGAGCAAGGTGTGTGACTCGCGGGGGACACACTTGGTAAGGTGTCAGAACCAAGACCTTGGAACATATGTCAGTCACCTTGACTTTGGTAATGACTAATGATCTGTATGTAGGAATTGGCCTTCAATCACCAGTAGGGGCGGACTGGTTATATAGGCAGTTTGGGGAGTTTCCCCCACGGGGCGGTCAAAATGTTGGTTAAACTGGACCAGTCATGCTGAAGGGTGCTCATAAGTTAAACCTAAGAGGAAAAGTAAAGCTAACAAAAACAATAAGTTAAGAAACGTATTAAGGGGTTATATATTTAAAAAAAAGAAAGAACAACTGTCGAACTAAGGCGCATGACCTCAAGGGAGGATTTTTGTCCATATAGGAAATTTTCGTTATGGCAGCTTGACATTTTTATTTGAGTTTGGTATTGTTGTCGCAGGGCCGGTTTATCACGTAAAAGGGCCCTTGCATAATAGATACAACCGTTTCTAAAAGCCTATAGAGTAGCTTTTAAGCAACATAGACTTCTCATTTCTTAAAAAAGTCTTGCCACTAACCAGATGTGTCTATGTTTTTGCTCGCTCGCTTCTCTCGCTCGCAAACTTTAAATGTTAACGGTTGTACGTAGCTGTTATTTTTAGCAAGAAAATTTATCCATCCCCGTATTGTCCGTACACCTATAAAGATTAAAGGCTGGATGTTACCGATAATTATAATAATCGTGATATACATATATATAGCAAATATTGCGAATGCATATATTTTTAGGTTGAGCTGTCACATCGGAATTTCCCAACCTAATATTGCAGTCCAGTCCGCCCCTGAACTACCGCCCTCCCCTTCTGGAGGGGGAGGGGGAGAGCAGTCAAATTTATTGCTGTATAGACACAAGCAACCCTTTCTCCCATAAAAAAAAAAAAAAAACAACCACGCGTGAATGGGGTAGTTTTTGAGGGATGATGGATATCAGTTATGTACGTTTGTACTTCAAAGGCATTTTCACCGGGTCCCCCCCCCCCCCTTTTTTTTTTTTTTTTTTTTTTTTTTTTTTTGCTTGACAGCAAATGGAGGGGGGGGGGATAGGGCAGCCTCCCCCACCAAATAAATATTTGGCTCATTAAGCCACTGTTGTACATGTGCAGAGTGTCATGGTTGTGTAAACAGAACTTTATGAGCCATTCCATAACATTACATCATATAGAGCTTCTTCTTGTATGAAGATACAAAATAAACATGTAAAGAGTATTTCATGATGGTGTAAACAGAACTTCATCGATGGACTGTGATCAGCTTTTGGTCATATTATACTAACAGGGAAAAGAGGAGTGAGTGATAAATCCAGAAAAGAAAGATTACGAAAGGAGTGCATAACAGATGGCGCACTAATAGAATATAGTATGTAGTTACAAGTCAACAGAATTCTTTCAGGTTGATATCTCGTAGTACTTGAGTCTTGATACAAGAGTCAGCCTAAAAGTTTGACCATAACTGAATTTTGATATTAGCTTATCGGAAATGGAAAATTGCTACTTTCCGTTATAATATATTCCTTTTTTTGCGGAAGGTAAAGGATACGGTACATTTGAGGAACATTATGATTACTACAGCACTAGACAATCACAAATTGAAAATTATAGCCTTCTGTCATAAAATATTTGTTTTTATGAAGTGATTGAGAAGAGAATAAGTTAAATTTTGGACGTTCTGTCGTGGGATAGTCCAGTTTATTTGGTAGAAAAAACCTAAAATCAAAACCAAAGGAAATAATACATTTCCAACCCCTTGCGGTTGATTATTAACAGACAAAACAGTGGTGAAACATCGCGATATGTTTAGAATTTTTCAGGAAATGAGTGATTTTACCTTGATCTTAGGATGCGCATTGTAAGAGATATACGACATTATTGTTTAATAATTACTCACGTATATTTAATTAGCTTGAGTATATCGACTATCATAAAGGTAGGCATATGATATACCAGGGTTTTTTTTTTAATATACATTGTGATTTTATATATATACATATTTATTGTGATGATACAGTTGTCACGCTGTTTATGATTCACTGTTTGTATTCGTTTTGTTTCCATGTCTCCATGAAGGCGAATTATTTTGTAATGAATTCTCCTATGAGACATGATGAAGTATAAGTGTACCCAGCGGGTAGTTTCCTTTGACAGTGACAGACCAGAGTGAGACCACAGTGTTGAAACAGGGTCAGCCTGAGGCCAAGCACCAATTCTGTGGTTATAAGACTCCAGCACATTCGTATTAGGAATCAGTCAGTCTACATGAAATGGAATCATCTGATTCAGCACCCCCTCCCAATAATGATAATCACTTTCATCAGTGACGTATACAAAAGGAAGTGCAGTAGGACCACAGACTCCTTCTATTTTCATTTTCATTTCATTTCATTTTCATTTTCATTTATTTTTTTTTCCATTTTCAACTCAGATATAACATACATAATTTTCAACTCAAAATAACATACTAGGTTGTACAACATACATAATTGTACATACAAAATAATTACATAATCATAACATAAGAAATTGTCAAAGTGAAATTTTACAAATTAAGCATATAAATAAACGTTGGAAATGGAAATTTTGGAAATGGAAATGGAAATGGAAATTTTGGAGGTATTTCTCACATCATTTGCGAAAGATTTTCATCAAGCCGCCTCCTATTCAGGGAAGAATAATCCGTTTATTTTCGGATACCTCCCTGATTCCGTCAACCCCTATCACATGCACGTTTATAAGTTTGTGGGTACCCCCTCCATTTTTAGGGACACTTTCGGACCCTCGCCTGAGCCGCCTCTATTTTTAAATTCACTATCTGTGACAGCATATCTCCATCCCTCACACTCCTGCCAGCCCTGTCTGCTCCTCCCACTATGCAATCTTCTTCCATTTTTCTCTTAATCCACCCTCGGCTGTCCCTTCGCCATAATTATATACGTACACACCCACATTTCCTTAGCAACGTTGAACATGATGGGATTATCAGTCAAGATCGCAACCTTTTAGAATGTATATTTCCGTGAATGTCTGATGTCGGTAGATAAAAACACTATGGTCAATGAATTAACCCTTGTATTACCCCGAATCCAATTTGTGATTGACTTCGGACGTGCATCTTGAAGTGATAGGGTCGAGATCTTTTGAGCCAAAGTCGAGGAAAGGTTGTTCCCCCGGTTGTTCCCACTGATTTCACTCAGGTGTCCATGTGTTGACGAACAAGATTTGGGATATTTAAGTATAATTACTATGAACGGGACAGTGGGTCTTCTTTGATATTGGAAGGGTGCATGCTGCCACTTCATATTGCCCCTTTTCTCCCTCTGAGGTCTCTGTGTAACAAATAGCAATGTCAGCAGAAGTTCATTAATGCCATTTCACACTTTCTCTTTCCCAGCAACAGTGGACTCTGCGATTACTATTACCACAGATATGAAATGTTACGAGGTCCACTGAGGTTTTACGTACACCATTAGATTTCCATTACTATGTAGGGCTCTAGTTATCGTCATCATACGCGCCTTCAGAAGGCTCCAGAATGCGAGGCCGTGCTGTTCATGGTTTCATTGGGTTAAAGCCTTGAGGTACGTGGAACCATTGGAATCGAGGTGCGTTCAGTGAATGGGTCAGTTGGGTACCTTAACTTGGGCGTTATACTGCTATCCTCTTGGGTCCAGAAATTTCCAGAATGCTAACCCACAACCATAATGACAGTGGAGACGTTCTTGCCGCGAGACGGTCTAAGGGTCAGTGATCTAAGGGTTAGCCTAAGGGGCTAATTCAATGTTAACTGGGGCGCTTGGAGTTCCTTTCCATTTGAACCCGATTTATCTCCAGAATGCAAAAATAATGAGACATCCAGTAGACCACCAGCTTAAGAGACCGACGGCATACAAGATCGACAATGTCAGTCTGGAAAACCCTCAGAAAACTTTTAGAAGACTAATGAGACTGTATGTCCGTTTCAAGGACTGGAGTGACACCAAACCCGCCCTGTTAATCCCTGTTAATGATGACAGTGGAAACGTTCTTGACATGAGATGAGGGGTCAATGGTGTATGTTAGTTGGGGCGTTATAACTCCTTTTCCTCTTGACTCGGCCCAGGTTTATCACAGATGGTTCGTCGAGGGACGGAAGCAGGCTATTTAAAGCACTTCCGGTATAGACAGTCACGCACAAGATGGCCGGTCTGCCGAGTGACTTTCTTTTTCTTCGTTTCAGCTTTGTATTGTTGAACATTTCACTCCATCTCTCTCTCTCTCTCTCTCTCTCTCTCTCTCTCTCTCTTCTGGTTTGTCATTCTGATCTTGAGGTATTTCGAGGTCATATCATGTTTACGCTTCAAATCCATTTCCAACACAAAATGTTATTTATGTTTATGGAGAGGACCATTTTAAGCAGACAGTGCTATAGCAAGGATAAGTCAGTATTTTCGACATCAGTAGTAGGATTGCATTATTTTAGATCCAGACACACACATTATGGAAACGTTTGATAGTATCCATCTTACAATAAATCTGAATTTTACTTTTACAAATATTATAAACTGAAAGGAGTAAAGAAAGTAAACTTATCGGGGTACAATGAGATTTTTGTTTCCGAAGCTTTCCAGTTCACATTAGAGGCTTCTTACTTGTCATCGTAGTACATAATTGTCATCGTAGATAGGGCGAAGGCGAGGTAAGATAAGCTGCCACCACTTCAAGAAGGCAATGATATAGTCCCAAACATGAAAAAGCATGATTAACTAAAACTACAACTTATGATGATAACATTTTCATTAAGATAATAAAGTGACTCGATGAGCGTGCAAAGAATTGATTTTAAAGTGGATAATAACTAATGATTTTGTGCTTAATGTTTAGAAACAATGGATATCGAATATCAGGATGCATGAACCGCACTAAGGGCTAAGGCTACCGACTTCGTGATGCAGTCGCCACCAGAACCACACCATTGTGTACTAAATGGATTCATGATCATAGCAGTCAATGGCATACATCCTACCTGATCACCTCTGTCTGTGGCGTATCGAGCATTATGTGGATACGCCCCCGTTTATCTATCCAGATCATCCTCATCCCCCCTCCCATCCCCATCCTCGCAAGATTCCTACCCTCGCTTATAACTCCCCTGGTACGCTCCCAAAAGAGACAGACTATCGCAAACTCCACGGGGAATAGCTGCTCGCATAATCAAATACACACAGCGTGTTTTCATGTCCATCCGAGGAGGCTATTACTCGGATGACACTTTCCCCTATGAGGATATATCCTACATCCTCCCGCACTGTAAGAACCCCTGCAGTGTTGAACTCTACCAGATGGGCTCTCTCATAAATCAAACTAAGTTATGATATGTTTTCATTACTCCACTAACGACTGCTCGGATGTTTAATTAGACAGAAATTGGTCAAAACGATGACGAATCAGTGGGATTAGGAGACACTCATCGCTGCTTCTTTTCCAGTTGCGTATCGGACAGCTGAAAAGGATAAACTGTGGCGGTACCAGGGTGGAATAGGGGCATTTATCTCCCTCTCCCCCTTTCCGGCATCTTTTATAGATAGTGAAATGACAAATTTTGCTGTTATTGATCGACAACGATTACTATTCTTGTGCTTCTACCAGTAGAACCCTCTGAGCTTGCTGAGAGAGTTTAGTGACTTCTGTCTTCCCCTTGAAATGTTGGTGCTGTGGGGGAAGGGGGGGGGGGAAGGGGGGATGCTCCTGACCTGTTGAAATACGAACATGACGAATGCAACCGAATTTTAAAGTTGGACCTGCGTTAGATCACCGGGTTGGAATTGTGTATTAATGCAAACAAACAAACAGTCACACGCACAAAGATAACAAGCAAAATGTCGAAACAAACAAACAACAACAACAAGGGAAAGTAGCAAAAATAGATGATGTACAAAGAATTCACTGGTTATAAAACCAAGGAGCTTCAAACAGATGTCGTGAAGTCATATGGTATAATAAGAACAACACAGGGGAAGTTTTAAGATTATGCAGGCATATGACTGTACCTCCGCCCATAAAGCCTTGGACCTGGACATCTATCTGCTCTATCAAAATGGCTCTCAATACTTTTGTTTTCAAGTAGTTTTCATTTCCAACACTAGGATGAAATTCAGTTCAGTTCAATTTATTCCAATTTTAAATTGAGGCGGGTATTGTTCATTGCGTTTATTACCCAATTATTGAATATGGAAATGGTGGGGGAAATTTGAATGTCGATATATATATATGTGAGAGACAATTGAAAGAATAATAGCGTAGCATGAATCAAAGTTCCCCAGAGCTGTCCTACCATTTTGGAAATTTTGCAAAGGTTGAAAAAATGTCTCCGCCGGAAATCGAACCCGGGCCTTTGGCAATGAACGCCAATGCCTTAACCACTAGACCACGGAGACGGGCCACTGGTTTCGGCGACTCCAAATTCGCTTAACCGACAGATTGACAAATCTTCAACCCTCACTAATTAATTCCTTTGTTGGTGGCAGATGAGTTTCGAACAATGACCTGCCGCACACCTCAGCTGGATCCGAGCGAATGCTTTTTTGGATACATGTATATGTTGGAATAATCAACCAATACATATCCTTTTGATAAATTCCCTGTGATGAACGGAAAGGGACAAACCGGGACAAATCGAGCAAACAAAGTTTAATAACGAACATTTATTCTACCTCTGTAAACATTACTATCTGTGGTATCTGTGGAATTTTGTTTTGTTAATTATACTGAGGCATACCTATATGGGACAAACTGTCAGTGTGCTTGCATAAATCTTGAAGATAGTTACGAGGCTGCCGATTAACGATGATTCGGTTCGTTTCCGAGTTGAGAAACTGAGAGGAAAGTCTAGCCAATTTCCCTGCTGACAACCCTTATTAAGAGCCCGGATGCGCGCCAGCTACAGTGTTACTGCTTATTCAAGATCGTCTGCCAAAGCAAAGTTCTTTCATGCTTCTGGACGCAGAGGATGTCTAAAAGTAGCGCAAAATAGAGAGCATAATGTCTTCAAAAACAAACCATTTGTAACATACAGAATGTAGTGGCGTACCTACCATGCCTTCAGGGAGCATGAAGGGGCACGTGATCCTTATCGAATAACGATGAATTTACTGAGGAAAGAGAGAAACAGCCTAGACTGGAAGAAAGGAAGAGAAACGTCAAAACAACAAGTACAACAACAACAACAACAACATAAACAACAAAAACAACAAAAACAACCCCGACAGCAATAATAACAAACACAACACAAAAAGCATTAACTTCAACAAAAAATCTCATAAATTTCGGAAGCAGAATTTTAAGTCTTTAAAATCTCTGACAACAAAATAAGTCAAGTATAGAGGTTTGATCGATCATACGGAGATGTAACAGCCCCGTCTTGCTATAATACCTCAGAGAATTCATCATCTATGTCTTGCTTTGCTTTGCTTGGTTTGTTTGTTAGTTTATCTGTTTTTGTTTGTTTTAATGTATGCTCTTTTTATCTCGTGCACTGTTATACACATTGTGCTCAAGGCTCTCCAATATTATACCTACGCTTTAGCTTTGCTTCAAAATATCGTATAGCATTCAAGGAATTCCTTCCTACCAGGCACCTATTTACTAGGCAAGGGCAGAGCATAGCAAAATATAGAATGCTGCTTTTAAATGTATCAGTGCTATGACCCATTCTGAGCCCGCCCCCATGCCGAGTGGAATGAAATATATTAGTCGGTATGTCGGACATGGTTACTCTGGAGTAAATGAAGGATGAAAACGATTAGAAGTAAATTGTGATAAGGCCACTAGGGACAAGTTATGATTATGAGGATGTTACAATTACTGGGCTCTTGCGAATCAAGGCAATTGCAGATTTATTTTTTTATTTTTTATTTTTTGGTTTATCTATTCTAATTATATAAAGTACGACCTCTACGTTTTAAAAATACATTTAGTATTTGATGGTTGTAGCAGGTTATCTCATGTAGAGAAACTTTTTGAATAAATATATTTATACTTGAATCAACACCGACAAGACGGGCGTCAGGAGGGCACACACAAACAAGAAAAAAAAAAGAAAGAAAGTAAGTAAGTAAGAAAGAAAGAAAGAAAGAAAGATAGACAGATAGAAAGAAAGAAGGAAAAAAAATATTAGCCAGTATTATATAGTGACGTTAATCCGTTTTATATTCAGGGGACACTGGGGTAGAAATTCGGTGACGAGCAAAAAATTAAAAAATAAAATAAAAAGGTCCTCAGCTATTTCAGGTGTCTTTTTTTTCTTTCAGGTGTCTCTTTTTTCCCCCTTATCTTTTTTTTATTTTTTTTTTTTGGGGGGGGGGGGATACCATATTGTTTCCCCACCCTTCATTTCTTTTCTTGGGGACGTGTCCCCCTGTCCCCCTTTCGAACTCCCATGACTAATATTTTGTCGGCTATTGGTCGGTTTGGGTCAGTCGGGTTGTGTGCCTGATATAATGGATTCACATTATGTAATCATAGTTATCTTTACAGGTTAGTTGCCTTTATTTATTTCATGGACATATAATGAACTCATACAAGGAAGATATACGTTCAGATCTAACCTGACTGATTAGTGAATCAACGCTAAATCACCATAACTATGCCCCTACCTTCATGTAATGTAAAGATCGGCGTTGTGCGTTTCAAGGACTTTCTCCGCAGATTATGGAGAACGTAGAGGTCAAATTGATTATGCTGAAAATGCATGATCATTAATGAACATCATAAGGAATGATGTAAAACATGAAAAACTCCAGTTCAGTCCAACCAATCAAATCAACTTCTTTTCTTGGTATGGGACAACCATATAAGCTAACAAGTCGAAATGCCACGCCCAAGTACCTAGATTCCCTTAATGGGGCATCATAGAGGCAGTTATTCTATTTCATTTCATTTGCAGGAACACAAAGAGTTATAACATTAACGGAAGTGAAGGAATACGGCCTACAATAACAAATTATGAGGTGAAGATCTCCAAAATAAAGTAAGAGTTTTTGTAGAAGGCTCTCCTCAAAGGGTGAAATTGTAGAAGGACTGACAATAGTTCATCTTCAGAAGAAATGAAGCATGTCATAGAAGATTTGTTCCGGGTTCCGGAGGAACGAAACGACTAGTCGATTCGTTCCCCAGAAGAGCGTTGCCAGGTTCAAAATGCTGTATTATCGTACTAGAGATTCAAAATTATCGTTTTTGAGAAAATTATCGTACAAACAGCTGACTCTACAGTAAATACACTATGCATACGATTAACGGCTCGTTAACTTTAGGAAAAACTCATTTTGATTGGCTGCAAATTCATTGTAGGGGTCTGTAAGACGCGTAGACGGGTTAATTAACTGTTAGGAAGGCAAAGTAAGCATGTACTTTACAGAGACTTTGAGTAGGTTGACTATCGCATCGACTGGACCGAGGCGGATCCAATCGGCGGGTGAACATTCAGGCGATTGGTTCCAAAGGATCGCCTGTCTGGAACAAATCGCTATGACACCGGCGCTACTGTTAATTAGTATATTGCAAAAAGGAGGTATATCGAGAAGTAATTTTACTCGATCGCAGCACGTACCATAGATGGCGCTGCTTTGACTAATGAATGATCTCTAACACCACACAAAGCCAGTTAAAACATACACAATAATCAATAAACCTTGGTTTCATCATCAAGAAAAGCATCAGATTCCATGGGCATTCATTTGTCATGTCTTATACATGTTATATAAAAGTGCAGTTTCCAAGTTATCGCATTCGTTAATGTTTCTTATGTCCTAATGTATTCCATCGGACATTGGGTTTATTTTCAACTTCAAATTCAACTATAGCAAAGTCATGAAGCTCTTTCATTAAAAGTCACAATTTTCAATGAAACAAAATATCACCAGGACAATACAGTATCAGGGGAAAGGGTAAAAGATGTATACCCCTGCATTACATTCGTTTGCAACCCTAAGTATAAAAAAAAAAAAGAAAAAAGAGGCCCCACATGTATTTCCTAAGAGAGTGCACCTTGTTAGTCACGTGTCCATGTCTTCCTCCACAGAAAACAACCTGTTCTCAAAATAACTCAATAGCTGTCATTCATGAAGGAGGAGTCTGTCATCAGTTGTTGGTGCTGATACATGTTTCGCGACGTATGACACATTTTATGAAGTCGCTGGGGAGTAAGGGTGGGTGTTGGCAACATAATAGGGGTAATCAGTGACAATCGTGCATCGAATAAGTTGCGACTCCGATGAAGTGTGTCTAAATAGCTTTCACTGATGTGTGGAGAAAACTATGGATAAAAATGAATAAATGAAATATTTTTAAAATGCGTGTGTGCGCTGGTGAGTGTGTGTGTGTAATTGTGCCATTATCTTTAATAATCAAGAAAAATCATGAAATGAAATTCTGTTATTCTGTTAACTGTTATTCTGTTTTGTTCTGTATATGGGGGGCACCTTGCTCGACAAGCGAAAGCTTCTTAAGGTGACATCCGATTTTTATCTTTTTAAAATTCTTTTGATGAAATATTTGCAAATAAATGGATGAATTAAATTGAATTACATTATTACGTCCAATTACTGATTCCGGACAGTACATGTACGCGATATCATTGATAACACCGTATAAAGATTATCGATTTTCACAGGAAGAGAGAAGGAAATAAATTGATAGATAGATGGGTGGATGCTTAACATTTAAAGTGACGTTTGTTGGATATCTTAATAAACTTAGATAAATACATTTAGTTATAGAATAATGATTATTATATTCTGAAGTTTATAGCGCCTAGCAGAAGAGAATAATGGGGAGAGATTCGACAAGTGAGAAAGAATGAATCACAAAAGCAAAAGAAAAGGAGAGGAATGTTGTGAGAAAAAGATAGAGTAAGAGGAGTGATATAGAATGAATAAACGTTGTTTATTCACTATCAGGGAGAGAGAGAGTGTGTGTGTGAGAGAGAGAGAGAGTGAGAGAGAGAGAGAGAGAGAGAGAGAGAGAGAGAGAGAGAGAGAGAGAGGGGGGGGGGGGGGGGACAGGGAATCCCATGACTACCTGGCAATCCCCTATATTATTGAATTTGTCTGTTAAAAGGCAGACAGGATATTCGATGTGACAAAGGTTTAAATTTATAGATAAACTACGAATTATAGTGCCTGAAATGTCTCATTAAATCATCTCTTACTGTCTGGGCGGTTTAAATACATAATCATCTCTGCCTTACCAATTAAATAAACATTATTTCCCTGTCAGGACTGTATCTAAGCCCTTCTGAAAGCCGCAGATCTGTAACCACAACAAAGTCTGATTCCAAAATCAAATGGTAAACATCATTACACGTTAGTGAGATTATTATTGATGAAAGAGATGGGGAATGTATATGTGAGAATATCATCATAGTTCAGACCGGAATATTAATGCTCGATAATCCACCAGCTATTACATAGCTGCTTGTGGTAGTCGTCATCGTCACTGGCGTTTTCATCATCATAATTATCATCGTCGAAGTCGTCATCATCATTGTCATCCTCATCCTCGTTAAGGTTGCTCGTGAATACAAAAGAAAATAAAACAACAAAAACAAAACAAAACGAAAATAAAAGTACAACAAAGCAAAACAAAAATTTCGCTGGATTTAAAATACGTGAATTTTAACAGAAATAGATTGAAGAAGAGTATAACAATAAGCAGAAGCGATGGTTCTGCTAATGCAATGTAGTAACTAAATTTCTATACCCTCATAATAATCTTTGCTATAGTGATGTGTTATTATCATAGCAGCGTTATAATTTTATGTCAGTTGTGTTTGGTGTGCATTGTTTTTCATGTCAAGTTTGAATGCGCAAAATTTAGAATTGTACTTTTTTTAACATGAAAAGAATATTGCTAATTTTTTTCGTTGCACGTTCGCCTGTACTTTTTGGCTCTGACCAACACTCAGGATATCTGCGTGTTATCCTAATCACATAACTGTGAGTTTTAGAATGGCGGCAAAAACTAACCCAATCAACTATACGGTACTGAGGCCCTTCTCTTAAAATTACCATCTTTCTTTTTTTATTTTCCACACAAAATTGTAATGAAGAAGTATGAGTTGAGCTCGGATAAAATGTGGTGTCATAAGGATCATCCGTCTGACAATCATGTGTGGCAATTTCATGCATATAGCTGACAGAGATTTTTGTTCTTTGACACTACATAAGACTTCCCAGCATCATGAGTATAGCTGCGTTATAAGTGTTTTATATCTTGCAGGGGGAAAGTGGAATATAAAAACATTGTATTTTACATAATCGGCAAACTGAATTGCCTCGCAATACCAATGAGTGCTCCATTCTGGAATTTGGAATTTTGCTTGTTGTTGAAGGTTGTACATTGTTTCTCACTTTCTGTTTTGCTGTCCATATTTTTATATTTATGTATTTCAAAAAGGCTAATGTGCTTTTTAAGCGAAGAAAAAAAAAATGAAATGAAATGAAAGTATAGCTAGTTTGCACTCATCATCTTGCAGTCACTTGTAAAGAAAGTCGACCATGACGCCTAAAAGACCGTAACACTATTCTGCTGCAACCTGTTAGGCAAGAGGCCCCAGTTGGTATAGTACTAGTATCATGATTCTCGTCTTTCTAGACCCTCACTGCCTGGAAAAGGGAAGTAACTAGCCAGATCGTTACCGTTATGATCAAATTTATAGCGTGGGCTCGAGCCAAGGAATAGTGATGATTACAGGTACCCCTTCTTCATATTTCCTGCAAGAATCTTTCCCCGTCCCAAAAGATATTACACGTTCATTCGGCGGTTTGCTATATATTTTCTGTTTTCATGTCTAGGAACGTTTCGCCTTAAGTTGCACTGACGCCGGTGTCATTTTTTTCATCTTGCATAGCTGCATTTGAGTAGTCGTGACAATATTTTATGAAATAGTAAAATAATAACAACAATGATACAAAGACGGTATAGCGAACGAACCAATTTTAAAGGAAATATTAGTTCTAAAAATGCTGAAAGGCTAAAATCTTCATTTGATATTTTCAATTTATAGGGAAGTAAAATTTTCTTTTTGATATTTCTTTTTGATATTTCATTGATATAAACACGTAAGAGGGTCCAAATAATGTGAGAATGAATGGTATTAATGTTTTTTGTCACCACATTGTCTGGATGTACTCAGATTAAAATTACATAACATAACATTTCATAACAAAAATAACAAATAACAAAAATTTGAGGCTCACCGAAAAAAGGAAGGAGGAGGGGACGGGAAACTAGGAATTTTTTTTTTTTTTTTGGCCTAAAAGTTTTTTTTTTCTAATTAGATGTGGGAATTACGTTCTAGAAGCAAGATGAACAACAAACTGGTTGATTAGTTAGTTTGTAAAATCGGACTGATCACACTTTAATTGTGTGCTAGATAAGAAATTATATTCAGTGACGTGAAGGACAGTCTCGTAATTTTTTGTATTTATAATGGATTTATAAATCTTCTTCAGCATCTTCAACGGGAAGCCGCGTCGCTGTATAGTCTAGAGCCAGTGAGGTTGTTGAAAGGGTATATAGGTTACGAGACAGGACAGACATATAACATGAATGCATGCATCTAGAGAAAGATTGAACCTGTCCACGGTGGTTGGTGCTGACATTTTGGCGATCTCTCTCTTTTTTTTTCACAGGAAAAGGGAGAGGAAAAAGGGGTAGAGGAATGACCTTTTGCACCGGCAAAGAAAATACGAGAAGAGAGACATTTCAGTGGACATGTGGTCACCAGATGAGTGTCCCTCTTTGACATGTTAAGGATCGTTCTCAGGTGGTACCCTTAAAGGCTTTTTATCACGGTATCAAGTACTGCAAAGAACTTAATCAAGTTCCTCTTATAAGTTTAATGTTGAGAGTAATAACAATTTCAAAATCCCTTTTAGAAAAGATGTGCAAATAATCAAAAGAATTAGCAACTTAACAAAAGGAATTAATCATACTAGAATTGAAAAGAGTTTGAAATTGTTTTAAAAATTGCGCGTTACCTGTAGCCTGAGTTTTCCCAAAAAAGCCTGCAGAATATTAAAAATATTGATTTGTCTCCGAGAAAAGGAGAGACATTGTGCAAGCCTGTAAAAGTCATTAAACATAGTAAATCTTATCAATAATCTAGCTTAAAAGATTTAAAAAGTGTTTGTCCAACCACTTTCATTTTCTAACTCGAAATTTTTAAGATTATCGCAACAACGTTTCTTCGGTGAAATAATGTGATAGGGCCTAAAACGTCTAAAGCGACAATTATCATTATGAAGTATACAATTACAGCAGGAGCAATGGTTCAATACATCATGGTCATGAGATCTACGATACAACAAATTTTAATCCAAATCAGTAGTTTTATGGAAAGACATTTAGGTGGAATTATGATTTTGATGTAAAGAAATAAACGAGCGTGCTATAATTTTGTGTCATTACTAATTAT
>CM057165.1:25653387-25917004 GCA_029962745.1 Echinometra lucunter | reverse complement strand
GTGGCAGATGAGTTTCGAACAATGACCTGCCGCACACCTCAGCTGGATCCGAGCGAATACTTTTTTGGATACATGTATATGTTGGAATAATCAACCAATACATATCCTTTGATAAATTCCCTGTGATGAACGGAAAGGGACAAACCGGGACAAATCGAGCAAACAAAGTTTAATAACGAACATTTATTCTACCTCTGTAAACATTACTATCTGTGGTATCTGGGGAATTTTGTTTTGTTAATTATACTGAGGCATACCTATATGGGACAAACTGTCAGTGTGCTTGCATAAATCTTGAGATAGTTACGAGGCTGCCGATTAACGATGATTCGGTTCGTTTCCGAGTTGAGAAACTGAGAGGAAAGTCTAGCCAATTTCCTGCTGACAACCCTTATTAAGAGCCCGGATGCGCGCCAGCTACAGTGTTACTGCTTATTCAAGATCGTCTGCCAAAGCAAAGTTCTTTCATGCTTCTGGACGCAGAGGATGTCTAAAAGTAGCGCAAAATAGAGAGCATAATGTCTTCAAAAAACAAACCATTTGTAACATACAGAATGTAATGGCGTACCTACCATGCCTTCAGGGGGCATGAAGGGGCACGTGATCCTTATCGAATAGCGATGAATTTACTGGAGGAAAGAGAGAAACAGCCTAGACTGGAAGAAAGGAAGAGAAATGTCAAAACAACAAGTACAACAACAACAACAACAACACAAACAACAAAAACAACAACAAAAACAACCCCGACACAATAATAACAAAACACAACACAAAAAGCATTAACTTCAACAAAAAATCTCATAAATTTCGGAAGCAGAATTTAAGTCTTTAAAATCTCTGAGAACAAAATAAGTCAAGTATAGAGGTTTGATGGATCATACGGAGATGTAACAGCCCCGCTTTGCTATAATACCTCAGAGAATTCATCATCTATGTCTTGCTTTGCTTTGATTGGTTTGTTTGTTAGTTTATCTGTTTTGTTTGTTTTAATGTAGGCTCTTTTTATCTCGTGCACTGTTATACACATTGTGCTCAAGGCTCTCCAATATTATACCTACGCTTTAGCTTTGCTTCAAAATATCGTATAGCATTCAAGGAATTCCTTCCTACCAGGCACCTATTTACTAGGCAAGGGCAGAGCATAGCAAAATATAGAATGCTGCTTTTAAATGTATCAGTGCTATGACCCATTCTGAGCCCGCCCCCATGCCGAGTGGAATGAAATATATTAGTCGGTATGTCGGACATGGTTACTCTGGAGTAAATGAAGGATGAAACGATTAGAAGTAAATTGTGATAAGGCCACTAGGGACAAGTTATGATTATGAGGATGTTACAATTACTGGGCTCTTGCGAATCAAGGCAAATGCAGATTTATTTTTATTTTTTATTTTTGGTTTATCTATTCTAATTATATAAAGTACGACCTCTACGTTTTAAAAATACATTTAGTATTTGATGGTTGTAGCAGGTTGATCTCATGTAGAGAAACTTTTTGAATAAAATATTTATACTTGAATCAACATCGACAAGACGGGCGTCAGGAGGGCACACACAAACAAGAAAAAAAAAGAAAGAAAGTAAGTAAGTAAGAAGAAAAAAAAAGAAAGATAGATAGACAGATAGAAAGAAAGAAGGAAAAAAAATATTAGCCAGTATTATATAGTGACGTTAATCCGTTTTATATTCAGGGGACACTGGGGGGTAAATTCGGTGACAAGCAAAAAAAAAAAAAATAAAATAAAAAGGTCCTCAGCTATTTCAGGTGTCTTTTTTTTCTTTCAGGTGTCTCTTTTTTTTCTTTTTTTATTTTTTTTTTTGGGGGGATACCATATTGTTTCCCCACCCTTCATTTCTTTTCTTGGGGACGTGTCCCCCTGTCCCCCTTTCGACTCCCATGACTAATATTTTGTCAGCTATTGGTCGGTTTGGGTCAGTCTGGCTGTGTACCTGATATAATGGATTCACATTATGTAATCATAGTTATCTTTACAGGTTAGTTGCCTTTATTTATTTCATGGACATATAATGAACTCATACAAGGAAGATATACGTTCAGATCTAACCATGACTGATTAGTGAATCAAACGCTAAATCACCATAACTATGCCCCTACCTTCATGTAATGTAAAGATCGCGTTGTGCGTTTCAAGGACTTTCTCCGCAGATTATGGAGAACGTAGAGGTCAAATTGATTATGCTGAAAATGCATGATCATTAATGAACATCATAAGAATGATGTAAAACATGAAAAACAACGCCAGTTCAGTCCAACCAATCAATCAACTTCTTTTTTCTTGGTATGGGACAACCATATAAGCTAACAGTCGAAATGCCACGCCAAGTACCTAGATTCCCTTAATTGGGGCATCATAGAGGCAGTTATTCTATTCATTTCATTTGCAGGAACACAAAGAGTTATAACATTAACGGAAGTGAAGGAATACGGCCTACAATAACAAAGTATGAGGTGAAGATCTCCAAAATAAAGTAGAGGTTTTTGTAGAAGGCTCTCCTCAAAGGGTGGAAATTGTAGAAGGACTGACAATAGTTTCATCTTCAGAAGAAATGAAGCATGTCATAGAAGATTTGTTCCGGGTTCCGGAGGAACGAAACGACTTAGTCGATTCGTTCCCCCGAAGAGCGTTTGCCCAGGTTCAAAATGCTGTATTATCGGACTAGAGATTCAAAAATTATCGTTTTTGAGAAAATTATCGTACAAACAGCTGACTCTACAGTAAATACACTATGCATACGATTAACGGCTCGTTAACTTTAGAAAAACTCATTTTGATTGGCTGCAAATTCATTGTAGGGGTCTGTAAGACGCGTAGACGGGTTAATTACTGTTAGGAAGGCAAAGTAAAGCATGTACTTTACAGAGACTTTGAGTAGGTTTGACTATCAGCATCGACTGGACCGAGGCGGATCCAATGGCGGGTGAACATTCAGGCGATTGGTTCCAAAGGATCGCCTGTCTGGAACAAATCAGCTATGACACAGGCGGCTACTGTTAATTAGTATATTTGCAAAAGGAGGTATATCGAGAAGTAATTTTACTCGATCGCAGCACGTACCATAGATGGCGCTTGCTTTGACTAATGAATGATCTCTAACACCACACAAAGCCAGTTAAAACATACACAATAATCAATAAACCTTGGTTTCATCATCAGAAAAGCATCAGATTCCAATGGGCATTTCATTTGTCATGTCTTATACATGTTATATAAAAGTGCAGTTTCCAAGTTATCGCATTCGTTAATGTTTCTTATGTCCTAATGTATTCAATCGGACATTGGGTTTATTTTCAACTTCAAATTCAACTATAGCAAAGTCATGCAGCTCTTTCATTAAAAGTCACAATTTTCAATGAAACAAAATATCCCAGGACAATAACAGTAGTCAGGGGAAAGGGTAAAAGATGTATACCCCTGCATTACATTCGTTTGGCAACCCTAAGTATAAAAAAAAAAGAAAAAGAGGCCCCACATGTATTTCCTAAGAGAGTGCACCTTGTTAGTGCCACGTGGTCCATGTCTTCCTCCACAGAAAACAACCTGTTCTCAAAATAACTCAATAGCTGTCATTCATGAAGGAGGAGTCTGTCATCAGTTGTGGTGCTGATACATGTTTCGCGACGTATGACACATTTTTATGAAGTCGCTGGGGAGTAAGGGTGGGTTGTTGGCAACATAATAGGGGTAATCAGTGACAATCGTGCAATCGAATAAGTTGCGACTCCGATGAGTGTGTCTAAATAGCTTTCACTGATGTGTGGAGAAAACTATGGATAAAAATGATAAATGAAATATTTTTAAAATGCGTGTGTGCGCTGTGTGAGGTGTGTGTGTGTAATTGTGCCATTATCTTTAATAATCAAGAAAAATCATGAAATGAAATTCTGTTATTCTGTTAACTGTTATTCTGTTTTGTTCTGTATATGGGGGGGGGCACCTTGCTCGACAAGCGAAAGCTTCTTAAGGTGACATCCGATTTTTATCTTTTTAAAATTCTTTTGATGAAATATTTGCAAATAAATGGATGAATTTCAAATTGAATTACATTATTACGTCCCAATTACTGATTCCGGACAGTACATGTACGGCGATATCATTGATAACACCGTATAAAGATTATCGATTTTCACAGGAAGAGAGAAAGGAAATAATTGATAGATAGATGGGGGATGCTTAACATTTAAAGTGACGTTTGTTGGATATCTTAATTAAACTTAGATAAATACATTAGTTTAGAATAATGATTATTATATTCTGAAGTTTATAGCGCCTAGCAGAAGAGAATAATGGGGAGAGATTCGACAAGTGAGAAAGAATGATCACAAAAGCAAAAGAAAAGGAGAGGAATGTTGTGAGAAAAAGATAGAGTAAGAGGAGTGATATAGAATGAATAAACGTTGTTTATTCACTATCAGGGAGAGAGAGAGTGTGTGTGTTGAGAGAGAGAGAGAGTGAGAGAGAGAGAGAGAGAGAGAGAGAGAGAGAGAGAGGAGAGAGAGAGAGAGAGGGGGGGGGGGGGGGACAGGAATCCCATGACTACCTGGCAATCCCCTATATTATTGAATTTGTCTGTTAAAAGGCAGACAGGATATTCGATGTGACAAAGGTTTAAATTTATAGATAAACTACGAATTATAGTGCCTGAAATGTCTCATTAAATCATCTCTTACTGTCTGGGCGGTTTAAATACATAATCATCTCTGCCTTACCAATTAAATAAACATTATTTCCCTGTCAGGACTGTATCTAAGCCCTTCTGAAAGCCGCAGATCTGTAACCACAACAAAGTCTGATTCCAAAATCAAATGGTAAACATCATTACACGTTAGTGAGATTATTATTGATGAAAGAGATGGGGAATGTATATGTGAGAATATCATCATAGTTCAGACCGGAATATTAATGCTCGATAATCCACCAGCTATTACATAGCTGCTTGTGGTAGTCGTCATCGTCACTGGCGTTTTCATCATCATAATTATCATCGTCGAAGTCGTCATCATCATTGTCATCCTCATCCTCGTTAAGGTTGCTCGTGAATACAAAAGAAAATAAAACAACAAAACAAAACAAAACGAAAATAAAAGTACAACAAAGCAAAACAAAAATTTCGCTGGATTTAAAATACGTGAATTTTAACAGAAATAGATTGAAGAAGAGTATAACAATAAGCAGAAGCGATGGTTCTGCTAATGCAATGTAGTAACTAAATTTCTATACCCTCATAATAATCTTTGCTATAGTGATGTGTTATTATCATAGCAGCGTTATAATTTTATGTCAGTTGTGTTTGGTGTGCATTGTTTTTCATGTCAAGTTTGAATGCGCAAAATTTAGAATTGTACTTTTTTTTAACATGAAAAGAAATATTGCTAATTTTTTTTCGTTGCACGTTCGCTGTACTTTTTGGCTCTGACCAACACTCAGGATATCTGCGTGTTATCCTAATCACATAACTGTGAGTTTTAGAATGGCGGCAAAACTAACCCAATCAACTATACGGTACTGAGGCCCTTCTCTTAAAATTACCATCTTTCTTTTTTTATTTTTCCACACAAAATTGTAATGAAGAAGTATGAGTTGAGCTCGGATAAAATGTGGTGTCATAAGGATCATCCGTCTGACAATCATGTGTGGCAATTTCATGCATATAGCTGACAGAGATTTTTGTTCTTTGACACTACATAAGACTTCCCAGCATCATGAGTATAGCTGCGTTATTAAGTGTTTTATATCTTGCAGGGGGAAAGTGGAATATAAAAACATTGTATTTTACATAATCGGCAAACTGAATTGCCTCGCAATACCAATGAGTGCTCCATTCTGGAATTTGGAATTTTGCTTGTTGTTGAAGGTTGTACATTGTTTCTCACTTTCTGTTTTTGCTGTCCATATTTTTATATTTATGTATTTCAAAAAGGCTAATGTGCTTTTTAAGCGAAGAAAAAAAAAATGAAATGAAATGAAAGTATAGCTAGTTTGCACTCATCATCTTGCAGTCACTTTGTAAAGAAAGTCGACCATGACGCCTAAAAGACCGTAACACTATTCTGCTGCAACCTGTTAGGCAAGAGGCCCCAGTTGGTATAGTACTAGTATCATGATTCTCGTCTTTCTAGACCCTCACTGCCTGGAAAAGGGAAGTAACTAGCCAGATCGTTACCGTTATGATCAAATTTATAGCGTGGGCTCGAGCCAAGGAATAGTGATGATTACAGGTACCCCTTCTTCATATTTCCTGCAAGAATCTTTCCCCGTCCCAAAAGATATTACACGTTCATTCGGCGTTTGCTATATATTTTTCTGTTTTCATGTCTAGGAAAGTTTCGCCTTAAGTTGCACTGACGCCGGTGTCATTTTTTTCATCTTGCATAGCTGCATTTGAGTAGCGTGACAATATTTTATGAAATAGTAAAATAATAACAACAATGATACAAAGACTGTATAGCGAAACTAACCAATTTTAAAGGAAATATTAGTTCTAAAAATGCTGAAAGGCTAAAATCTTCATTTGATATTTTCAATTTATAGGGAAGTAAAATTTTCTTTTTGATATTTCTTTTTGATATTTCATTGATATAAACACGTAAGAGGGTCCAAATAATGTGAGAATGAATGGTATTAATGATTTTTGTCACCACATTGTCTGGATGTACTCAGATTAAAATTATCTTTATTTCATAACAAAAATAACAAAATAACAAAAATAACAAAATAACAAAAATAACAAAATAACAAAAATTTTGAGGCTCACCGAAAAAAGGAAGGAGGAGGGGACGGGAAACTAGGAATTGTTTTTTTTTTTTTTGGCCTAAAAGTTTTTTTTTCTAATTAGATGTGGAAATTACGTTCTAGAAGCAAGATGAACAACAAACTGGTTGATTAGTTAGTTTGTAAAATCGGACTGATCACACTTTAATTGTGTGCTAGATAAGAAATTATATTCAGTGACGTGAAGGACAGTCTCGTAATTTTTTATGTATTTATAATGGATTTATCAATCTTCTTCAGCATCTTCAACGGGAAGCCGCGTCGCTGTATAGTCTAGAGCCAGTGAGGTTGTTGAAAGGGTATATAGGGTTACGAGACAGGACAGACATATAACATGCATGCATGCATCTAGAGAAAGATTGAACCTGGTCCACGGTGGTTGGTGCTGACATTTTGGCGATCTCTCTCTTTTTTTTTTCACAGGAAAAGGGAGAGGAAAAATGGGTAGAAGGAATGACCTTTTGCACCGGCAAAGAATAATACGAGAAGAGGACATTTCAGTGGACATGTGGTCACCAGATGAGTGTCCCTCTTTGACATGTTAAGGATCGTTCTCAGGTGGTACCCTTAAAGGCTTTTTATCACGGTATCAAGTACTGCAAAGAACTTAATCAAGTTCCTCTTATAAAGTTTAATGTTGAGAGTAATAACAATTTCAAAATCCCTTTTAGAAAAGATGTGCAAATAATCAAAAGAATTAGCAACTTAACAAAAGGAATTAATCATACTAGAATTGAAAGAGTTTTGAAATTTGTTTTAAAAATTGCGCGTTACCTGTAGCCCTGAGTTTTCCCAAAAAAGCCTGCAGAATATTAAAAATATTGATTTGTCTCCGAGAAAAGGAGAGACATTGTGCAAGCCTGTACAAGTCATTAAACATAGTAAAATCTTATCAATAATCTAGCTTAAAAGATTTAAAAAGTGTTTGTCCAACCACTTTCATTTTCTAACTCGAAATTTTTAAGATCATCGCAACAACGTTTCTTCGGTGAAATAATGTGATAGGGCCTAAAACGTCTAAAGCGACAATTATCATTATGAAGTATACAATTACAGCAGGAGCAATGGTTCAATACATCATGGTCATGAGATCTACGATACAACAAATTTTAATCCAAATCAGTAGTTTTATGGAAAGACATTTAGGTGGAATTATGATTTTGATGTAAAGAAATAAACGAGCGTGCTATAATTTTGTGTCATTACTAATTATTATGATGTATTCTGTTGAGTTGCTGTATATTGTGAGAATTTTGATAGAATTTGGATGTACTGACATAAAATGTTTGTATCTTTTTAGTTATTGCTCATCTATAGATTAAGCCTTTTTAGAGAAAATATTATATGCGTTATAAAAGCATGATATATTATCATTGGTGGAAAAAAACATAGAATTTTTAAAGGAAAATCATTTGTACATTTGGCTTCTTTTTTTTTTTTTTTGCACACCAGACAATTCCCATGAAAATTGCTGTACGGGTTTCGGTGCTGAAATACTCCGAATAAGGATAGTCTTTACACATTGAGAATATAGGGTCAAGCCATATGAAAAATCTACATGGGGTGCTGACACCTCCAGAACGAGGTTTAGAGATTCCAGACAGCATGTTCTGTAACTTTACTGGAATAAAAAGGTCGTAAGTCAAATCTGTATCTCCGTAACCATCATTTTGGTCACTATGATACACTTTTCCCTTTCGACATAAAACTTTTACAATGGCTATCTTGTGACATTTTTTGAGTGGTTATCATTGTGTAATATACACAGCCATATTCCATTTGACAAACTTTGAATGGGGTCAATATAAACAACTTAAAGTTGAACCTTTGTATGTCATCAACAGTTTTGTGATATTACCATAAAGAACAGAGCAAAATGAAGAAGAGGGAAAATGGAAATAAGAGGAGAGATAGGTTTGGAAGAAGAGAAGGAAACAATTACCAGAAGGAAAAAACCCAGAAACAGAATAAAACACATCAAAAATATAGATGAGGAGGAATAGAAAGGGAAAAATAAAGAGACTGAGAAAAAAATAAGAAAAGAAGAACGAGAAATACTTGAGATTGACTTTCTGTGAATAACATGTAGAGCAATAGATGGAGTGATGGGGGGGGGGGGGGGGGGTGGGGGGGGGGAGATATGTTATGAAATTTTAGTAAATGAATTCAATGAACTTATATCCTTCTTGCAATCCTTCTTGGGTCACTTTGAAAGCCAGCAGCATCCCGTTCCATTCAAGTTCAACTCACAGGTAGGAGGTAGGCTTGCCACATCTTGCATGCTTCAAGTTCGACACATGGAAAGAATTATCAAACACCAGCCTTTATCATGGTACGGAGACGGTTACATTTAGGCACGAAAGTGTGATTTTATACCCTCTGCAAGTTTGTAATAACCAAACCAATCACCATGGATACACATGCGAAAGAAATTATAAGAGAGACCTATAATTATGACATAGATGCTGGAACAACAAATGACGATAACATGATACATTGATGATACACAATCAGAACATTACAACATTTAACCCATTCGTGACAGGAATTATATAAAGCCTAATTTGATCAGCTTTTATTCTTCAAATTGGCAACACCAACATTTTTATTTTATTGCTACATTTTATTTATAAAATGTAATGTATCAGAAATGAATATAAATTGACAGAAATTATGATGATAAGTCAAAAAGTTGCCAATTTGCAGGGGAAAACGGTGATTTTAAACTTTCTATCACATTGCCAATTTAAGGATTTTAATGCTTATTTTCCTTTAAAAAATTGTCAGCATCAAACAATGAATATTGATGCAACCAAAATGGGCACAGTTTGTGTAGATTTTTTGCTCTTTGTGCTCATGTATTTGGTATGATTTTTAGGGCTTTGCATCAAAAGATATTAGGCCAAACCACAAAATGTGGACCTCTGTCACGAATGGGTTAACAAACATAATAAAGAGATTATAATCAAACAATAACAAAAAGGTTGGAATTACCTTTGATACGCCGGGATTTATTTGGATAGAAAATACACACGTCATGCAAAAGAGATGTAAATCATAGTTGAAAATGTAAAATATCAAATGGAAACAAATGGTAATCAAGACAAAATACATCTCTTACAAAGTCATCAGAAATATTAGTAATCCTAGATTTTGTACGTAACATATGGAACAAAATAGCTCGGACTCGTCCTTGAATTGAAAGTGTTCTCCTTTCATTCCTTTCTAAAATCTCGCCGATAATAAAGCAAATAAATTATAGTAAGATTTGTAGCAGTTGAGAAGAGACAGTCCTAAATAAACATTAAGGAAAATTATTGCCATGATATATATTTTCTATATGAGCACTCCACTATGACTCTTGGGAGGTAAGAGGCTGCAACCGCCCTTCCCCGTCCCCACTCCCACTTTTTTCTAAAATGGAAATACCAGTACGGTTGGTCGGTTGGTTAATCTTAACAATTATGATGGCACTCTTCATTCTATTCCAATTATTCGTACTAGTCACTTTCGGAAGTTTTGGCGTATGCTAATTCGGATAGCCCACGAGCCACTTGTAGAAAATGATGTTAAAAGTTTAAATACTTACAATGGTCAAATAAAAGTATCCCATCACCTATTTACCAAGCCATCTATCGTAATTATTCGCTAAGGAAATTTAGTGAAACGGAGAGGAATGAAAAGACGCGTCCGGAATACAGACAATACAGCCAAAAGTTTGCATTTTGCGTTCTCTTTCCTTGCCATTTCGTTTTGATAAGCTACCTAAAACAATCAAGCACTCCATCAATCAAAATACGGGAGTTGACTGTAATTATCCATGCGAAACACGCACATACGTTTCTTTTCGAAATATTACTTCAGGATCAAGTTACAAAAGGATCAATGATAAAAAATTATCATCTAGAGAGCTATCTAAAATCATTGTGTATTTCAATATGTAATCCTAAGTTGTTAGATATTTCCACCAAAGAGGGCGATCTTTCACATTATTTTTGCAGTGTCTTCGTCTGTTTAACCCCCAAAACGAAGCGGATGACGATTGAAGCGGGTTTGATTTTTTTTACAGTGTATCCTGGCAAAACACAATAATTGACTGCGCGTCCCTGATGAAAAATAACTGCTCCTTTGTCTTCTTCTCCTCCTCACCGACAATCTCTTCTCTTGTTTCATCTCCAGAAACAGATGATGAAGATGATGATGATGATGATGATGATGATGATGATGATGATGATGATGGACAGATAGAGCTCAAGAATGATAGAACCTTGTCATGTATCTCCGTTGATGCAGTGTCTCTGAATCGAACAGTGTTTGTCAAGAAGTCCAGAACTTTATTCCCTTTATCTGACTCCGGATCGAAACACGAGGACCCCTCGGTCCGACACTTGACCGTGTGAATGGTGTATGCAAGCCCTAATTGTTGTAGAACTTTCGTTATATCTTTACTTGATAAATTCTTGGTGGACATTGTTTGCTGTCTCATCAGGAATGGAAAGTTATCCCACATTCGGTATATCACATGCTCGTCTGCAGAAAAAGAGGAAGAAGGATTAACTTATGACTGGAAAACAATAATACAAAACTTTTTCATGGTCGTCGAAGGAATGGATTCAATTTAACATAACATGAAATTATGGTCAAACAAGGGTCGGATTGGCGGCTTGGCATTCGTAGACGTACGAGAAGTACTGTTGTAAGGGGAGGGAGCAGCCTCATTCCCAGGTAATTTAAACCACCAATATTTGAGCAGCTAGGAGGTCTTTTTTCCTTGAAATATTTTACCCACATTGACAATAAGTATACATCAAGGCTGATTGCAATAATATTACAACAAATTGCGTCAAGGGGAAAAAAAAAACATAATTTGGACAAGAGACAATAGGCCCCAGCAGGAATTTGTATCCATAAGCTTATGTTGTCACTCTCCCTTTTTTCCTTGAAATATTTTACCCACATTGACAATAAGTATACATCAAGGCTGATTGCAATAATATTACAACAAATTGCGTCAAGGGGAAAAAAAAACATAATTTGGACAAGAGACAATAGGCCCCAGCAGGAATTTGTATCCATAAGCTTATGTTGTCACTCTCCCTTGGTTTAACTGATTACTTCTTTCATTCGGTTTTACCACCCGTGCTTTTCCCCTTTCCCTCTGATTCCACAACCTTATACTCACCCGTCATCATGAGGATGAGCATCGCTCCACCTGTCTCAAGCATCTCAAACATATCCTTAATGGTACCCTTTAAATCACTCGTATAATACAGGCTCTGGATCGCATGGATGAAATGAAATTTCGGGCCCGGATCGCCTGCTGGCATTTTTTTCCTTTCCCCGCAGAACTCCTGGAAGGTCGTCTGTTTAAAATCAGTCTTAACCCCTTGAAGACTGGTCTCTTTCTCTTTGAGTAAAGCTGTGTATTTTGCGATTGCATCGGATGAGGGTTCAATGACAGTGTTATTGATGGATTGAAACCTCGAAGAAAGCCGCTCTAGGAGACAGACATCCATCTCACCTGAAAGGGGGAAAAAATCCAAATAGAATTCGCCGAAATTATATTTCACACCGTACCCCAAAATTATGTAGTATTCTCCGATGATATGCCGCTAAACTAAACGTGAAAATAATTATTTTCAATCCTGAAAGCATTTTCGAAAGAGAGACATGTGGGGGGGGGGGGGGGCTGTGTCTCCATTTACAAAATACTCTGGCAACAGCCTCCAAAGCTCTTATCTTGAGACAAAGGAGCTCTAACTTCGTATGCTCTGCATGGTGACAATTTCCCTTTGTTAATTACTTTGTTAAAAGATACAGAATAAGGGTTACCGACTTCGTGCTCCAATTAGATTCTATATGTAAGGTTTAGAGTCTGTGGATTGGTGTTAGTGTTCAGGTCATAGGTGTATCATGGTCATTAGCGTAAATCTCGGGGGATGGGGGGATATATCCCCCCACTTTTTCGAGAGGGGGGATGGCGTGTACAAATATCCCTCCACACTTTTTAAGGAAGAAAATTAATATTTTGATTAATCAGTTAGTAAAATTTCTGATAATCTGTCATAAACGACCATTATTTTAGAATTTTTATTTGTAAATGTGATTAAAAACTAGAAAAGTGGTTATTTTTGGCCCGCTCGCTTCACTCGCTCACAAAATAAAAAATAAAATGTGTGCAAGGTGGCGGGTGGCGGGTGGTAGGTAATGTGCGGTGGGTGAGGGTGTGTGTGTTTATACTTAAGTGTGAATTCGACAGAAAAAAAAATCAGCAAAAAAGTCGATCATCCCCCCCCCCCCCTCCTCAAAGTGGATTTACGCCGGTGATCATGGTGTTTGTTCCTAGTTGAAGTTAAGAGCACGGTTAGTGTAGAATATTAGGCAATTGTGACTATAGAGTATGAGTGTGTATACCTCCTCCACTCCCAATCCCCAGTACTGTGAACTCCTTGACACCTTCAAAAGATCCCTGGAGCTTGTCCACAGCTGATGGAACAAAGACCTCGTCTGCCCATTTCTGATAAAGCTTGATTTTGTGACCAGAGAATCCCGCGTAGGCTCGGTAAGCCTCTGCGTAGTAGTCAAGATCGGAGACCAGCGGTCTCATCCGATCGGTCCTCAACTCCTCTTCTACGTCCATGATAACAGCTGGGTAAACTTATGGGATATCAAATGGATCGATACAAACAAATTATTTATGCAGTGATTTATCTTTAAAGGAAATGAAGATAGACTCCGGGGGAGCTAGGGTGCCATAAGATGGGAACATTGTTATTTTCATCATTATTAATATTACCAAATAATCAGCAATCATGTCTTATGATCAGCAGTGATCCCATAATGACGAGGGGAGGAGAGGACTGAGAGGAGTTACTATACAGCCTCACTTCAGTCAGAATCAACGTTGTTTTCTTTTACACGGATTTTGGTGGACAAATTTACGTTGGTCGAGTTCAAAGTGTATTTCCATTGGCTTTGATATATGAGGAGATTATAGGCTATAGCATAATACTGCCAATATGCACGTTTTGTATGACTGAATACTCACTTGCAGATTTTGCAGACTGCTCTGTGGTCGTGCACTCGTGCTCTATCCTTGGGGCGCGTCAGCATTACCTATATACAGCTATAATGAGAGCTAGAGTATTGCACCTTCCTTGTCTGTATTTTAAAATTTTACCAGATCCTATCAAGCGGCTTTATCGTATATATCGCAAGGTTATGGCCTGATGTGACCAGTACACGCACAAACCGAGGCACCAACTAAGACCAAAGGTTAAATCTCTTCATAAAGCTTTAGCCTGGGTCTAAGGCAAATTGTTTATCCACCTTTGTCCAAAAATGGAAGAAATGATAGTCTGGATCGAACTGGAAGGGACATTTACAATCCTTCAATCATGACTCTTAATCCTTTTGATACTCGTGTATACTATAAGATACTGAGAGAAGAACCACTCAATGCAAAGGGCATGTATGAGAATGAGAATTGCTGATTGCTGTTGTCATGGTGGTCAGTCAAATTTTTACTCTTACTCTTATCACCAAAGCAAAGAAATTTCTTTCATCGACGTCACTCTTAGTATATGTATAGAAAAAAATCTGTAATGAGTGTCCTCTTATGTGAGAAAGCATATCTGAGAGAATTGTGATTACATAGGCCTAACAGCGAACAAAAATTCTAAGTAAAATGATAATCTGCATGTGTACATCATCAGGGCCCCGTTTCAATAAAACTTGTTATCAATAACAAGTTGCAATAGCTGTTATAAGCTACTGAAACCCTTGCATCTGATCAGCCGAGAGCAAATTTGTCATAGAAATGTGGCAGTTGTTACTGAAAACAAGTTTTATGAAACGGGGCCCCCAGATCTGGAGGCCTGTTCACAGAATCCTTCCTTTGAGCTTTAGAGTCATCCTAAACAGTGGTGTCATGAGCCAAACATTGCGGGGGGGGGGGGGGGGGCTCTGGGCTATAAAAAAATAAATAATAAGAGGGAAAATGAGAAGGAAAAAAAAAGACCCTCAATAAAAATTTAAAAATAACAGGAAAAAAGCTCCAATCGGCTAGATATTCAAGTTCGATGTGCATGTACTGAAAATGTTGAAGGGATACAATCAATAATTGAAAAAAAAAAAAACCTTGGTCGTGAAATTTCCAATGATCTCTTTCTTTTCCTTACTCTCTCTCTCTCTCTCTCTCTCTTGCAAACACATGCCAATTAAAAAAAAAAATATATATATATATATATATTCGCGTCTGATATGAATTCTGTAATATTCATGAATTTTAGGCTTTCGTAGTAGTTTGTTCAAAACTATTAATTATGTCTGTCAGCATAGAATGATTCATAAAAGAATAAAAATTAGAGTTAACGTAGTATTGCTGGGGAATTCCCATTGACAAAACCTCATAGTCTACTATGATTACTCAAGTAATTAATTCATCAATAAATGAACACGTAAAACTTGGTTTTTTGTTAGAATGTGATAGAAAATGGTATATAATTCGTAATTTTTAAAATTTTCTCTGAATCAAACTGGTTTTTAAAAATATTTCATAGATAAGATCATTGACGTACTATTCGAAAGGTATAGGTTGATGACAATGATAAACAATTAAGACTGAAAATAGACTATGTTCGTAGCGTGGGGACGCAGCTGGTGTACACGCGAGGTTTCATAACACCAACCCCTAAATCAATAAAAGCTGACCTGACAATCCGGGCTTGCTTGGCTACTAAGTTACCATAACGTTATAGTCCTGACAACAATAATTCTGGTGAGTTTAGATTTATATGCTTTAGTTTTCCGTTTAAAATTAATCAAATTAATTTGGAATGAGTCTAAGATAAGAACTAGGGTTTTTTTAACTCGATCAAGCTCGGGTCTCGGCCTTGAGCTTTGGCCAGTTACTGGCGCTAACCAGGGGCAAATGAGGGGCTTGGCAGGAAAGCGGCTCCGGACGGCCTCAGATTCGAGTCGAGGAGGATCTTGAAATGCAGGTGCAAGGGAACAATTGCAGAATACTCTACCCACACTACACCCATACCTGTTTTCAGAACGAGGCATACATGCTTGCGTAGTTGCATGTATATTAGAAAATGTAGGGTATTCTGAAATTAAGCCTGGTCGTTTACTGTTTTCCTTACAAACATATTGTCTTAGCAGTACTAACATTAGTTGAGACCTGCTTGTGCTAAATTATATCTGAATATTGACCTACACATGTCCAACACACGCTAAAAATATACTTCTCGCCTCTTCATTTTTTGTTTTTGCTTTTTGTTTTGTTTTTTGCCATATCGATCCCATTCACTTTTATACTAGGCCCTACACAAAAACCGTGGGGTTTGCTGCGTCATACCTGACCAAGCCTTCATAGTGCTTTTACTATAGCTTGAATTTAAAACCATCAAGTCTGGCCAGGTTAAAACTAACAACGTTAACAAGCTTGATCATGCTGATCACTGAAACAAACTAATGATATGTAAGATCTAACTTTAGAAATTACAGTTAATGTACATGATGATTATAGACTAAATTATCTAACCTACATTGAACCCCATTGATGCATAAGTGAAGGCATAGTATAGATCTAGTCCAAGTAGTTTGTATAACCTTTCACTTGTGTGAGTGGTCCAAGCATTGGTCACTGATTAAAAAAAAATTAAAAGAATCCACAGGCACAGCAAGTAATAAGGCCTGTTTATAATGAAAAAATAGCTTTGGATAAATCTGTATTCCTCTGTCTTTTTTTTTTTCTCCAGCATTCAAATTAACATGGCTGTGGATATTTCATCCATTGACACCCCTGTCCTGGTAAGTGCCAGCCTTTTCATTCTGGCCTTCCTGATCGGCTGTTGTAGAGGACGTGACACCTGGCTCTTTGTGGACTTTCTGGCAACAGCTGCATTCGGTCTGGGCTGGTACTTCATCCCTGATGTCATCTTGGGATTCCAGGTTAGCATCTTTAATGATGATTAGAATGATGGTAACAGTGATAATGAATAGATGATAGGACTCAGGAGGAGGAGGAGGAGGAGGATGCTTCTGCTCCTTATGATCATGAAATTGATGAAGATGTAGAATAGAAGAAGATGATGATGATGATGATGATAATGCTGCTGTCTCCATGATGGTGGTGATGATGATAATGATAACATTCTGGTGTTGATTTCTAGGGTGCTATGTCACATTGCTGCTTTGTTTAGCACATTTTCATGATATCCAGCCACCAGTCATTTGGAATACCTGATATGACATTTCTCCTTTCTTCTGTTTCAGATCAACACAAAGCCAGATGGCACTCATCTCACTTACACCCGAGCGTTTGCTGCCTGTATGATTGGAGATGCTGTATCTAGGTTTTTCTGCCGCTCTTCTAAAGACGCTTCCACCCTTGTGTATCTCCTTTTCTCACGCATAGTGGTAAGTATTATTGTTTAACAAGAAATATGATACAAGAAATTGGAAAACAAAGTGTTCTTTTGAAATCACAATTCATTACTACTTTTGGAAAATTGATTTATCCAGAAGGTAATTTTTGTTGTTGTTAACAAATCTAATTGATATATTAGTTCAATGTCCAAACCAACTCCAGTACTCCATGCTTCATCTAGAAGAACTCACTATTGGTGTTTGGGGTAATGTAGTTGTGGTTATCAAGCTAGTGTTTGCCTCTGTGTGAATGGGGTATGATATATCTTGTTTGTAAAGCAGGGCTCCATACTAAGCTTTTGGGGGGGTCCTGATTGAAATTTTAGGGTGTGTTTGCATTAAACCATACTGTATGTAAAATTTGTTAGATTTGGGGAGGGGTGGGTCTGAACCAAGATTTTGTGAAATAACAACTTTGTAAAAACTCAACAGTGAAGATAATTTCAAGATGTTAAAATGTTGAACCAGTAATAAAACCTTTTGTATTCCATCTTTTATGCATTTTCCTCTCTGATTTTGCTTTTTTTTTGGATTTTTTCTTTTCTTTTCTTTTCTTTCTGCAGGGCTGTTCTGTACTCATCATCTCCATGATCTACATTCAATACTTTGGTGAGAATGCTTGGAATCAAAATGTAAGAATGAGTAATTTTCTTGTATGTAATCGTAAAAGAGGGTTCTGATGCATCATAACATCTACCCAATTTATGGTGTATTACATGAGTTAACCCCTTGGCTACTGAAACCGGGTGGTCCCTGTATTAAATCTATGTGAATCTGAGAATTCAGTGGTCAATGGCTTAAAGTCAGAGCGAACTGGCACCCTTGCATGGGATTTTGAAATAGCGCCCTCCCGGTCCTGAACTACTGATTTTATTCCCTTTTTGCTCCCAGCATGCACTATTCTGATCAATGAGAGCTTTATTTTTTGAGTAACATCTGTTAAAATGTATTTGTATTCATACTAAGGAAATTCACGAGAAGCCACAAAGGATATAATGTTTCTAAGAGTCTCTGGTTTTGAGTAGCCGTAAGTTGGCGCTGTTGTAAATACATCATAATAAGGGTCAGTTCACTGTTGCTTTCAGTGCAGCATTATCTTCATGTATTACAAATGTGAATTATATTGTATATTGTGATTTAATAATTTTATCTGTATTATGGTCTGCCTCACATCAAGGTGGAGACCATGGACATTGAATAAGTTTGTTCCATTTGAAATAAAGCAAAACAACAAACAGATGAAATTTTTGATGAAAGAGATGGAGAATGAAAAAGCTTGATGGGAGGAATTTATAATTTGTAAACAAATTTTTATTACAGGTCAAGCATATGATCTTTAACACTAGGAGTAATGCTGAAAATTTGTTTACAAAGTAAGAAAGAGATGTGTTAATAAGATTTATCAGTTGGTCACTGATATTGTGAATTGATTGAATTCAGGCTTAAATTGGGTCACCCCCTAACATGAATGAAATCTTTCAAAATTTTTTGAAAAATTAGATGATTGATCACCTCAAAGACTCAAACCCTTTGTTGCACTGGGTAAGCTGCTACCGCCAACATGATCTATGACATCATGAAAAACATAAATATTCAAATAAGATTTGAAATGTCATTCATTTGGATATTCATGAAAATATATAATCCTCTTGACATTTACAGCACATCTTCTTTGGTATGCTTGGAAACATGCTGTGGATGATGGGAAGTGTAGTCTACTACTACCAGGCCCGTTATTCTGGTGGCCACGCCCAGCTAGAAAGCCGTCTCAACATGCATCTCCGCTGTGACGGCTTCCTGGTGTTGCTCATTGGCTGCTCTATGTATGCATTTCCAGATTTCTTTTTGAAAATCCAGGTAAATCTTTGTTTTGCTTGTTGATTTCTCTTTTTTTTAAACAAGCGGGGCTTGATTTGATCATACACGTGACAGGGTGATCATGAGATAGGTATTTGACAAATTGGAAGGTTCAAAGGTGTGTGGAGCAGTATAGAAAAACAGAAAATATATCATTCATAATGTGTTGTCACTGTAAGTTCAGTTCCTTATTGGGAGAATGTTCATTATAAATGACATGTAAATATAGGCTACTCATGTATTGACATTTAAATATTTGATACATCACCTTTTTAATGTACGTAAACCTTAGAGAGTCATCTAGGATTTGAATTTTTATCTCTTCCAAAGTTATGCATAAATAATGTTTTTACTGTTTTGGTTTTTTTGTTTGTAAGTGATGTTTTGAGTGTTTTTTCTGCCGATCATAAGAGTCAGTAAAAAAATTGTATTACCATCTCTTTGGAACTTATATTAATAATGCCTTCACTTTGTTTTCGTATTATATCATGTCTTAATTTCCACAGACCACTCTTGAGACGTATGATGGAGCCCATCTTCACATGGCACGATCAACTGGAGCTCTCCTCATTGGCTCAGCCATCTTGAGCTTCTTGGCTCCTGGTTTCCTCTTTGACTGGGATAAGAGGGCTCTCTTCATTGGACGTCTTGTGGTTAGTTATATTTATCTCTGGTTTATCTCTGGCTCTGTTCATTGGACGTCTTGTGGTTAGTAATATTTATCTCTGGTTTATCTCTGGCTCTGTTCATTGGACGTCTTGTGGTTAGTAATATTTATCTCTGGTTTATCTCTGGCTCTGTTCATTGGACGTCTTGTGGTTAGTAATATTTATCTCTGGTTTATCTCTGGCTCTGTTCATTGGATGTCTTGTGGTTAGTAATATTTATCTTTGGTTTGAATTGAAAAGAAATCAAAGTCAAGCATCGATCATATTTGATTATTTCTGTTTTGGGACAAGTCTATAAAAAACCCTGGGTGTGTTTCATAAAGCTGTTCAGACATTTACGCATGAATTTACAATCAATTTGAATATGAAGTGCCAAATGGAATGCCCAAAGTTTTTCCTGATGTTTTAACAAATTTTGACTGCATTTCCCATAGTCTCAATTAAATTGTGGCAAAAAATATTCTTTGCAACAAAAATGTTGGTAAACAAAAGCAATGTTAACCTACGTGTATATCTGCATATTTCATCTTTAGCTGATGTGATTTACAATGATTGCGAATTCCATTTGGCTGGCTTGCCATATTCAAGTTGTCCGTAAGGTCATTTGTAACTTTACAAACAGCTTTATGAAATACACCCCCCCCCCTCCACCGGTCATGTGTTCGCATGGGGAATTTATTATTTAACCCATTCGTGACATTAATTATTTAAAGCCTAATTTGATCACCTTTTATTCTTCAAATTGGCAACACCAACATTCTTATTTTATTGCTACATTTTTCTTATAAAATGTCATGTATCTGAATTGAATATAATTGACAGAAATTATGATGAGAAGTCAAAAAGTTGCCAATTTGCAGGGGAAAACAGTGATTTTAAACTTTCTATCACATTGCCAATTTAAGGAGTTTAATGCTCATTTTCCTTAAAAAGATTTTCAGCATCAAACAACCAAAATGGGCACAGTTTGTGTAGAATTTTTAGCTCTTTCTGCTCATGTATTTGGTATGATTTTTAGGGCTTTGCATCAAAAGATATTAGGCCAAACCACAAAATGTGGACCTCTGTCACGAATGGGTTAACATTCGGGTGTTTACCCAATACCACCTACTGTCGTCAGTCTCAGAGAGTGGACTCCACTTTTCTGACCGAAAGGAGTCACATGATGTACTCTTCCTTTGCGTAACCCCTTGTAAGGAAAACTCAACGGTCTTCTAAATTTCCCTCATCCCCTCTTTCTGAAGGCAACATCAAGTAATTTTTTTCACCATGCTGGTTGTTCTCTACATTGCAGTAGGGCAATTCCATAAAATGATCAACCTTTTTGTACCTCCAACCCCCATTTTTCTCCATTTTTATTTCACTTTGTGAACTACTTGAGCCATGATAATTTGAGAGTGTTAGATTTTTTCATATGAACTACAAAGCTGAGACGAATCATTTCAGGAAAGTTCCACATATAGGGGGTCGGACATACATATTTTATGGAAATGCCCAGTAATGTGTGATGCTTTCAGTTTTCTTGATACATTCTATCTGGGTTTTTCCCCTTTTTTATTTACAGAAAATCTTTGTAACTGTGCTTGCTGTTCTGTATGCTGCAGCCAAGTACGAAGCCTGGGGAGGCAATCTACACCTCTACCTGCTCATGGAAAGCATCCTTGCACTGAATGCATTGCTAGGTTACTATGCACCTCATGAGACAGAGCGCTACAAGAGTAATTAAGATGGTCGTCAGGGATAATGGCTTGTATTCATAAAAGTGGACTAAGTTGACCATGGTTTGACCCACTGAGTGCGATTTGATTTTGGTATAACATGCATTTTCCGTAGACTCCTGCTTGATATATCTCAGGAATAGTATTCAATGGGTTAACTTAGCTCAATGATTTATGGAGTGCCAAGCGTCGATCTGTTTTTCTTAACAAATTACTATCATTCAGTAACAAATAATGAATGGTGTTTTCCATCATGAAATGAAAACGAATGATTGATAGAAAAATTACATAAGAGCTCAGTTCATGACAGAAGTATGCTGATTAGTAAGGAATGAAGATATTAAAACATGGTGCTCTATGAAATCATTGGACTAACTGCCAATTACTTGGGTTCAAACCTGACCTCATGTTAATATGCTTTTATGAATACCTGCCAATGTGTTCTCGCAGAGCAGAAGTAGCAGTCCACAGTATCAGTATATTGAGTTATCCAAAGTCAGGGATATAATTTCGAAACCTGTACCGGTATTACAAGATTATTGTTATACATATGTAGAGGCTGATGACATCTTCATGCATATACCAATCCCGTGCTAACAAAGTTATTTTAGAACAAAAATGTGTGATGGGTTTTACAAAGAGGTGACAAGAGCTTGCAGATAGGCCATTATAAGGTAAAATTGTAGAATTATTAAGTTGAATATTACAAAATCACTGTCTGTGTACCCCCCCCCCCCGAGGGCTATTCACATTGCCATTTAAACGCAAGCTCCATTTGAAAAGTACTGGGATTGCAACATTTGTCTGCTCTGTGGGAACACATCTTGATTAGATTCCATGCGTGCTGTAGATTTCTTCCAAGGTTGATAAAGTATTAACTTTACGTGTATAAATCATCTTCCTAACCTATGAGTGAGTAAAACTTAAATATCAGTCTAAACAAGATGAGGCTTTGCAGGATAAATGTTGCAATTATGTTTGAAAAATTCTTAAAGCCTCAAGTTTGTCTAATGATAGATGAATGATCATGGCAGTTAGTGCACTATAAATTGACCAAGTAAGTTTAAATACCTAGTAAAACTGGACTTGATTAAACATCAGTTCATACTGCATTAATTATAATGTCTACAGTAAACTTCTAGAAGAGGTCTTGTTATGGATTTCAGGGTTATGTTTTCAAAGGCAATATAAATTGATATCTTATATTAAAGTTGTGTCTCACACTCAATTGACATGTTTGGCTTGATAAGGATTAGTTAGGCAAGTAGCTGAAGAAAAAATACCAAGGTATTTGCAGTTTATTTTAATGCAGTGCATTTCTGTTTCCTAATTTTCACAGAGAAAGTGGTGTTTTTTTTTTTTTTTAACATTTGTATTGCAGTTTTGGGATATACTTCTCACCATTGACTCCATTAAAGTAAAAAAGAAATATTTCACAGAAATAGATGCTATTTTTGCTGTGTCATTTTAATAATTCTGTTCAACAGAGAAAGTAAATCATGTATATATTGTTGTGTCAAATGAACCAAATATTTTCTTACATTTCTACATGTACAGCTGTGTGGTGTCATGTAATTCAGTAACTTTGTGGGTTTTTTTTTTACTAAAATCTACCAAGATGAAAATATTTTTCTTTCAACTTGTCCTGCATGCTGTACATATGTATTCTTCTTTATAATGACATTACATTTTTGCCAACTTTGGACCCAACAATTGGTTTATAATTTGTTATGCAGATAATAGACATTGCATGTTTTACACTTGGTGTAATGTGCAAAATGCTGAAGGAAGCTCACCTTGTGAATTTGTTGTGACTGGTATCACGAATATATCAGTATACATACTGTTTGTACATATGGCTTCATATGTTCTTGTACAAATTCTAAAAGCAATTTCGAACATAATATTCCAACAACTTGTGCTGTAGGTGTATGTATTCATTCAGTGATCATACTGTATAATCTTGTGATTTTGTATCAATATGTTTATTCTTAATGCATGATTTTGATGCTGATGCATTTGAGGGGAATTGCAAGGGTCAGACTATGTTCAGTGTTTGTAATACTTGATGAATACATTGTATGTATATTTGGCACTATGAGATATCTAATGTGGCATTTATTTATGCATACTCCATTCTAATAGCAGGTTTTGTGATACTTTGTGAGAAACATGTTGCTCGCTGACTGTCTCAGAAAGTGAATTCCTTCAAAGGATATCTCTCTCTCCCTGAAATGGACCAAAACACAGGGGAAGAGCCATGAAGGCATGTCCATCATTTACCTCCATTTTACAGGTGTATGCATAGCCATCCTGTCACAATGATGCTTGCATATTAGAGTCTACTCATTCTCCATTTGGATAGAAGGAGGAAATGTAGAAATGTTCTACCTAGGGACACTGATACTATGTCTTGGACCCATATTATGTTTAATGATTCTTTGATATCTTTAAGGCTTGTTCAGATATGCATTGGGAAACCTTACCAAAAGAAATGTCTTTTTTTTTGTGTACAAAATGAATGGCAAGTGGTATTAGTGATACAACAAAGGGGCTATATCTGCAGAGACTCCAACTTTCTCATTTTCGGTGGGAGATCTCCCGCTTTGAGTCTATTTTCACAAAATCTCCCGCTCTCCCGCTTGAGTTTGAATTTCTCCCACCCTAGCTGTGTTTCTTCTTTTATCTCCTGAACAGCCACCTTTTTGAAAAAAATGAATCTGAATCATTGGATGTTACCTCGTTTAGTGTTGTCATAATTAAAAAATAAGCCCAAGATAGCACCAGAGAGCTTCCATAACCCTAAAAGTGGCCTCCGGCCGCAAGGAATTTCGTGATTTGTGCTGGTGATGTGGGGCTACGAACACATTGAGTCAGAGTGCTAGAGGGTCTCGGCAGGAGACTCTCCCACTTAAGAGGTGCTTGGGGTTGGAGTCTCTGTATCTGCTCTCACTTATGTACAATGTACAGGTGTGTCATACAGAAATGGGACGTGCAGTATACTTAGAAAACCCACCCCAGTCATTTTATCACTTTTTGTGCATTTTGCCAGTACTCCCTGTTACACCTTGAGAATTTTGTTTATTCCATAGAGAATAACATTACCATTTCATTGATGCTGAGAGGGTTATTAATTAAAACAGACTCTCTGTATCCTGGAAAGACAAATATCAAATTGATAATATTTGTTATTTACCATTGTTTTTATACCTACTTTTATAATGTTTTTCTAGTGTTAGAATACTCTTAAGTATAAGAGTTGGTGCGTAGTCTTTGTGCTGGCATAAAATACAGTGACTTGGTTCGGACATTTAACTGTATACAGTTATTGAAAGAATTTTGATTTGATTTTGTACATTTATCCATTTGTTTATTTATTCACTTTACCCCCTTCCCTCTCCCCCATTACCTCTTTCTGTTTTTCATTCTGTCATAATCTCCATCTTATTCCTCATTTATATTTGTTAACACATTTGGGATTTTTGTTATTCCATCATAACAAGCAGTTTATTGTTTGTATTAGTTTGTCATTTGAAGGACATTCACATTTAGATACGAGGCCAATTGCCTCTCTGTTTTGACCTCTCCGTTTGTAAAGAGCAAAATTTTTAAAAAGTAAGAAAATAAATACAACAGCGATCTAATTACTTTTTTTGACATGCTGACATAGAAATCAAAGGCAAACAGAAGTGTTCAATCTTTTCAAGGGGAAGCCCTCATCTTAATTTGTATTATGGTTTTCAGCACTGTCAGTTTGTAATATTTCAGACAATTTTGTTTTTCCTTCTGACAGTGCGGATTGATAATGCAAGTGTAAATTTCAGTGGACAAATGTCTTCAATGCCCACTCCTTTATGTTCTTTTTGTACTTTTTATTATTTTGCTCTGATGCTGAGTGGAATAAAGTTGTTTTGCTTTTTCATGAATTTGGGTTTTCATGTATTTTCCTTTTATACATTGTTTTTTGGTGTTTTTTTTTAAATTGTAATTATAATGAGAGTTTGATTCTGCGTGTGATATACTGTGAACATTGTTTCCTAGCAGAATACCACTCCCCCCCCCCCCCCGAAAAACCCCCCAGAAACACTAGTATTTACACATGCAGATTTTCTTATAAAAGAATGATTTCCCTACCAAATTTACTCACTTATAATGAATGTATGATCACTGAACAACCAACATTTATGTTCTTGGCAACCATATACATGTATTCCTCCCTTTATTCTTTGAAAACTTTGCTTAATAGCACCCCGTGCGCACACACACTATTATATTTTTGATTAATTCAAATACAATATGACAAAAATAATCTTCATACTGGTTTTTTTGTTGTTGTTGTTGTTGTTGTCCCGAACTTTAATTTCATAACTCTCAAATTAAGTGAGAACTGATTCCCACATGAGTTATTATTGGCAAACATACATTATATCAATATCATTATGCATATATACAAAACTTTATTTGACGCTATTACATGGGTAGGCCCTGTAAAATAGAAAGGATGAGTGTAGGAAAGGTGCCCATGTATCCAAGTAAAAAATCAAACTTATGCCAATAACAATCAAGTGAAATTCTCAAAAGTAGGTTTTTTTTCAAATTCATGTCTTCATACTCCAAGTGAAACGAATTGACTTTAAATGCTCGATGCCCGACGTTCAAAGATTGTTCTTCTGTTTGTGAAGATACTTCTATAAGACACATTGAAATTTAGGTCTACTTAGTCATGTTTGTATGTACAAGAATCGTTCAAAATCTTTCATGGTATTTTATTGGGGAATCTTGCCCGAGTTCAGCATCCCCCTTTCCCGATAAGCAATGGAAATATTAAAATCATTCACTTGAAGCAAAGTAAGAATTTGAACATGTTTAAGTGCAAATGTTAAAAAAGGTTGCAATACTGTATGGTAAAAAATAAGATAATGATATCTTTGCAAAACTACAAGTTAGCCTAGTTTGGCAGTCTAATGACGATTATATGAATTTACTCTTTCTGCCATGCTCCTCCATTTATTATATTTCTGCGCTTATATCAAGGGGTGCTAAACGCTTTAGTGTAACATAATTTATCATCATTATAAAACATGACTGCCTTGTGTGTATGCATATTATGTATGGATCCTTACACAATATATCATTTATGAACAAGCCATATTTACCCGAGTGAAATGAATGGAAATATCATTTCATATATCCTATAAACTTTTTAACGAAGCACAGTTACAAAAGGTGGTATATGATTTAAAAGGTTTCATAAGAATCATTCAGAATACCATATTCATATAAGTTAATTTCTTTATGGTATGTTATAGGCCTACAGCAATGGTTCTCATTTCTCTGTTTGCATAGGAATATAATATTCGTTAGAACAAGCTAGTATTTTTCTCATTTCAGGTAAAAAGGAAAGAAAAAAATAGTTTGCCTAGTGAACTAAGCATATGACAATCATAAACTTCATCACTTTCCACTGGTGTCGATAACGTCCCAATAACTTTGAATTAAATCGAAGTATGGACTGTCTTTAATCGTTCTCTCGCTGTAGATGAATAACTTTTATGTCGTAGCTCTTCCTGTTCCAGCTTGTTTGATGAACTGAAAATAAACAACATGCAAATAAATATGAATGCTATAAGGGATAATATATCAACTTCAAACGTCATTTTTAATATTAGAATCATGTCTTCTTCAATCTGTTGAGAATGATTGTACATCCACAAACCCTAAATGTGCACTGTTTGCTACAACCATTAAAAAAAGAGATAATTTTGACTATGTTAAATATAACTATCTCGATTTTGACTAGAATTTTAACAGTGCAAGATGAAATATCATGACAGGGCGAAAGAAAATGGTATTGACTTATGTAAGGTGCTGTCCTTTGAATTATGTCTAAACTTCAGAACATCATAATCATGATAATGCACTAAATCATTTCTGTAATCGAAGTCTCTCATTCCATTGATCTGATTGTACTTTGTATTTTTACTTTGTTTTATTATGTTATGGATTCCAATTCAAATGTATTTCGGTTCAACGTCTTCAATTTGAAGTCTGTATGATTTTCTATAATACAATCAAGAATATTATAATTTTTAAAAATCAGACCCTTTGTGATGAGTCTAACAGCTTTCGTTGGTTACGCCTGTGCCTCCGTCTTCTCAGTGCTGAAAGAACTCGTAGCATTCTGCAGAGAAATTAAAAAAATCACTTTTGGAAAAGCAGCAACAAAAATTCCTTTATAAAGAGTGCATCTTAAAACGGGGGATATGACGATCAAAGACAAAAAAGCGGTAAAAGTAAAAGAAGAAAAGGGAAAGAAAGAAAGAGAGGGGCGGAGAGGGGGGGGGGAGAGAGAGGGAGAAGATGGGGGATAGTGAGAGAAACAAAGAAAGACAGAGGGAGGTTATAGAAATGGAGAGAGGGAGAGAGTGGGGGGGGGGTAAATATAGAGACAGGCAGAGACAGAGAGGAAGAGAAGGGGAGAGAACGGGAGTAAAAGAGAAGTAAAATGAAAGAGAGAGAGAGATTATGATATAGGCTAAAAGTCTAATTAAACGTTTAATCAATTACTTGCATGTTCGTATGTAGGATTAGCCATGCCCGGTGACAATTCATTACTGACTAGCTTTCTGTAAAGTAAGGCATGGAAAGATGAAATTATTTACAAAAGTTGAAAAAAAAATGAGTGGAATGATTTTTTTCATATCATGGAATATATCCGGATTGTTGATTAGACGATGAAGAAGTTCGTTCGTTGTTTTTTTTTCTTTCTTTCTTTTCTTTTCTGGAATAAAGCATACACGTATGAAGAAACATGCTCATATACATTATACATACAAATATAAGTGTAAGTAGTAAAGGGGACTGAATGATCTTCTTGGAACCTTTTAAAAGAAAATAACTCTGTTCTCTGAGGAGATCCAGAAGGAAGACCGCAATGCATATATTATAAGGAACGGGTAATCATGAAATAAAATCAAACAGGAAAGAGGCGAATCCTAGTTTTATGTGTTCTAGTTCTGCATAATTGAACAGGCCAACCCTGCAGTATAAAATAAATAATACAAAATGAATATAAATAATAATCATACAGCAGATAGTGGCAATTGCCTACAGTGGACAGATAAACGGGAGACAATGTCTTATATAACCATTAAAAAAATCACTTTTCTGTAAAGATCATAATAAATAGTAACGTAGCCTAAGGTAACTGTAAACGGTAGTCTGACTTACGGATCTTTCTTTGCATATATCCTGAGGTAATAGAATATGCCACCGGCAACGGCGAAAACGAACAGAAGACTAAACGTCACACTTAGACCAATAATCAAGGCAGAATCTATTGGGGCAATATCAAACAGCTTGATTTAAAGTCACACTAAACAAAAACAACTTTTTGCGATTAGATATTATACTGATAATGCAATTCATTATGTAATATCAAATTTCCTTCAGTTTGAGATGTCATTGACATGTTTTTTTAAACCCAATTTCTCGAAATCAATATCCAAGTGCTCGAAATCAAATCAAATCACTCGCCAATTGCTTTCAGACTGAAATATCAAACGCAGAGGGGCTTTGGACTCGCAACCGATGCTTCAACTTTTGGTAAAAGAGTATTTTGACAATAAATTTTTAAAAGCCTGTCTCTCAGTTATCCGTGACTGCAAATTAATCAATAAGGCATCCTGGGAGGCGTTTCATCAACATTTGTTGTCTGACAAGTTGTCAGATCTGACATCTTTCCTTGATTTTGATTGGCTGAGAAGCATCGTTACTATGGCAACTGTCGGATAAAACAGACTTTGTCGGATAAAACATCCGACAAGTCCTTTCATGAAACGCTCTCCTGATATAAATGTCAGGGTCGCATAGTTATTTTTTTTTAATTAGAAGCTGTCAAACTTGGATGTACTCTTTCTTTTGATACTCACTGTATATTCAAGTAAATTCATTCGGTTGGTTTTTATAGTTTTATATTTTCAGAGCTATATTGTGCATTAAGAAAACGGGAGAATATACTTACTGTCATCGGTTGCTGCAATGGAAAGAATAAGATGAAAACAGTCAATTGTGTCAATTGTGTTTCATCACAATATGTTATCTTCGTTTAATTTTTTTGTTTAATAAGCATCACAATGATTTGGGCGATTGCATTGTCACATTTCTGAGCCATGTCAATGTGGCAGTCATGTCGATTTGAATGAGTTGGGCACAAAGAATAGTTCAAACATTATAAAATCATACGGAAGCACCTTTGCACAATGGCTCAAAATATTCAGAACAAGGCAGAACTCCAATGAATCACAACGAAACAGAAAGTCCAAAGCTTTTAAGCTCCATGAATACCATGTATGATGTTATATCTGCCAGGAGGTGGAATTAAGATGCGAAAACGCATTGTGCCTAATCACCTTGGATCCCCAAAGTAGAAATAATAACTATTATAGAATGAAAGTGCCATTTTTGGGTGTATATATATATATATATATACATACATATATATATATATATATATATATATATATATATATATATATATATATATATATATATATATATATATATATATATATATATATATATATATATATATATATGTTCGTAGTTTGTTCTTGGTCTGTTCGTAGACATGATACTTACGACATGATGCCTCATCTTGTCCATCAGGGCAATCCTTCTGTCCATCACACAACCTGCTCTCATCAATACATGAGCCATCAGCTGAACAGGTGAATCTCCCATTGAGGCAAGATGGTAGAGTGGGTCGATTGGCTGTCAAGGGTAGGGGGGGGAACAGAAATTCAAATTCTTTCTTAGAAACATGCTCCAACGCCAACGGCTACGTGGTCAATTTCTTAATTACTTGAAATTCTTACTTTAATTTAGAAGCAAACATAATGCCTATCAACCATGACTCTAATACTAAAACAAACCTATAACGCATCAGCCCCAAAGCCCATTTTGTGTCGTTAATGAAATTAAACAGTAATTAAATGTCGGGTCATCCCTTGTCTCAAGTATAAGGGCTGCCGTTTTACGGGCAAAAAAAATAGATAAATAACTTTTCGAGAGTTGCAATATTTTGATGCAATATGAATTAAAGAGAGAGAGAGAGAGAGAGAGAGAGGGAGAGAGAGAGAGAGAGAGAGAGAGAGAGAGAGAGAGAGAGAGAGAAGGGGGAACAGTCAACAGTGAATTCTTACGTCTAGAAGTTGTATATTTTTCCGTTGGATTGACAGGTAGATCAGTGTTTGATGGAAGACAATCTGGTGTGAAGCTGATATCATCCAAACCTATGTCACTCTCAGCAGTAAACCCGACAACTACTTCAAATATTACCTAGAAAGAGGGGGGAAAATGTTTAATATAATATGTTCATACCATTCGACCTACGTCATCATTCCATGACTAAAAAGATATTTATTACAACAGAAGACGGAAAATAGGTAGGTCGAATTAGAAAGTATAATTTATAGGCACTGATCTTATTATTACCAAGAACCTCGAAGAAAATAATAAATAAAAATTAAACAAAAGAAAAAAAAGATTTTCATCTTTTTTTTTCGACTTTCTGACAATTGACTCGAAAACTTCAATAATTGTCAAGAACGATGACAATATCGCCAACTGAAAATTCTGAACGACCGCCCTTCTAATATGTCGCGATTCCCGATAATACCCGCATCCTGCTCTAATTATGCTAATATAGTTTGCTGCCGTTTTTGCAAAATCTTTGATAAGAACGTCGAAAATGTTTGACTTACTTGGAAATTATTAGAGACTTTGAGCTGAATATTGGCGTAGTTCCACTGTTCACCCAGAGACTCGTCTTTACTCCATAATAGTTCCAGAGGACCATTAATGGCTTGTCTGGTGTAGACATTCAGTGTTCCGATACCTTGTCCTTCCATATGGTAGAAGAATCTGATCTGGATGAGAAAAAAAAAATAGTGTTGAAGAGAAGCATTAAAGAGTCTGAACAGTGTTAGCTTAACCAGGAAGTTCCGTAGAAGAAGTTTCTGATTCTTTCTGGGACTTTTGCGTTTTAGGATAAAGATACAGTAAGGATCCGACTCTCCGGGATTGTTAGAATATGAAAATGACAGACGAAAGGGACAAAATGACGCGGCATAAAGTTTTCTTATAGGAACGTGATTCTGGATTCCACTGGCTCATCCAATGCCTCGAGGTTGATGGGGTTCGGGAATGACTTTTCTTTTTTATAAATTCTGAAAAGCCCCTTTTTCATTTTTTTTTCCGTGAAGGGGTCGGACTGTGGCCGATGAAGACTCCTTCCACCAATCTGCAGGATCTGCCTCTTACACTATGTTGAACTTTCATCCTAGCTACAATGGTTTCCCGATGTATTTTGGATAAGAACGTACCGCGCATGCGCCCGTCGTGGTAGCCCCGATGGCAAAGCTAGCCAGTCTAGCTCTGTCTCCGTTCCGCCGTCTTTCACTAGACTCCGTGTAGTAGTACCAACCTGATAATAAGAAATACAAATATGGAGCAATAAATGTATTTATCAAGGTTTGGTAAAAAATTGAAGAGGTGAACATATTCTGTAATATTTTGTGACTGTTGGAAGGAAGAAAAGGGGGCATAACGATTTTTTTCTAACTTATTGTTTCTCTCTAGAAATTTGTTTGCCAAACTTCCGTCGGCTCTCTCACAACCCCCCCCCCCCCCCCCCCCGCATGATTCCAAGCTTTTGTATCTTTTCCAAAGGACGGGCTGACTGCGATCCCTTTCCTCGGATATTTACCATATTCATTGCCTTTGGTGTGATCAACTTGCGGTCCCGTTCTCCGCCAATTGTCAGGAGTACCACCTTGTTGCCAAGTCCAGTCAAATTCATCGGTCGTTAGCTGCTCCCATTCGTCACACATGCCATTTTCAAAATCACACTGGATGTAACCCTGAGACTCTGCGAATAGAGAAAGAGAGAGAAAAGAAAACCAACACAAAGATAATGTATCAAAGAAGGGAATGTTTTGTTGACATCAGTTTAATATGGTACAGCGATTCTAATGACATGAATGAGGAGGATAGCTAAAACATGGCAGAACAAAATGAAGAGAATGATAGAAAGAAAAATAGAAAGAGAGAGAGACACGGACACCGTTATTGAGAAGGGAAATGACTGAAGAGAGAGAGAGAGAGAGAGAGAGACAGACAGACAGACAGACTCTTTTGAATTAGGATGACGGGTTATATTTCACAGGTTAGCTGAATCTTTTTCAACAATTAACAAAGGCATTGGTCATTGCCTCAAAATTTGTCGATCTAATTTTGAAGGGATGGGGTGTCACAGCTAGACATCTTCTCTAGCAATGTCCCTAAATATAATAAAATGATAATAATAATACTTTTCCGGTTTTTCAAATAGCTACAAAGGCAGATTTACGAATAGCATCAAAGTTTTGAGACAAAGGAAGGGAAGAGTAAATAAAAACACCAAGATTACGGGCATTAATCATGTTAATGGTTGCCTATATTACAGACTGTATACTTTTACACTGATTTGTGGGAAATGAGAACAATACTTGGAATATTATAGGATACAATGAATCCTACCACAGTTAGTTTCGTCGGTCATGTCACAGCAATCCAACTCCATGTCGCAGTGTTGATTGGAGGGATAGCACTCCAAGGAGTTACATTGCAGCATATCCGAGGCACATGTGCCTATGTCTACAGGGTCAGGGAAGGCACATTCTGTAAAGGAGAGGTCATCTACTGCGAAACCACTTTCGGTAGGAATCTGGAGCTTGTCCTCCGACTCTATCACAATCTGGTAAAGTAAATGAGATTCAACTTAAATCCTTATTTCAAGTTGACTGAGGAAACTAAAACTTTAAAGTTCGAATAAATCACATATGTTATAATAATAATGATAATACTACTACTACTACTACTACTACTACTACTACTACTACTACTACTACTACTAATAATAATAATAATAATAAATAATAATAATGATAATAATAATAATAACAATAACAATAATAGTGAGTTCTTGTATAGCCCTCATGTCCGTCAGAATTGACACTCCTGACGCTCCACTGTTATTACCCCTAGAGCCCTTTAGTTTGTCCAAGTCGGCTCCAGCGGGGCACAACATGGCGCATATTGCTTTATTAGGCGAGCACAATACAAAAGAAATTGCGCCATGTTGTAACCCAAAGAAACCGAGCTGGCCAAACTCTGTAGTAAAGGACTCTGGTTCCCCCGGCTTTAGCATCGATTATGTTTCAAAAGGGAGGACTGATTCTCTCATTTCTTTCGCATTGTTGTTGTCATGGTTGTATATGTGAATTCCTTACATGACTTGTATATATACTTACCACTGGCATAAGTTCGGGGGGGGGGGGGGATGGGGGTGATATATCCTCCCACTTTTTCGAGGGGGGGGGGATGGTGTGTACAAGCATCCCCCCTCATTTTAAGGAAAAAATGATATTGTAATTAATGAGTTGGTGAATTTCTTACAAAAATGTCATAAATGACGGTCATATCGTGGAATTAAGTTTATTTGAAACGCTTTTAAAAACCATAAAAGGGGTCATTTTTTTCGCTCGCTCGCTTCGCTTGCTCGCAAAATAATAATGTAATGTGTGTGTGAGGTCTGCGCGGTGAAATGAGGGTGTTTGTGTATACTTAAGTATGAGTTCACGAAAAAAAAAATCGGCAAAAATGGTGATCATCCCCCCCCCCACCCCCACTCCTCAAAACGGATTTACGCGGATGATACTTACAAACCTTCATCCAGTACGTGGTGGCTTCATTGATAAACATAATTTCAATAATGCATAAAGAGAATTGCCTTGTACATTCCTGGAATTCGTCATCTATAAAAGTGGATATCAATCAAAGAATTGCTGGACATCAACAAGGCACACTAAAAAATTACCCAAGTGAATCATTGACCTCCTCTGAAACTCTTCCTTAATTTTGAAATATAGGCATGGCCTTATTTCACTATGATCAGTTTAGATGCACTCTAAAAACAAAAATGACTAGATTATGGGTCAGCTGAGTGCAACTAAAATTAATATGTTTAGTCATAAAAGTTCCTATATTCTAGTCAGAAATGACCGAGGTCTAGTCAAAAACGACTAGAAAATACTCATAACTGACTAAAATATAGTCAAAATGACTAGTATTTTAGTTGCACCCAGCTGAACCTTTCATCGAGTCATTTTTAACTGATTTGTTTTAAAAGTGTCCTCATGAAAACGGAACATTTCTTCTTACTTGAAAGTTGGATGTGCAGGCGGGAATCTCCGAATCCCAGGAGTACCACACATTGTACTGAAAAGCATTGTCTAACGCTTTGGTGATATGAGTCTGGCCACTGGCATCCAACAGTTTCACTTCCAGGTCACCGTATTCAGGACCAAACATATAGAACCACATGTTGAAGGTACAACCCCTTGGTGACAGTTTATACTGGGGACTGATCAGCCTGGCTTTCTGGCCCGTTTTGGAGGTAGATCCGTCAACGTAGATGTAACGTCCTATTTATCAATCGAAAGAAACCCAAAACATGCGTGCTATTTCAAATCAGCCATTGTCTAACTTTCACGTATTGTACGGTATTGAATTTGGTTCAAAGAAGGAAAGAGACGTCGATATAATTTTGAACTATATGCACTTTTTACCATTTACAAAAGTTTTGTTGGAAAGGAAGTAAAAAAGAAATGAACCATACAGAGACTCGTTCATATTATGTTTTACTTGATGAATTATCGTTTACAAACAGAAGAAAATGTATCACGTAGAAAGCCATGTACTACTCTTCAGAAATGGAAGCAAATGCTCAGAATGTGAAAATGTATATGTTATTATGAGGAAATAAAGAAGACCAGAAATGGTTATTTAAAAAAAAAAATCATCATCTACATCATTGTCAAGCATGGCCGGAGGGGGTCGGAGGGGGCTGCAGGGCGGCAGTTGTCCCCCCCCCCCCTCCGAAATTTTGAAAACTTTCATTTTTTACTGAAAATTTTCACAAAATTCACCAAAAGCAGTGAAAATTGTGCACCGAAGCCTCCAATTTCACTTTTAAAAATGCAAATGCGCCCTCATGACCAGCTCGGTTGCTTCGCTCCCTCGCTTTTGAGTTTCTTCGAAATTTTTTTCGCATCTTGCCCCTCCAGGAAAACATTTCTGCTTACGGCCCTGAGCATGGCTATAGACATCATTACGATTGTCGGCAACATAATAACACCGATAACAGCATCGTCATCAAGACTTCCATCATTATCATCATTTTTATCATCATCATAATCATTATCATCCTCATCATCTTCACCATCGTAAACACCATCAATAGCATTAACATCATCATCAACACTCCCAGTAGCATCGTCAGTGTTTTGTTCAACATCATTGATCATCGCCATCGTATTTTACTGTCAACGTCATCATCGTCATCATTTTTATGATTAATCATAGTTTTAAATGTTTGTCACCGTTCCTCTCAATACTCCTATTTCATACTCATCATACTCATCACCATGGTCATCAATACCATTCCATAACCTCCGTCGTCATTGACTGCGGGAATATCAATTTCATGTAAACATTGTAGAACATCATCACCATCATCGTCTTTATCGCGGTTGTCATCAATATGGAGGTGCCGTGGTCCAGTGGTTTGAGGCTCTTGACTGGAGACATGAGAATCGGGAGTTCGATCACCGGCATGGCACTTCTGCCCTTGAGCAAGGCATTTTATCTACATTGCTCATTTATCGTACATCAAATAAATTAACGTGCTATAGGCATATCATTATTGTTACCAACGTGTGCATATGTGTTCAAAAAAATAATAAATCAAACAACAAATAAGATGTAGCCGTTTTAATTTTACATACCCATTGCCGTTCCCGTAGTATGATCGGTTGCTGGTCCTTTATAACCAGCAGGAACAGTTCTGACTGTGAAGACGGACCAGTCAATGTCATCGTCATCGTCCTGCAGCCATGAGCAGAGATCTCGTTCGAAGTCACAACTATCAGCTGCATAGGTCGTAAAAAGTAAGGAGTGATAATCAGTGATAATAGCTTCAAAAAGACATAAGCTTTCTCTCTTGCACTCATTGAGATATACACAGGAATCAGTAATATTTTTATGTTCAATGCGACATACAGTTTCGTATAATCCAAATGCTTTCAGTTTTAGGAGAAATTTTGCCAAAGCACTACATTGGCGAATTACTTTATGTTTAAGAAGTGATTTAAGTTAATTTTCGCTTATACTTTCAAAATTTCGCCACCAAGATTTTCAAATTTTCAACATTAATTAAAAGAAATTTCAATTTTCCAACAAGATATGCAAATTTTCCGACCGCAACTTTTAATGAGGGTATCATCCCCCCCCCCCCGACGAGACGCCCCTGGTATTGCCTTGACTGATAAAGAAGAGAAGTGAAATCTTACGGCAGTCTTTTTCATCTTCATTCTCCTCTCCGCAATCTTGTTTGAAGTCACAATACTTGGCCCGGTCGATACAAGAATTACCGTTGCACGGAAGTTCTTCTGGTATGCAAAACACTAAATATTAAAGATTAAAACACTAAATATTAAAGAGGAATCAGAAAAAAAACTTTTACTTTGTCGTATACTTTCGTAAATTACGAAAGTACATAATAAAGAACACATTGCAGTCGCACTCAACTTGGTTGGAACCAGATCCACGATTTGGGAAAAGGATGTTGGAGAGTTTCTTTGCTTTGAATACAAACTGGGGATCTTTCAAGATTTCTCAGTGAGCGGGTGGGAGTGAAAGTTATGAGTCTAGGCCAATATGTGATGCAGATCCCTGTGGGCTATCTCATAGTTCAGATACACTGGAATGATTTCTACTTACGCTGGGTGTAGCATATTTTACTGTACATTGATAAGTGCTACGTCTATCCACCACCACCACGTCAGATTATGTCACTTCCTGCAACTTCTCACCTCACCTACCATCCCAGTAGCTTCCTGTGTGAGCTGCCAAAGAGATTACCCCCATCAAGTAAAGAGACAAAACAGCACTTCTAAAGACTAGGGGGAATTCTTTCTCCGAAATATCATATAGCCTCTAAAAAAATTTTTTTTCTGGATAAGGAGGGGGCTTTGGGCATGTCGAGTATTTCGCTCTCCCCCACGAATTCGCCTATACCATTATGATTTTACCTCCTTCTGTGGTAGTGACTTCCGGTAGACTGGCAATCCTCTCACACTCTGGTGTGAAGCTGATATCATCTAAACCAATATCACTCTCAGCAGTAAAACCTATCACTCCTTCAAACAGAACCTGAAATTGTGATGACGTTTGGAACATTCGACAAATAAGAATATAAATTTTTATGTTTTGAAAAAACGAAATGAAATAATGTCAATAGTAAATTTACATTTAATGTGCTGTCCTCTCCTTTTTTCATATATGTATTTCATGATAAAATTGAACACAAGTTATGTTTACAATTTTATTATTATATGAGGAATCCACACTCTACAAGCATTGCTTTTTAGTGGATCCCTCCATTTCCATGAGAGCTTATACTGTATATATTCTTTTGTAGATTTACTCTGTTTCATATTTCAAATTATGTAAATGTATCCTGTACTGTAAAAAAAAAATGATGAATAGTTATGTATGTTTGATTTTTTCAAAATTTGTTGTTGTTATTTGTTTTTGGAAATGAAAAAATAAACTCTTGAACTCTTAAACTCTTGAAGATATAGGAAACGAGAGTTTTTTTTTTTTTTTTTTTTTTTTTTTTTTTTTGGTGTGTTGCGTGATTATACTTAATTCATATTTATCCGGTGACCTATTAGGATAAATCCATCTCGCTTCTACTGCAAACTGTCGTCTATTATGACTGTGTATCAAAAAATATTCATGGGGGTATCAGTAACCAAATTCATTTGCGTCCACATCAGCAATTGCGTGTGTATGCAATACGACTAAGAAAATAGATTTGTTTTCACATTTGTATCAACATATGATCAAAGATTACTTAAATCAATTCGATATGGTTCATATAAAAGTATATTAATGTCAAAACCAAACATATGAAATCACATATGGTACCAAATAAATAGAACCAAATCATACCGATGGAATCAAAATTGAATTTTATAAAATCAAATTGAAACACATCAAAGCAATCCGTAACAAACTGAACCACATGGAATCAACACGGATCATATTTAATCAATCTAACAGATTAAAAAAGTTAAACTAACCTGGAAATCATTAGTTTCAGTTAGTTCCAAGTTCTGATAGTTCCATTGTTCACCTTGTTGTCTGTCTTCAGACCATAGGAGAGTTAGAGGTCCGTTGATAGCTGTCCTGGTATAAACGTTTAATGTCCCTATTCCTTGTCCCTCCATGTGGTAAAAGAATCGGATCTATTCGTGGTGGTTGGAAATGGATATGCGATAATTGAGAAGATTTGTATGGGGCAAAGATGATGTGATGATGATGATGATGATGATGATGATGATGATGATGATGATGATGATGATGACGATGATGACAATGATGACAATGGATAATTATGATTATTGATGTTTGGTGATGTTGATGATCATGTTGATAATGAGGAGGAGGAGGAGGAGGAGGAGGATAACGATCATGATAATAGTAACAATGATAAATATATTTAACAGTAATCATGTCTCATTCATTGGTTGTGTGCGTTTACATACCAAAGAAAGTTATCAAAAGTAAAAGAATAACTCCTCTTGTCACTCATTTTAAGTATTTTGTGCCTTTTCTACAATCAAAGTTAACCACTACTTACAGAACACTGCTTGCCAGATGAAATACCAGCAATTGGATAACTGGAAATGATAGCTCTATCTCCATTTCGTCTCCGGTCGCTCGACTCGGTGTAAATGTACCAACCTAAAGTTGACAATGTGAAGGAAATACGCGTTGGACATCATTTAGATCATCAGTGTCTTGATTACAGAACTATAAAGTGAATTCTATAAGTAACTTTTTCAGGCATGTGATGTTTCGTCGAAGACTAATTGCTGTTTCACGTCGTCATCAATAATGCAGCATTCTTATTTCAAATTGATATGTTATGCCCATTGGCGTAAATCCCGGGGGGATGAGGGATATATTCCCCCCCCCCACATTTTTCGAGAGGGGGATGGCGTGTACAAATATCCCCCCCCCCCCTCATTTTAAGGAAAAATAATATTGTAATTAATCATTTGGTGATTTTTTTCATAAAAATGTCATAAACAACGGTCATATAGTGGAATTGTCATATGAAATGCTCTTGAAAAACAAAAAGGGGTTATTTTTCGCTAGCTCGCTTCGCTCGCTTGCAAAAATTAAAGAATTATATGTGTGTTGGGGTCTGCTCGGGTGAGTAAGGGTGTGTGTGCATGCTTAAGTGTGAGTTCACGCAAGAAATCTTTGGCAAAAAAGTCGATCATCCCCCCACTCCTCAAAATGGATTTACGCCGGTGATTATGCCCGTTGCATGAAAATTGTCTCCTTTATTACATTATTGGTCTGCAATTGACGCGTTCTGTGACGCCGCTGTGGCGCTACAAGAGTGAGAGATAAAATGTGAAATCAAAGAAAAGTGATAATCGCACTGCATTACTGGCGTAAGCAGGAGTTGGTCTGGGATAAGCCGGTAACGTCCACGGGCAGCTCTTTGTCTTTGCCTACAAACTGACTCTGACTCTGAACTGACTCTGAGTCACGTCTTTCGGATGGTCACATTTAAAGGTCAGTCCCAGACGCAAATAATCATATCTGATTGATACACTCCTGTTTTAAAAAAATGACGTGAGTATGACGCAAGTGAAATGACGCATCAAAGACTCAGCATGATCATGACTCTGCCAATTCATCTTAACAAATAACATCGAATCGTACCTTCTACAGTACCTGTAGTATGGTCATACTGAGGTCCTGTCCTTCGCCAGTTGTCTGGTGTACCACCTTGTTGCCAAGTCCAGTCAAACTCATCATTCAAAAGCTGCTGCCAGTCACACAGACCATTCTCAAAGTCACACTGAGCGTAATTTTGCAAACCTGAAATATACGAATGGCGTCGTATTTTATGTGTTTGTTTTTGTTTTTGTATCAATAAGGCCCTCCGGGGCCCTCCTTGTCACCGACATCTATACACTAGAACCACGGGTGTCGATCCCGGGGGGATGGGGGGATATATCCCCCAATATTTTGGTTTTGGGGATGGCCTGCACAATCATCCCCCCAATAATTCACCATGAAAAACATGAAAAATTTTATAGCCTCCTATAATCCTCGAAAAAAAGAGAGTAAAGACAAAGACAAAGAGAATAAAGAGCAAAGAAACATTTTTTTATAAGTAAAGGAAAGGAAAAGGCTTTCAGCGCTCGCTCGCTTCGCTAGCTCGCATTTTAAGTATCCCGTTCAAATAGCCCTTTCTCGCTTGCTCGCTCGCTCATAAAAACAAGATCAGGAGCTAAGCGCTCTTATATTCCCTCAGCAACATGTCCGAATATTGTTATATATTTTAAAGCGAGATGTAAAGCTTTTCTCGAATACAGGGAAATGGGACATCATAAAAATATTTTGGTGGAAATTCTACGTTTTACTAGAAAGAAACAGGGTTTTGGTCGGTAGCTCGCTTCGCTCGCTCATTGAAACAAAATGGTTTTAGATGGCAAGCAATGCGCCAAAAAACATAATATTTGGCGATTAGGTGGTAAAAAACTATTTAGATATCTTTGAGGCTCTCAAAGAATGTAATTTTTTTCCTCGCTCGCTGCGCTCACTCGAATATGTAATAATGAAGATATCTTATAGACCTATAGTGGATTTTGATGAGAAAATAAGACTTAATCACTAAAAGAGTGTGTTTTCCCCTCTCTCTCCTCCCTAGCTTGTAATATTTGAAATAGGGTGGTTCAGGAAAGCAAACAATTGGACCAGCGAGGTGCTGAAAGAGTCAAACATCTTATATTGCTTGAGTGTACTTTGAGGACAAATAACACTTTTTTTATAGCTAGAAAGTGGAATTTTCGGCTCGCTCGCTTCGCTCGCTCGCAAAATAAAAAACGGAATGGTTCATAGTCTAAGCAAAGGTTCAAGTCCCCTAAAGTTCTCATTCAAGTAATGAGGATGTACCTCTGCGATATTGTTTGAAAAAAAAATTGTTCGGTTAATTGGAGGAAAGGTTAGACTAATCATGCAGAGATAATTATGGGAAGCAAAAACAGGTCCTAACTCCCCCCCCCCTCTTATTTAGTTTATCCTTCACGTTTGAACCTCCACACCCTTTCCCTGCTCGGTCCCTTATCTCCGCGGTCGAGGATATTCGGCATCAGTCATCCCCCCCCCCCCCCAACCACGAAAACAAATCGACAACCATGACTAGAACAATAATTTACTGACGGGAAAAATGAACAATGGAAAGTACGGCGATAGCAAAATATTGGAATAGGGTAAATTACATTATCTTATGCACATCTTCTTCCAAGCATTTAGGTATTACCCAGTTAGCTTCGTAAGCCTGATCAGGGGCCTGTAACATATAGAGATAAAATCAATTTTACAATCAATTGTAGCTCTTTACTACATGGTTTGCCATAGATTTACGACTGATAATTATCAGTCGTAAGATTGGTTGTACTTTTTATGTTAGAGCCCAGGTTCTGAACTATATCATCTTACAACACACAGCACATTTCTGCAGTTTTCAGTCTGAACGTTATCTTTAATCTCACCGCAATATTACGATCTGCTCTGATATTTCACAGCAATTTTTAGTCTGAATATATATATAGTCCCGCAGAAATCATATTGCAACTTTATACTTCTGCTTTAAAGTTGACCAGTCTGGAGAGGTATAGGCTGCAGTCTGACCAGGGCGCGTTTCATCAAGTGTCTTATAATTGTCAGTGATTTTTAGTGACAAATTTGATCTTAGCTAATCAGATGCAAGGATTTCAGTAGCTTATAACAGTTGTCGGTAAAAAAAACACTGACAAAACACTTGATAAAATGTTCCCGGCCCCGCCGGCATCTTACCGCAATTAGTTTCGTCGGTCCCATCGCAGCAATCGAGCTCCATGTCGCAATGTCGATCTATTAGGTAGCACTCTCCTGTACCACACTGTGTATAGCCTGTCTCACACTGATCGACCTGATCAGGGAATTCACAGTCCGTGAAAGAGACATCATCCACAGCAAAGCCACTCTCTACGGGTATCTGGAGTTTGTCCTCGGACTCTATCACCACCTATATATTGAAAATGAATAAAGGGCCATGCGATTGCAAATTTAATCAAACTGCTATTAATAGATGCCAGCAGACCGATAGCTCACCATTTTTTGCCACGCCCAACCTTAATACCCGTATCTTTTATCAATTAAGGGGGGAAAAACATTGAAAGGGCGGATCGAGGATTTTTCAGCATATCACACTTCTTATATTTCAGAAGGAAGGTGGTTGAAACACCTAAGTGACTTGACTGAATTTAGATTTTGTAAGACGGCTGGAGCCGGAGCCCCCCCCCCCCCCCCCCCCCCCCCTCCAGAGGCCGTTCCGACTGTACTCACTTGAAAATTCGTGGTGCATGCTCGGATCTGCGACTGCCAAAAGTACCACCTGTTATACTGAAATGCATTGTCTTGAACTTTGGTGATATGGGTCTGACCACTGTCATCCAACAGTTTCACCTCCAGATCACCGTATTCAGGACCAAACATATAGAACCACATGTTAAAGGTACAACCCCTGGGCGCCATCTTGTAGACTGGACTGATCAGTCTGGCCTTGTCTTTGATTGCTGATGTTGTCCCATCCACGAATAAGTAGTGACCTAGTCCCAAAACAATTTATTCACAGCGTCATTGATGTGCTTTTAGCATTTCAAGTTACTGATATATTTCGGAAAGATATTAAATAGATGGCACAGAATATTTACGTGCGTCTCATGTAATTACAATTGTTACGTAGAATTCATCTCAAATAAGTATAATCCATACAATGAGATACAGTTTTGTAATTGAACCAAAGAGTTTAAACGACAATATTTTTTTAAAACGCTGTCCACTATATATTATGTAAAGGAACAATCTACCATTAGAAGCCATCAATAGCAACAGCATGAACAGTGTGAACTCTAACAAATTTAACTTGGGGAAGGCATGGAAATGTAAATTCAATTGTTACGATCCCAATACAATTTTCTCATATCGTCTTCTTTTTACCCTACGCATGCAATTAGTAGCGTTCGAAAATATTTTTTTCAAGAAGATGCAGAGTGGCAAATAAGTTGGTATACTTTATGCCCAATATCAAGGCAGGCCTAAATCAAGGTAAATCAAGAAAACCTTATCCTTACAACTATATTTTTCGGCTTATCACTCTATTCGTAACATCCCCAGTTGGTTACAGATAGAAATTCAAATTATCCTTTTAAATCATGATCATAATCAAATTCATTTTATAATACATTCTCGCAGATATAATGAAAATGCATATATAAATATCGTCACCATGAATTGTTCATATCTGCTACTGTATAATGTTTTTTCTTTTACCTTGTGAGGTTTCTGTAGTATGATCTGTAACTGGTCCTTTATAATCATGGTAGATGGTGTCAACATCGAACCAGGTCCAATCTATATCATCACCCTCGTCCTGGATCCAGTTACAAAGGTCCGTGGACTCAAAGTCACAAGTCGGAGCTGCAGAATTTACAAAACTATATATAACAACAAAAGGGTCGGGCATTTGCATGAGGATTTCATTCCGACAGTGCACTTCCCTTTCACTCTCATTTCCTTTGGATATTCTTTTCAATTTCTTCAGTGTGTTTATGAATTGTAAAATGTATCGTTATGCATTTTTAATGATGAGCGAAATATTTTTTTTTCAAAATGGTAAAAAAAGGTTATTAAACTACAACAATAATAATACCCATGTGCAATTATGATGTTATGATTATGGTATAGAATACTATAGATCAGCGCATGCCAAAGGGTTCCAGTCTTTATTTTATCTTTTATGAGGGGGGATTCTTGGGGCCCATTTCAAACCAATGGAGGCCCACGTCATATGGGTTTTTTTCCTGATGTTCTGCTCCCCGTTCTTCCATCTCTCTATCCCTTCTATCTCTTTCTGTCCAATTTCTCTCCATTTCTCCGTTACCTATCTCTCTATCCCTCCCTTGTCTATTCACTTTAAACTCTTTATCCTTCTTTCATTCTCGATCAGAATAGCATCTATCTACCTATACCTATCTATCTATCTATCTATCTATCTATCTATCTATTCTATCCTTTTTTTGGCTTCTATCCCTCTCATTCGGTTCGGATGTGTTTATCAGTAAAAATTTGTTTCAATATCTTAAGTGCTGTTCCCAGAGCGATCAAAGGCCGGGAAGCTGCGATCTAAGGAGATAATAAGATTTAAACAAACTATTAATTAAGTCTGATAACCTACATGGGTAAAGTGTTATCTGGCTCTGTCTTCTCGCAAAGCTATAGTTAATCTAAATATTTAATAATTTGTTTTCATTTCTGAATCCGCCCACATGATTTTATCATTCGTCGTGGTTTTTTTTTTTCCTAAGAATATTTTCAAATGAAATATGTTTTATTTTCTATAAATATGATGAGGTTTACTAAAAGGCATTAAGACAACATTTACAACCTAAATTGCTTGGACTGGAAATTAGAAATTAATCTAAGTGGATTGTTACTAGGGACAACTTCAAAATTATATTAAGAAGTTATAATCAACAAGATTAATTTCCAAATCTATACTAGATTAAGATTTTTAATCGAATTTTGGAGTTGTCCCGATTTAAGTCTAAGAAATTTATAGAGTGCATGACTTGTGAATATTTTGGACATGCGTGCCTTTGTTATTAAATGGAAACTGCACTGGCGTAGCTAGTGGGGGCACAAAGGGGCCATGGCCCCCCAGTTGATCGGCGAGGAAAAAAATCTTTAAAAAAAAACTTTCATCGAGTTCACTTCACATAACTTACTCTACCCCTACCCTGCGAAATGAAAGTAAAACATAAATATGCCACTTTTCATATAAGTTACCCCTAATACTGAATTTGAGTGTGCAGAAAATGCCATTTTCATGCACGAATTTTCAAAAATCTCCTTCCCACCCTCCCCCTGCTCGGTCGCTTCGCTCCCTCGCCATGCTCCCCCTATATGCCACTTCTCATATAAGTTGCCCCTAATACTGAATTTTAGTGTGCATAAAATGCCATTTTTATGCACGAATTTTCAAAAATCTCCCTACCGTAGGACGGGGGATACCCCTCCCCGTTCGGTCGCTTCACTCCCTCGCCTTGGCCCCTCCCCCTTTATGTCACTTCTCATATAAGTTACCCCTAACTGAATTTCATTGTTCAGAAAATGCCATTTTCATGCACGAACTTTCAAAAATCTCCCTACCGTGGGAGGGGGAATTACCCCCCCCCCCCCACTTGGTCGCTTCGTTCCCTCGCCTTGGCCCCCTTGTTGAAAATTCCTGGCTACGCCAGTGGCAAACTGATACACATATCATGCTTCATCTTCACTGTTACTTTGACACATAACTTGTCATGGAATCCCATGGTGGGGTGACTTTGATGATAACTCATATTATGTTTGTGATAAACTTACGACATGTAGATTCATCCGACCCTTCTTCACAGTCTTCCTTGAAATCGCATACTTTATCATCATCTACAGGTGGTCCGCTGGCACATTCGAAAGCCTTACCTATACGAAACAATTTGAAATTATTTCGGTAATCAAGCGTAGACGATTTTTTTTAAAAATTCTCTTTGGAGGGAGGAGGTGGAGAGTAGGGCCAAATTTCTGAAACGTCCCCTCCCCCTCCCTTACCCGCTCAGTATAAAGCATTATCGGAACAACTTTTCTCAGAAAGTGACTGTAATATTGTGATTTTAGTGGTAGATGTGATGATGATGATGATGATGATGATGATGTGATGAAGATGATGATGATGATGATGATGATGATGATGATGATGATGATGATGATGATGATGATGATGATAGTAATTTTTTCAACTAAAACAGACACGACTTTGAAAATAGTAAGACTATATAGACACGTTTCAATCAAAGTTTATAAACATGGAATGATTAGATATAAAAGAGCGTCGAAATTCATTACACAGGAATGAAATAATCAATTACCTGAATTAAAGTGTACAATTACTACTGCAATCAAGTAGAGTGGTATCCAAGTCTGTTTCCCCATTTTCAGTACTGCAACATAAGGATGAATTCTTAACGGAATGTCATAGCAACAGCTAATGAATGCGTATAGCTTGAAAATAATTATGTACGCTGCCCTTCGCTAAGTGTTTGCCATATGCATCTTTATTATTACCCATAATTCCAGCCATCCCTTTGGTTCTTGCATGATTTGAGCCAGCCTTTTTTTTTTCTTTGCTCTTTCTAGCTCTCTCCATCTTAAACGAGCAAAGAAAAGAGCTCGCATACCGCCGTGATTAAAGGCTAGATTTGAGCCAGACAAGGCAAAGTCTTGTTTGTTTGTTATCGTCTTGACATCCTTATAATTATTATTTTATCTTTATACTCGTCGATAAAGAACGAATATATCAATTTGAGAGGTACTAGGTGACACAAGAATGGTGCAGTCGATAGATATTAGCAATCAGTTGAATTGAAAGAGGACAAAACGTGAGATATCAGGTAAACTATATACCTCCTCACCTCGAAATGTCCTTCTCAGAATAATAGTCCCCTTAACTTCCTCCGACCATATCAGAAATTCCGGGAGACTGAGGACACGAGTTCCCCAATCGGAAGGGACTGCCCCCCCTATTTTGTCATCTCTGACGTGTCATGGAATTTAGGAGTAGGAGGCACGCAAAAAAGTTGTACTACTGTGATTTTATAATTATGCCACATCAAGTTTTAAGACAGATCCCCCTCTTTCATGGACCCGGATATTATCTACCAAGTTTACTCAACCAGATGCCTATATTCAGCGGGTAGATGAATAGTTCAGAAAAAAGGGTATGGGACACTTGCCTCCCAAACTTGAAAAAAATCAATTCAAAATTACACTCTTAAAATGGTTAGGTAAACTTTCAATCAACTCTTAACCAACTCAGGGTCGTATGCTGTCCATTGAACTTCTAGGAATTTATTGCCCCAATTAAACTTTGTCCAACATGTGTTGCTTCTCATTGACCAATAACTGCCCAGGAAAAAAATATCCAACACTCTGCACCCAACCTATTTTTTTTTTTTTTTTTTTGCCAACTTGATTTTACTATTTCTTCTAACCAACTCTAGGTAACATCTTACCTACCTTTTTGTCATACATTTTGTTTCCTCATAATTATAATGATTCAGTTACCAGCATTATTTTCCCTCTACGTCCACTCTAAAATACAGATGCATCCCGAAAATCGTTCCAAACTTAACCCGCAAGCAAATTAACCTAACCTATCCTATCCTATCTTATCCTATAACCTATATATTCTATCCGAAATCCAATCCTATCCTATCGTAACCAAACGTAACCCCGGGACGTATAACCTAACTTAACCTATCCTATCTATCCTACGTATCCTATCCCATACCCTATTCTGTCCTATCCTATCCACTTCGTCAACTCGAATGAAAGCTCTTATATAATAACTCTTATATTAATTGTTTTGTGACGGTTGATAAATCGGGCCTTCGGAAACCATATACCATGGGTGTCGATCCCGGGGGGATGGGGGGGGGGGGGGGGGGGGGAGGGGGGTGATATATCCCCCAATATTTTGGGTAGGGGGTGGCCTGTATTATCATTCCCCAATAATTCACTATCAAAAAAATGACATGGCCCCTGTTAAATCCTCTAAAACAAATTAAAAGAAAGAAAGAAAAAGGGTAAAAGAGTAAAAAAAAAAAAAATTAAAAAAATTAAAGAAAAAGAAAAGGAAAGACCTGGAAGCGCTCACTCGCTTCGCTCGCTCGCATTTTAAGTATCTCAACCAATGCCGTACTGTCTTTATGATTGGTATTGGAAATTGGTATGGATCTCGTCTCTCCATCTAATGTTATGCTATTGTTCTACTCGCATTTTAAAATCTTAACCAATGTCGATTATATCACTACTCTTACGAAAGGAAACTGGTATTCATCGTCTTTTTATGTTATACTATTCTTCTAGTCATAAAACAATAGTAATGTAATTGCAAGGAGTCGAACGGCAAGAAGACCTAAAATAAAAGAATTTTTAGGAGATATTGACCTGTGACCAAAAGCCTCTTTCTATCACACCAAATATGAGAAAGGAAGATGCCGATAAAATGTATGTTAATAAAAGCATGAGAAATGGAGTAGCAATACACTAGAACCTGTTCTCGGTATTTTGAAAATCCATTTTTCTTTTTCTCGCTCGCTCGCTACGCTGGCTCATAAAATCTAGAAACATGATATTTTCGAACAGCAAGCACTCTTATTCCCTCAGCATAATGTTTGAATATGACAATATTTTTGCAGCTAGGTTGCAAAGTGGCCTCTGTAGGAAGATGTACATCATCAAAATCATCTTGTTTATTTTGATGACAATTCTACGTTTTAACTTAAAGGAAAATAGAGGGGTTTGTCGGTAGCTCGCTTCGCTCACATATAGAAACACAATGGTTTTTAGATGGCAAGCAACGAGCCAAAGAGCGTCATATTTGGTGGTTATCGAATATACTATTTAGATATCTTTAATTGACGCGTATCTAAGAGTGTAAAATTTTCGTCGCTTGCTGCGCTCACTCGCATAACATTTAGATACAGGATAGTTTGGGAAGGAAAGCGCGACTTGGCCAAATATGTGATGTAGATACCTTATAGGCCTATGGTGTATTGACGACGAAATATTCATCTTCAAAAGAGTGTTTTTCCTCTCTCGCATCGTTCGTAATATTTTAAAACAGGATGTTTTTGAACAGCAAAGGATTGGACAAGAGAGGTGCTTGAATAGAGTCATATTTGGCAGCAATGTGACCAAATATACCATTTGTCATATATGCCTCTTTAAGGATACCATACTACACACATTCCTACTATGCAGAAAGTTGTAAAGTTCAGACCAGAATAAGCAACACAACTACTACTCCGGAATCATTGCCTTAATGTCTTTTATGTGAAGTGACCTCTCACATTACATACTTTACAACTTTCTGCATAGTATGAATGTGTGTAGTATGGTATCCTTAAAGAGGCATATATGACACCATTCAAATATCTTATGGGCCTATAGTGTATTTTCATTACGAAATAATACTTTATCGTCAAAAGAGTGTGTTTTTCCAAGGTCGCCTCGCTCGCTCGTATTACATGTATACAGAAACAGCTACGTGGTTTGGGCAGTAAACAATTGGACAAGCGAGGTGCTAAAATAGTTATATTTGGCAGCAAGGTTGTCAAATATGCCGTTCAAAATATTCTCATAAGCCTATAGAGTGTATTTTGATGACAAAATAACATTTCTGTAACAGGAACTTGGAATTTTGGCTCGCTCGCTTGCAAAATAAGGAACAGGATATTTCATAAGAAGTGTTAATTTAAAAAAAAGATAAAAATACATAATCGCGGCCCCTCAATATTCCATTCAAGTGATGAGGATCTACCTCTGCGATACTGTTTGAAAACGATTTCTTGTGTGGTTAATTGAAGGGACGGTAGATTAGAGACTTTTTTTTTTCGTTTACTTTGATTATACAGGCACCTGATATGATATTATGAACAGGATGAAAGCTATCTTGATATCATATTTAGTCCAACTCCAATGAGTATATAAAAGCTGGAGCTTTCCAGTAAGTTCCCATTTCATTCCACAATTTAGTACTGCTTTGTAAGCTATGTTATTGATTGATGAAACATTGAAATGAAATATATAAATTTGATATCAATCAATCTTAATCAACCTACGAGATTGATATTGCACATGAAGAAGCAAAACAAAAGTGAGACAATGAAAATAATTACATGTAACTGGTTTTAAATAACCTTTTAATTTTTTTATGATCTCGTACAATAGAGCACAAAATTATGCGATGTGATTAAAGTGACTAGACATTAAGTCACCCGTTCCTCACATTATATAAGTTAGAAATGCCATTTATTTCCATATATTCCCTTCATAGGTCTCCTTTATAAATGTTACAACATAATATTGCGATACGATTATTGTGCCTGTTTAGACTGAGTGAATTTTTTTGTTGTTCTTGTTAACTGACGAAACTGAAACAATTAAAAAAGCATGCAGAGAGAGACAGGAGAGAGGGGGGAAGGGGAGGGGGAGGGGGAGGGGGGTTGGTAGAGGGATAAGAACCTTATAAAATAGAGAGGCAGGAGGGGAACCCGGGATCTAACAGAAGAGGTCGGACAGAGCGAGGAAAGAGATCATGGAATATGGTGGAGAGAGATTCTTGGGGAGGGGGGGGGGGGACTGAAATTGGAACAAATTGGAAGAGCAAGGGGATGTAGAGACTGAATAAATGGTAGCTGTACAGTTAAAAGATAGGGAGAAATAAAATGAGTAAAAGGGATTATTACATTTAAAAGCTGCTGCAATAAGTGCAACAATTTGTGTAGCTTACTAGCTTGCCATTTGACATGCACTTCTTTGAAAGTATGTGGAATCCAACAAAGTAATTATTAGCTAAGGAAAAGGTCCTCACATCTTCTCCATCTATGCTGTCATAAACAGCTATTACTGATGTTGATATAAAAGTATAACTGAAACAACCTAAATATCTTAGCGATGTGTCAACCCTCCAGCAAGTAATTGTGATTAATATTGATTATCCTCCAGTTTCCCATAGAAAACATAGCATTCTGTATTTACAGGCCCGTAAGTACGATGACAATTCAACACGTATGAGCTTCTTCCATATTTCCCTTTTTGCAATTACAATATATATTGAAATCATATAAAATGTATTCGTTAATGAATTAATGTCAAAATTTCGATCACAGAATATCCCAATTCATTTTTCAAAAATTAAAACAAAATATGGGTCCGCTTTCAATAATTTGTCAATTAGGGTGTCCTCTTAATTACGAGTCTAAATTCGCAAAGCGGAACAGAAGCTTTTCATTTATCAATTTTAGAAATTCTCAGATGTAACAATTAATGTAGTTTTCACATGAATGCATTGTTCATATTATGTTTATCAAATCCCATTAATGTTTCCTATACTTTTCCAACAATTAGAGCAAAGTTGAGTCTAAAATTGTGTTGGAATGATTGATGATAAATCCGGTGGATTATGATCAAGGCTATCTTTTTCAGCCGGTAGTATCGATATATTGAATTTGTGAGATGTCAGGTTTTCGTGAAACACTTTGTCAGGTCCATTACATCTCCGTAGATCATCGACAAGAGATATGACTGTCATGGAGTTGGTTTCATGAAACACGCCACCACTTTGTAGTCGGTTTGATTTTTCTGTTCCATTATGGAGTAAGTGCAGTACTTTGCACTAAAGCCGGGAGAGTCGCAACGGCCATCACCAACCACCTCAACATTGGTACCACATCTTCTAAGAAGACTTGCTCGCTGTTCTAAGTATGTATGATTGATGACTGGCACAAGATAGTTTGACTGGTGTTCATAGTATGTGGATTTCAAAATGTATTCCAAACCAACAAAGCCAGCAAACACTCGCATGCTCTTCTCAGTGTTTCCACTAAAAAGAGTCGCAGCAGTACAAAGAAGATTTCCAGCAGGTGTTTGATTTACGAGGGGCTGTGTGGTCCAGTTTTCCACAAGATGACCGCTGATACAGAACAGCTTCACTCGTAAGAAAGTTCCAGCAGTACATTTTTCCTTCTGGTCAATGGGACTGCCACATGTAGGACACTTCACCATTTTGAATAATTCTTCTAAGTTGTCCTCAAAAACCTTAAACTTCCTCTGTTGGACATATACAGTGGGAAATGTGGCAGCCACCTCATCGAATTAATCATCACTTGTAGATGAGGAATCGCTGACCACATAGCTTGACTCTGACTGGCTGCCGTTGAGGAGAAGATGACTTACAGTCAGATGACGATTTGTAGGATGGAGATTTCTCTGGAGAGCTTGACATCTTCGAGAAGAGCAGAGACTTCGGTGTCTCATGAGAAAGCGGGAGCTTCGTTGTTTCAATGGAGGATGTGCTGCTGCCTTGTTCCTTGGTTGACTTACCGAGGAGGCTTTCCCCGGGGGCAGGAAGTTCTACAGGCTGACGGACAGGAATATGGGTGATGATAATTGTTGGATTGGTTGTGGTTGCTGTGCGTTTACCAGCTTCTTCCTGTGAACATAAATTAAAAATTTCAATTAACTAAATGAATTCATATCAAAACATCTAGTTTTAAATTAAATGATAACAACAAACCATGATAGCTTTTCATGCAATAATTATTGCATTAAAATACAATACAATACTATGCATCAAAGGAGAAGTCCAGGCGATTTCTGTAAGCATGGATCATAAAGAGAAAAAATTCAGCAGCTAGAAAATGTCTTACTTTACACGACATACCCTAGGATTACTGAGTAATCAACAATTAACTTGTATGAACAGTAGTTCTAGTACGAGCCCATTTTCATCCACAATACAGTTTGCACCCGGGCCCAGTGACGTAGCTGATGCACTGCAGGCAGGCCAGGCGATGCAAGCGATATGCGTGTATGACATTCCAGCTCGAAGTGGTCTTTGCACACTTTCTTTAACTTCAAAAATTTCTAAGTTTTGAAGTCGAATTTGTCCGTTCCAATAAGACCATATGACCAAATTTGGGTTTCGGTGGGAAATTCAATTATTCGGAGTAAAAAAGCCACCACTTAATCGGTATCTAAAAATCACAGAAATCACTTTGATAAATGAAAGTAGCATTATCTGTTAGCGTGAAGTTTATGCTTTATAGTGTAATTTTAATGAAATCATCTGGACTTCTCCTTTCAGAGAATGTAAATAATAATGGACATTGAAATGGAGAAAATTTACATCAGAAACAAAACATATGTGTATATGTGACCTGCAAAAAAAAAAAAACCATAAAATTTCTTTCATTTTTTTTCTCTCTACATTTAATACTTAAAAAACTGAAGACAGGGATAGACAGTGCCTACCCTCCCCCCCCCCCCGCAAACCCCCCCCCCCAGATATTTTCCTCCCCAGTAACTACATGTAAATGTATACAGGAAAGACCATCTTCGAGCTTCATGTGAAAAGATGTATATGGAAAAACCAATGTACCTGTAACAGAGATGAATTGAGTACGAGCAGTGGAGAAGCTTTGATGTTATCTACATGTATGGCATACTGATGCTCTATGTGAGGGGCAATTACATCCTCATTCTCTGGACACTGGCAGCTGAAGTCAAAACACTCTGGTTCTGTCTGGTTCATTCCATCTTGAACTGGAATATGTGTCTGTGTGATGGCATCCTTGAATCTTTGTGAAGCACTTTGCTGTGTTGAAATACAGATAACATACATAATATCAATGCCTATGAATAAACACAATTCAGAATACATGTACAACTACTTGAAGAAATGCAATTTATTGGGTGTTGTCAAATACATCACTGGGCAAAAAGTGAATATAACCTCAAAGTTGGAAATAGTAATATCATAAGGAAAATACAGACTTGTAAGAACTACATCACATATTCCTTCATTATAGTCTGTACAGGCATGACTTGGAATTTGATTACACTATATAAGAACAGTGCATTTATCATAAAGCACTTGTAATAAGGTATAAACAAGCATTTATTTCCATTCTATTCATCAACATACCCATCTTCTCCTTTTCTTCCATTTGGTTGTATCCTCCTGACTAGTAGTCTTTAGCTTGACTTCCATCTCTGTGATCACCTCAATAAACTGTGGGACAAAATACAGAGCGAAAATATTTACAGCAAGCAGGGAGAAATTATAAAGCAATTGAAATAGGCATTTGTTTTCATGAATCTGGCATGTTATGAAAAATCAGATACATAACCATTTACACATGTACACCAGACCGACATGTGTCAAGAAGCAGCATGTGTTAATGATTAATCTTGAAAGATATCTCTTTCATTTGTGAAAATACCTGGCTTACTTGTACACGTAATCCTTTACAAAATAAAGGGTACAAGTCAAATCATATGAAACAAAATACCAATTTAATTTCATTGAAGAATGAAATTCATCATTAAAAATTAATTAAAGCCTATAAAAATTTACATGAATTGCAAATTCAAATACAGGAATCTCATATGGTCATGGTGGATGAGGCTGTGGCAACTAACATTAGAAACAAAAATCTACTGCACTGAATCACAACATCTGCACACCTGGCAAGGCTCCGGTACATCTTGGTCAGACATGTCTGAGAGAGATGGTATTGCTGGTGAATCCCTGACATCAGAGACATCACCATCATGTGGTCCCTCATCATCATGATCTTGGTTCACCTCATCAACATGTGTTGAAGTAGATGCATGGCCTTCAGGAAATTGCAAAACCTGAAGATGAACAAAAGGAAATCAATCATTGTAACCATAATCACTAGACCTAGATCTACTTGCTCTAAGAAGTTCTTGTGTTGTAAGGGATAAAATTGCTGAAGAAAGCCACCAGCTTGCCTTTGTAAAATTATCTCATAAAATAATCCTAATCCAGACTAATTTCATAACTAATATCATAGTTGAAAATTTGAAATTTGAAAATAATAACAGTAATAATAATAATAATAATAATAATAATAATAATAATGATGATGATAATAATAATAATATAATAACACTACAACATACCATAGGGCAAATCCAAACAATAGTTTCATTTTGTCACAATAGGACATGGACAGGAGAGTGTTAAGGGGAATCGAAACAATACAATAGGTTGAGAACAAAAGAATTCACCCTAACTTTGCAATCAGAGTTACAATAATACTACTAGATCTACTACTACTACTACTACTACTACTACTACTACTACTACTACTACTACTACTATTTCCGACTACTACTACACCCCCCCCCCCCACCCCCAGCTCTCACTTTCATGTATTGTCAGTCAGAGTCTCACTCAACCATTCATAAGACATGTAAGACAAGTACAGTTATGGTTTATTTCACGTAATTACAAAATAAGACTAGAGTAACAGTTAAAATGTGATTTATCGTGAAATAAGTCACCTCTCTTCTATTAGTTCTAGCGCGCGTGTGCGCTCGCATTGTGTACAGAGTCTACGGGAGTGGAAAGCTGTCACCGGCACTGACGAAATAAACGGCAGTGAATGGACTGGTTCACGATAATGCCCATATTACAGACTGACCTGTGCCCGATTAGCCTGCTGTTTAGATTCCTCAATTCTCCGCTTGGTTGCTTGACGTTGCATAGGTTTGGGACGATGAACGAAAATCGTCGGCACAGCATCGGGCTTCAGGAGTTTTCTCGTGGGCTCGTAACACATCACTTTGGCACGCATATCCAACTGAAAGCATTCCGGCTCGAAGTGGTCCTCACACACTTTCTTATACCTCGAATATTTATAAGTTTTGATGTCAAATTTGTCCGTGCCAATATTATTTATCCATTGGGCACACCTCTCCCTATCCGTCAGTGGATTCGGGATTGCAAAAAAACTTTTTTTTGGAACACGACTGGCGTAATTTTTACATCCAAAAGCTTGACACATCGGCATTTTGCATAGGACGTACAGAGAATATAGACTCTATGCGCATATGCCTATAATGCATATGCGCAGCAGTGCAAATGCATCTCCTACGTCACACTACCAATGACCATATTTGGGTTTCGGTGGGAAATTCAATTATTCGGAGTAAAAAAAACAACACTTAATCGGTATTTAAAAATCACAGAAATCGCCTTGATAAATGAAAGTAACATTATCTGTTAGTTTGAATTTTAAGTTTTATAATGTAATTTTACTGAAATCGCCTGGACTTCTCCTTTAAGTTAAGTTGTTGAACACACCGTACGTCGATACTTTTTGGATATAGGCCATCGATCTGTATAAGATCTGTTTTGTTTGTTTGTTTATTCATTTTCCGATTATTAAAAACACAATACATAAATATATAACATAAGTAAATAACATAGATGACATCAATTGAAATAAATAAAATGAATTGCAAATATGTTGAATAGATAAAATAATCGAAAGGATAGCCCATTTCAGAGTCAGCATAAATTACTCTGTTCTTCCATGGGGTCCATTAAAACATTAAAATAATTTACATTGCAATACAAAAGAAATTAGACGTTGAAAAAAGAAAAGAAAATGACAAAATATTACATATATATGCATAACTGAATGAACCAATTAGCCCCCACCCCCATCCACAATGCAATTTATCAGACCAAACCTACTTTGTCATCCTCCCCCCCCCCCCCCCCCCCCCCCTATGTGCAGCAAGAGAGAAGCTACCAGGCATGGACTATACATCACCTAAGTACCCATTTATTTGCCTATTGAATTCTTTAAGTGTGCCAGAATGGCGAATTCTTATTGGTAATTCATTGTATAACACAGTTGCACGATACATAAAAGTTCGTTTGCAATAGTTGGTTCGCGGTTTAGGAAGAACCAATAGACAGGCAACTAATAAAGTGGCAATACCATTTGAACAATTCACTGAAAAGGCGCGCAGAGTGCGCAACCCCATTTCACGCAGAAATTACATGTAAGTTACATTTGCTATAAATTTAAGATAACAATAGGGGAACAATAATCATTCTTAAAATCCTTGTTTTCACGTGTTTTAGCCCTATGGCAGATGACTCCGTCAAAAAGCAAGCATGATCCTGGGGATTTATAGTGCAATTTATTGAAAATAAAGAATCAAGAAATGTTTTTAGAACTATCCATCCTTCCGATCGTGCAAAAATCAGGCTTAAAAAAACAAAGTTTTAGATATGAAATATCAAGAAAAAATGAGACATCTTTTCACACGTTATAGCAATGGCGGACGCATTTTTCTGAGTCCGTTGTTAACACAGCATTTACCCTTGTCAAAACGTATTACGGAAGTAGGTGATAGTAATTTGTCTTGTAATACAATGTCTTTGGCTTGAGCTCGCAGACAGACGTCCTGACTGAGGTTTACTGATGTTAAATGTTGCCTAAAATCTTGGTTATTCTTTGAAACATCTGATGTAAAAACCTCTGTCTATGTGCAGGAACAGATGAATATTCTTTTTATATGGTAAGACTAAATTGAATGCCGTTATATCTTGAATTGCAAGAGTCCATTGGCCATTAACTAGCCCAAACGGCTACATGTCCGAGGCCGAGCTGTACGGAGCGCCGGCTCGGGATGCCCGGGGAGATCTGGGCCACTCGGCCCGCACTGCCCGCTGGGTTTGGGGTAATATTTAGCTAGGCTCATGCCTTCAAAATCCAAAATGCCTCACGTTTAATCAAAATTTTATTTTTCCTTTCACTTATGATGAAACCTTAAAGGAAAGGAAACCCTGGAGACAAGTCAACTTCAATGAAAAGAGAGGATAGATAGAGACAGACTCACAGAGTCGGAAATAAAATCCTAGATCTAGACTAGTCTACTATTTTGAAGCAATATTTGAGGATCGCCATGGAAAGTGAATCAAGGCTTTTCAAACTTTTATAACTTTCTCATTTCATGATTGATTTTGATTTAGCTTTTTAAATTGCTTCTCTCTACCCTCTCCTTTAATAAAGATTGACTTATCTACAGGGTTTCCTTTTTTAGCTCATGTTAAGATGGTAATGAAATTTAGGATGAGGGGGCATTGTGAAATGAGGCTTAGCCTTAACTTAATTTTTAAGTAGATCTAACTTTACTAAGTTAAGCCACCATGAGAGTCCACACAGTGATTAACACAGAAAAAAAAAAAGAAAAAAAAATAGGATCACTATTAAAGAATGCTTGAAATTTTCAGAGAGGTATTTCTCAGTATTAATCATTAAACATGTTTAATAGAGTAAGCATACTCTACAGGAAAATTAAAATAAAGTTAATATCAAATTAAAGAATGTGATAAATGGTACATTTATTCTTGATACAAGATATGTCATGAGTTTGCTCATTTGACTTATGAACAATTCTTTTGTTTATTGATTTTTTGTTTAATTTTTATTGTGCTCTCTTTTGAAATCAGGTTGAAGCTTAGATTAATCTTCCCATTTCAGCCTATAAGATATCACCATGGTTACCAAGAAATGGGCCAAGCTCCTCTACAAGGACCAGGGTGTCCCAGATAACTACGTTGATGACTCGTTCTTAGATGAGATGAAAAAGAATTGTGAGTGTATTGAAGTAGTTATTTCATAATATCTGATTTATATGGCTGTTTTGCTAATGACTATATTAACCTTACATCCAGTGGCCACTAACCATGAAAACAAACAAAAACAACAAACAAAACAAACAACAACAAAGTCAAAGTTATATGGAAATGTGTATATAGAAATAAAGCTTTTGCAATGTAAAGTGCTCTCTCACTTGTATTTCTATCTTCTCTCAACAGTGTACACAAGGACTTATGAGTATTGGAATGTTGTATATGAAACTGGAGTGGTTACCCAACAACTGAGCAGGTAAATTTTGTCTTTGTTGCTCTGTCAGAAAGTTTTTTCTTTTCGTCTCTTGAAAGCCAGCTCAGCATTAATTCATAAAATTTACATAGTGTTGTCTTTCTGGTTTTCAGCAGATAATGTTTGTACACTATTAAGTTCACCTGTTAAAAATGACCGCTAAGGCGCCAGCTGTAGCGGGACGATAAGCTTCGGCTTCGCCGGTCGGCTGGGGCTAGGGCTTTCAGAAAATGTTAGAAAAATTACAATATGGCTTAAACTCTTGACGGTGGATACACATGCATATTAAGAGAAGGGGAATTTGAATTATCAAAAATCCATAGCATAACATTTTAACCTGAGTGCCAGTCAGTTAATCACAAATTGTATCGTTCATTCGAGGCCGAGGGAAATCATTGAGGGTTGCTGTGTTTGGTTCTCTCATACATTTTGTACATGATTTTTGTGCGGTGCGATTTTCATTTTTAACACACAAAATGCATGGGCAAATTTTGGCTGCAGTTGTGTCGCTCATCTCATGTACTTCGCAAGTCTCAATGACGTCACTGAATCTAAGAATTTTCTCATTTTATTGTCTTATCTAAGAAAAATTGCTTTATATCTTCTGAATACGATTAAGACAAATTTCTTAAGTTAGACAAATTCTTAGAAAAATTCTTAAACTTAAGAAACTATTCTTAGAAGTTTATTGAATACGGGCCCAGGTTTTTTGTTTGTTTGTTTGTTTTTTGTCATTCCTATGTCAGGCAAGCCTCTGACAGGCTTCTCAGTTGTCATTGGAAACTTTTGTTTAACATATATGCATAAAATTAGTAAACAGGTCTATTCAATATCGGAAAAAAATCATAATTTCAAAGTATGAACAGTACTTCTTTAGATTTTTATTGGAGGATGAAAGATCAAGAAAATGTACATGTACAGCTGTTTATTTAGCATCAACAGAGAAAATAATTAACATTTCATGTTTTTTGTTCTCATCTCAGTGTGTGTATGTTTGTAGTAGCCTATATCTTCATGTTCACTGGCCAGTTGTCCCCATCATCTTTGCTCTGTGTTGGTGGATTATTCACCTTGTGTGGGTATCCAGTGTTTCGGTGGCTGGAAAGGTCAGATGAGAAAGTCCAAGTTCAGAGGTCTGGTAAGTGTTTATCACCTGTATATATTAAAAGTAAAAATCATTCTTTAGTGATTCTTTCAATGGATATTAATATGTTTGACTTTGTACTTTTAATTGCACTGTCAATCTATATTGCTTTGCTTTTCATGTACTTTGTAATACTTGTAAGTCTATGAATTTATGTTGTATTTGTAAGTCTGTTACATTTTTTTCCATGTCACAGTTGTGTATTAATTCTATTATGCAAGGCCCTCATTGAAAGCAGTTTTGTAACTGAAGAGACAACCTTGCTTAAATGTAACCATGAATGAATAAAAATGAATATTATATTCAAATTATGATACTGAACATATTTCTTATATTTAGACAATTTGTGCACATCTGTTTAGATGTTTGAGGAAGAGAGAGAGAGGGAGAGAGAGAGAGAGAGGGAGGGGGGGGGGGGGAGAGAGAGAGAGCAGAATGGTAAACATACAAAATGCAGAATACTTCAACCCCTCAGATCTAAGATAAGATAGTATAAACTATAAAGTGCATAGAAAGAAAAGAACTTTCTGAAAGAGGGCAAACTAGTGAAGATAGAGAAGCAGTGTATTAAAAGTGTTAATGCAAAATTCTATAAAAACTTGTGCTCACTTCTCTTACTTCCCTACCAGTTTTAGATGATGTGCGTACAAGCTGCTGAATTCTATCCAGGGTTTGATAAAACCTTGTACTCACTTCTGTTACTTCCCTGCCAGTTTTAGATGATGTGCGTACAAGCTGCATATTCCTCACATTCTCATTCGGTATGTCACCAATACTGAAGACCCTGACAGATTCTATCAGTACAGATACCATCTATGCCATGACGGTAAGTAACTTGCTTTTTGAGATCCACATATTTAACTCTTTTTCAGCATAATGATAATAATATCTTGAGTTTAATATAGTGCTTATATAGAAAAATCTATCTTTAGGCACTTTACAAATAAACAAAAAAGGAATTAAACAAATATAAACAAAAACAAAACAAATATAAGCAAAAACAAAAAAGACCCCAAAAAAAAAAGCGACCAGTTGAAATATACTAAACACAAAGAATTATAACTTATGTTACTCAAAAGTGATAAAGTAGGAGTAATAATGCAATAATACACTCTTAAACATTTTAATCTACATTCTAACAGTATTACGTTAATAACGATGCAAATAGAAAAGATTGGCAATTGATATGATAACAAATACGAAGAATGAGGAGTTCAAATACATATTATTTGGAGATGAAAAGCATGATACATATCCTGCTTTTTGACCCGTTATGTGTGTACTATACTACTGCTATGGACTATTCTGTAATACATATTGTTACTGTGAATAAGTGAAGATAGGTAAACATGTCGGTAAAACGTGGTGTGATCATGTTAGCAGTGATGAGTCACACTTTTTAATAATATCACTATCTGAGATGTTCTAGTGAATAACTTGTCATACAATGATTTAGGGCACTTTTATGAAATCTCTATTTGTTTACAGGTATTTATGTTACTGGGTAACCTGATCTTTTATGATTATGGTACTACTAAAGTTGTGTGAGTATCCAGCATCATGTTTTATTCCTTTATTGCACAAATTATTTCTATTATTAAATGTATTTATTATTGCGATTGTGGAGTTACTTGAAATGTCTATCCCCCGCAAAGGCATTTAATTGTAATTTAATGACAAGAAAGATGATTATTAGATAATGAATCATAGATTATTTAGGGAATTTCAAGAGTTGTGTAAGCAATGTACCTGTTAGCTAAATCTCAGTTTACTTTGCAGGAGCTTTGAAATTTGATTGGGAGAACAAAATGTAATATTCAGAAAGATATGCGATGTGGAATAAATAGTCGTATTCATCATATTCATTTGTCTGTGTTTATCCATCAGAGCATCACAACATCTCTCTCTGAATGCATCAATCTTTGCCTCTGTGTGCCTGGCATCAAGACTACCCACAACACTCCATGCCTTTGCTACCGTTATTCTTGCCATGCAACTATTTGCATTGTGGCCCACACTCAGGAAAAGATTAAAGGTAAGGTAGCTATTAAAGTGAAAACATATACAAATGATTGCAGGGGGGTGTTTCATAAACCTGTTTGTAAAGTTACAAATGACTTTACAAATGACTAGAATATGGCAAGCCAGATGTGTTTGTCAATCATTATAAATCGCATCAGCTAAAGGTGAAATATGCAGATGTGAATTAACTTACTATTGTTTACAAACATTTTTATTGCAATTTATATTTTTTTGCCTCTATTTAAATTGAGATTATTGGAAATGCAGTCATACCTTGCTAAAACATCAGGAAAAGTTTTGGGCATCCCATTTGGCACTTCATATTCAAGTTGTTTGTAAAATCATGCATAGCTTTATAAACAGCTTTATGAAACACCACCTCAATTTTGAATAAACCTTTCACATACATTCCTGCCAAAAAAGTTACAGCAAAATTGAATTTAATGTTCATGCAAGACACATTTCACTGGTTTGTCAAGATTTTTATCACATCATCCAAACCTTTGGTCTTTATCTATCATCTGTTCTTTTTCCTGAAGAAAGAGGTTCCTTGGACCCACCCCATCATGACATGGCTTAGTGCTGGTACTGCTTTCATTGCTCTGTACTCTGTCAGAGTTGTTCCTGCTATAGCATTTGGATTAGCACACCTCTTTATAACCTACCTCTGTCCTCTCTGGCTCATTAGACTACAACCATATAAGAAGTAAGTACATTCAAACCTCCCTGAGTGGCTAACTGTACAGGCATTCTTTAGTTGCTATTTTCTTTCATATCGAAGTGCAACCTCGCTATTACAGACTCCTTCAGACCAAGGAAATAATCTCTTTATATCAAAACCTTGTTATATCAGGGCTAAAAAACAATAAAATACAAAGAAGTGGGACCAGAAAAAATTACCTTATATAATGCCAGTTTGTTATAACAGTGTTCTTTATAATGAGATTTTTGCATAAACATATATCTTTCAAGAGAAGCCACCCACCTACTGTAAACAGTTAACCTCTTCATCTGACTCCAAGTCAGTTCAAAACATGTCTGTAGTGGGCATATAAAACTCCATAATAATGGTATTATTACATTACTACTATTGAATATTCAATTCAGGATGTTTTGTTCAAACAATTACTTTTGTGAACCCATTGGATATGATTTGATTTCAGTATAACACACATTTTACCAGCCCAAGTTATCTTGGGTTTAGTATGCAACAAATTAACCTAGAGTGCTCTAAACTTTTGATGAAGAGCACTATGATTCATAAGAAGTTTCATTGTTTTAAAGCTGAAAATTGTTTAAGAATCCATGAAGGGTTTTTTTAAAAACAGAAATAAAGCACAACAACAAATAAATTCACCCCAAAGTAAGGTATTGATCTTTCAGAATTTAATAATGCAAGGGGGTAAATGTAAATGAAAATTTAAACAACAAAAAAAAAGCTTTGCAAGGAGGTATCATTTCATACAAACATATCAGAACTTTTTTTTTTCATGTAATATATCAGCTTATCAAATAATCTTCTCTTTCTTTCTTTGTGCAGTAATATTCATGGTCCATGGGATGAAGCTGTTATCCATAACTGATAACGGGCACGAGGAATTCATCAATCCAATCCTTCACATCTACGGAGAGCTTTCTTACACTGACTGTTAAAAACCAGGGTCCCATTGCATAAAACTTGCCATTGATGGTAACTTTGCCATCAATAGTAACTTCCATGGAAGCCTTGAATTTGATTGGCTGTTGAGCAATGTTACCATGGTAGTTACCATTGATGGCAGAGTTACTAACCATTAATGGGAAGTTTTATGCAACAGGGCCCTGGCATGACCATGTTTCCTGCATTGCAGCAATGATAGAAATGAATTCTCACCACATAATTCTGCTGCATCCTTGCCCTTATCAGGAATAAATTATCATATATATTGAACCAAAATATTTACCCTGGGGTCTGTCATTGTTAACTAGCATGTGTTATTGAAGTTTGGTGGAAATGTACACTGATTCAGAGTGTACTGTTATACTGTAGTAACTTGGCTGGTTCCAGTTACTTCTGTGAAAATTATTTTGTATCATTTATAAGTATTTTATATTTTTAGCAGTCTGTAATGAAATTGGTAAATAAAAGTTGTTCCTTTTGAAAAATTGATTTTAATGTCTTTATTTATTTTTTTTTTGGTTTTTTTTTTGCCTCCAATAATACTTTTTTCATTAAAAAAAAATGATGTGATTGTATATTCCTGCTGAAAACTTCAAGCCTGTGACAACTTTATCAAATAATGCCTTTGAAATTTTATTGCTTGAATAGTGAAATGTATAATTAACTTTGAATGAGCAGTTCTGTAGCTGGTATGCTCTTGAGTGGTTGACGTAATTCTTTTTAAAGCAAGAATCGAGGGCGTTTCATCAAGTGTCTTGTCTGTGATTTTTACTGACAAATTTGCTCTCATCCAATCAGATGCAAGGATTTCAGTAGCTTATGACAGTAAAAATCACTGACAAGAGACTTGATGAAATGCTCCCAGATTCGTGGCTGCAATGTGTAATGTAATTGAGAATATGTATGAGTGAGATGTGTCAAGTGATAATAGTATTCACATGTTTGAGCCGAAAAAATGGGACTTTAAAAAAAAAACCCACCAGATTCTCAGTATTCCTTCTCTTGTTCATCCCTTGCTTTCTCCATTTCTTGTTCCTCCCTTGCTTTCTCCATCTCTTGTTCCTCCCTTGCTTTCTCCTTCTCTTGTTCCTCCCTTGCTTTCTCCATCTCTTGTTCCTACCTTGCTTTCTCCATCTCTTGTTCCTGCCTTGCTTTCTCCATCTCTTGTTCCTCCCTTGCTTTCTCCATCCCTTGTTCATCCCTTGCTTTCTCCATCTCTTGTTCCTCCCTTGCTTTCTCCATCTCTTGTTCCTCCCTTGCTTTCTCCATCTCTTGTTCATCCCTTGCTTTCTCCATCTCTTGTTCCTCCCTTGCTTTCTCCATCTCTTGTTCATCCCTTGCTTTCTCCATCTCTTGTTCCTCCCTTGCTTTCTCCATCTCTTGTTCCTCCCTTGCTTTCTCCATCTCTTGTTCCTCCCTTGCTTTCTCCATCTCTTGTTCCTCCCTTGCTTTCTCCATCTCTTGTTCCTCCCTTGCTTTCTCCATCTCTTGTTCCTGCCTTGCTTTCTCCATCTCTTGTTCCTGCCTTGCTTTCTCCATCTCTTGTTCCTGCCTTGCTTTCTCCATCTCTTGTTCCTCCCTTGCTTTCTCCATCTCTTGTTCCTCCCTTGCTTTCTCCATCTCTTGTTACTCCCTTGCTTTCTCCTCATGTCCCTTGCTTTCTCCATCTCTTGTTCCTCCCTTGCTTTCTCCATCTCTTTTCCTCCCTTGCTTTCTCCATCTCTTGTTCATCCCTTGCTTTCTCCATCTCTTTTTCCTCCCTTGCTTTCTCCATCTCTTTTTCCTCCCTTGCTTTCTCCATCTCTTTTTCCTCCCTTGCTTTCTCCATCTCTTGTTCATCCCTTGCTTTCTCCATCTCTTGTTCCTCCCTTGCTTTCTCCATCTCTTGTTTCTCCCTTGCTTTCTCCATCTCTTGTTCTTCCCTTGCTTTCTCCACTTGTTCCTCCCTTGCTTTCTCCATCTCTTGTTCCTCCCTTGCTTTCTCCATCTCTTGTTCCTCCCTTGCTTTCTCCATCTCTTGTTCCTCCCTTGCTTTCTCCATCTCTTGTTCCTCCCTTGCTTTCTCCTCATGTCCCTTGCTTTCTCCATCTCTTGTTCCTTGCTTTCTCCATCTCTTGTTCCTCCCTTGCTTTCTCCATCCTTTGTTCCTCCCTTGCTTTCTCCATCTCTTTATTATTCTGCATCATTTGTCTTTCTCCTCCATACCTGAATACATGTACCTATCTCTCCTCTCTACTTCGTATCGCCCATTTTCCTCTTGCTTCCATGTCACTGGCTGTCCGTCTCTCTCTCTCTCTCTCCCTTTATCTCTAATAGTCTGTCTCTCACACCTCAATATTGTCATTTTCTCTTCTTCACTTTCCTCATCTTTCATTCTCACTCCTTTCAATCTTTCTCACTCTCCTTCCCCCCTCTACATTTCAACTATATTTCATTCCTCCCTCTTCCACATCTCTACTTCTTTATCTCCTCTCTTTCATTAACAATTTGGTTGCCTTCTTTGCCTCTCTGCATGGTCACTCATTTGCCACTCGTGCAATATGGCACAAAACAATAGGCATCAACTGATTAAAGGAATGGTTTGTGCAACACAAAATCAGCCATTTCCAGTCATGATCAGGTCCTTGACCACTCTGATGTAGATTAAAGAGAAGCTTGAGTTTTGGGAAAGGTGAAAAATAATTTATGAACTTTCTCATTCTTTCCACTTCAGTTAGAATATCATGGTAAAATGTCCCCGAGAAAGGATTGCTCTTCGAATGCCTTCATATTGGAAACATGACAAGAAAAAGCTTTAAAAAGTTTGTGGGTAACATTCATACCAGATTTTGTTCTGCGGTCGTCCTATGATATTGATGCCTCTGGTATATCATGTATCTCTGTCATGATGAATACAATGTGGCACAGATGCACAGGGAAATATTATTTGTGAGGCATATAAAAAGTCAGTGTCTACATCTTGCACTCCTCTAATCTAAACTTGTGCTTATCCTTACATTGATGTGCTGACATCAAATTTTCATCATACATGTATTACTGCATTATTTATAACTAAATGCATTTCTCCTTCATCATACAATAGAGAGCTTTCGCAAATACGACGGGAACGTTAATTTTACATGTCGTGCAAAATTTTGTACTGCGCATGCTCCAATCCCCCAAACTCTCCGTCCTGCTAAAATCGAGAACGGCTTTCAACCAAAATAACGTCCGTTCTCTGTATTGTACAGATCAGTGGTGTGTATACGCGCAGCGTCCCCTTATCACCGAACGGAGAGCGAAAGCTCCAAAACATTGTATGACGGGGCCACATCTCTTATTGCTGCTGCATCCTAGAGGGACATTCCCGTCGTGTTTGCGAAAGCTCCCTAATGACAATGGAAGCAGGGACACAAATAGACACAAAATAATAGATACAAATAACATTCAGCACTTCTTCAATTTCTTTCTGGCTTGCATCATGTTTTCCATGATTACTACAATATTTTATGAACTTTAAGACCTTTTGAGAACAAAAATAAGAGAGTGTGGCACAAAATCACAAGGGAATCATTGATCTTTATTGAAATGAAGATCCTGCCATGCACACATGAAATAAAATTATTGACTAGAGTGAATATTTAATCTTTCATGAACATAGCATCTGACACACATATTAGCGCAGCCAGGATTATTCAACAGGGGGGTCATAGTTATCATGTATCGAGACTGTAGTAATACGTGTAGAGGTGTTGTGGATCAGTGGATAAGTCTCCGGACTTTGAACCACAGGGTCCGGGGTTCAAATCCCACCGCAGCACTCACGTCCTTTGGCAAGACGTTTATCTACATTTGTCACTCTTCACCCAGGTGTAGTAAATGGGTACCCGGTAGGAAGAAATTCCTTGAATGCTCGAGCGCCTGATCAGGGCAGCCGTGCTAAAGCCGGGGTAATGATATGCAGCGCTTAGAAACATTTGTATAAGCGCTATATAAATGTTGCATATTATTATTATTATATGTAGTTTCTTTTGGGGGGGGGGGAGAGGGGATGAATTTTTTTGTGCCACACCCAGTCTATGCCAGTGCTGATAGAGCTTTCCGTTTCACACGAAATTTCCAACAAACGATTTCATAGTTTCCATTGCGCATAAATATTGTTTTTCCACCATGTACATGTATGACACTTGAGCCATATGCTGGCCCCAGTACTTCACAGAAAACAAAATTATCATGTGAATACAAAGAAAGCATCATCATCATCATCACTGCAGTAAAAACATGCCAATAGGGAGATAAAATAATGAAGTCCTTGTTGAAGGCTAGCCTCTGTTCATTACTTTTTGTGCCATTTACTAGCGATGCTCACAGTTTTCATGTCTGGTATGTCACATGATGGATGACATCGAAAACAACATCACTGTCAACGAAATGGGGGCTGAACACCTGGGGCCTCTTTCCAAAAAGTGTCTTATGACTTATGACGCTTCGAAGCCTGTCATATCTCTGTCATATATTTTTTGGTCGACAAGCAACTCAATCACATGCCATAAATTGGGTAGATTATGGCTGGCCAAAATTCTCCTCTTATCCACCAACTACTGTGAGGCTGCTTAGTGGCTCTGATCAGCAGGTTCACCATGGCAATAGACTTTTAACATCTGAAGAACAGTGCATTAAGTTTCTGCTGAAGGGTCAACCTCTGTCCACTGCTTGGAAGCCATTCAACAGCTCTCCTCAGGGTGTTCATTTCTTGATAGGCAACATCACTGACGTCAGCAGCAGCATCATCACCATAGCAACTGAGGAGTTCCTCTATCCTCACGACCAGCTCCAAAGACCAGACAAAGAGCTGCTCAGTCGCTGTTCCAGAGACACGTTGAGAGACCTCACATGACTGACAAAAGAGCTGGCCAATCAGGAAGACTTGAGAAGCATGGATGGAGTTTGACGCATTGGATGAGATATTCATAGTGGCATCGGATAGGAGTTTCTGTAACACAAATAGGAAATACATGTATAATAATTACAAATCTTCGCATCAGCGCAACAATTCTTGTATAGTGGAGCCTCGTTATAAAGAACAGTTATAACAAACTCTCGTTATAACAAGGTAATTTTGCCAGGCCCACTTCTTTGTATTTTATTGTTTTTTAGCCCTGATATAACAAGGTTTCCATATAAAGAAGAAATACCTTGGTCCGGAGGAGTTATAAGGAGGTTCACCTGTAGTTATAATGTGTGCAGAAAAGTCCCTAACAAATATGACAGATTTTATAGCTCTTCTCATGAATATCCAGTTGTGACCCTCTGATTAATGTATTGGCGTTACTGTTACTTTAATGTAAGAATGCTTTCATTATAACACAAGCTATACAAGACTTCATTTGAACTGTTTCTTGCCTTCATGACCTGAGTGTAGGCCTTGGTGATATGTTGCCATAGGTCATCTTTCAACCCCTGAGAGAAGCTCACTTCACCCAGCAGCTGAATCACTGTTAAGAAGATTTGACTCAACTGTAGAGGGCACTGGCAAACTAAAGATACAAGAAATGAAAAGAAGCTACAGACATATCACCATGTATGACCTATGGTAAGATACAAATCAGTAAATGTGTATATTAAGTGGAAAAGGAAGAGTTTTCAATGTATGTCTGACCAAGCAGATGACCCTTTCATGGTGTTTAGCTTTCTTAAGATATATCAAAATATGTAGATATATAATCAAATGGGTAAAAGCTTGAAGAAAGAAAAATAGGGACATGTCACCCTGTGATGTGTTATGTGATATAAAAGAACCAAGTATTATCATTTAATGAGGGAATTCACAAAAAATATAAACATATCATATGCTGGTCCTGAGCACATTGCTCTCCTACCATGTTAGAAAAAAAAGTGATGGCATTATTTCCCACCTTTCAATAACTCTGCATCACTGTGAAGAAATAATTATCACTGCTAAATACATACATTGCAGGCCTATTCCAAAGACAAAAGTATTATCTTTTACTTTTTTATTTGAAATCATTCCCTTAAATGTTAACATGTTTGCTATTTCCAGTCAATTTAAATTGTTACAATTCAACAGTATTTATATCTTTTAATAAACACCATTTTAAAACTTACCATATATTTTTTTTAAAAACTTACTTGTGATATCACAGGTAGGTAAGTTGGTCATGAAGTGAGCTGTGTAGGAGACATGAAGCAATCCATTCTCTCTCATCAGATCAAGGGTTTCAAGAATAATCATCCATTCAGGAGTAGTACTGTGAGGAAGGATTTGGGCCAGGGCTAGGCAGACTGCTCGGTAGAAGTCCATTCTTGGAGAAGACATCACTGGAATGGATGTTTCTGACAGGCTCTTTACAAATAGAAAACTAGGTGATGCTTAAGATGATCTTATTTGCCAAGTTGTATTTTTTATCTGAGTATCAAGAAACCTATGAAATTATGTTTTCCTGATGAAGACCTGTGCCATGCAGAAATTTGAAAACTTTTTTCTTTTTCAAAAAAATTTGGAAACTTCTAGTATCACAGAATTTGTTCTTTTACTGTCTACTATTCATCTTATTTATACTATTCCTAAGCAGAACTTAACATGTATATTTTCTTATCACGAAATTTACAATACATGTATAGTTTATGCATAGAGGATCTCTTTACCAGTTGACTACTGGATTTCCTAATTCCCATAGGAATAATACAGGGATCACCTTGTTCCAGTAGGCAATGAGTTAATAAGGACTAAGCAATAAAACTAGAAGTCTTTATCTGAGGTAACTTTGAAATCTGGTACAGATGGGAGATAAAATTTCAAATTCTCGGCAAACTTGAACAGAAGGTTAAGTAATTAAAATGCATGATATCTAACTATCAAATTTATAGAAAATGTCTAACAGCTGAGAAATGAGCAGAGAAAGAAATAATTGAAAAGAAAAATCAAGTCTTGTTGTCCCAACTATGTACAGAACAAATAGTTTCAGTGAAAGTAGTTTCCAAAAAGTTGTTATTAGCATTTGTTGATATTTTGCTTATTCAATGTAGTGATCTACAGCATAATATATAATTCAGAGCTTCTTCAAGCAAGTTACCCACAACAGAGAACACAAGATTAGCATTGTCATTCTCACCTTGACAAACCGTTTTGACAACTTCGATGATATCCTAGAACCCTGGAAGAATGTAACTAGTGAGCTACTCCATAAGACATACAATGGTACAGAATCTGTGATTGGCTGAATGTGTTGCAGTGAACTAGTGATTTCTTCTATACATGAGTTGACTTCCTGCAAAGCAACATCAAATGAAACAAAATCACAATGAACCACAAGGAATACAAGAAATATTTCATCGTTATATTTGAAGTGGCTCAGAATCTCAAGTAAAAGGCAGGAAATCATGTCAAACTGAGGTACCTGAAAGCAACTAAAAATTTAAACTTCAACCAGATTTGAGAGGCATCTCATCAACATGAAGAATACCATAATCACACGATGTTAAACAACATACACCAACACACATTTTGGTCTTAGCAAATGTGTATCTGCACCAGTACTTTTCCTATTTTCCCTACTTTCCTATTTTCCCTACTTTTTCAAATGACATGCTGTTCAAAGTTCTTTGCTTATCCAACCAATAATGTGAATCTTTCCTACTTTTTAGCCAACCATGGTTACATTGAGCAAGTGGGTATACCGGTATGGATTAGGGTGTCGCCCTACTGAAATGCAGTATGCATGCAAACCTTTTCACTTAGAGGAAGCACATCACAGAATAATGAATGAAGGGTGAGTCTCACAGTCCAGTCTACATCTGATGTTTCTTTCACCAGCCACTCCAAACATGTTGATAAGGCATCTATAATGATATATATATTTCAAAGAAAATATTACAGCATACAGTTTGACTTTATTATTATGCCACATTGGGACCGGCATTAATCCTGATAAGGTATTTGGCTGGATATGAGAAATCTACTACAAACTGATTTGTGGTAATGTCTATGCATGTCATGATAGCTTTCTATCTATGATCTGGTAAACATGTTTTGTGAATGTTACAGGCATGTACGCTATAACAACAGTTACTGAGTACAGTGCACATGGCACAATAACCATTGGTTTTGCATGAGTTTTGAGCAAAAGTATCTACAGTATGGTAAACATATTCTGTGAAATTGCTATAGGCACATGTGCTAACAGCAGCTATTGTGTACAGTGCACATGACACAATAACCATTGGTTTTGAGTGAGTTTTGAGTAACTTTTGCATGGTATTTTCAAGTGGAATGGAGTGAATTCAGTGTACAGACTTTACGTACACAGTGACTGTCAGATTGCATCCAGTTGATAGAGAAATCCATATAAAGAGGTTGGACTGTATATTATATTCCATATCAAAGCCAAAGGAGTAAATCACATAGAATGTACAAAAAGAGGAAACCTATGCACACCTTTGCAAGCTCAACTATTTGGCATGTCAGGAGATAAAGTGGGGAAGAGAAAAGAATAAGATCATTATCACTAGCATCAAATTAGCATTGTATCCAATGGATGCAGTGTTTTCCACAGTAGCCTGCTTGTACTCAGTGAACAGGGGAGAAAAGCATTACATTAGCATATCATTCTTTGATACTGAATGAGAGCTACACACCTGCATGTACTTCTGTAACATAGGAGGACATCCTGTCAAGCAGGTCAAGGGTCATTTCCTTGATGAGAAATTTATTGGTAGCATCTTTATCATCTGGGAGAATAGAGTCATGTAGCAGCTGACATAGGCAGAGTATTGTAGAGAAGCACACATTGATGTCAAGAACATCTTGCTCCTGCTACAAAATGTACATGAGATGAATAAACGAACAAACAATAAAGATTAGTTATCACCACAAGATAAAGAAATTACAAGATGAGGGACTGTAATACCACTCAACCTTCTACAGCAAAAATGATTATCCATTGCCTACTGGAAATGGTGGTCCCTATATCAAACCAATGGTGGTCCCTATATCAAACCAATATTGGTCCCTATATCAAACCAATGGTGGTCCCTATATCAAACCAATGGTGGTCCCTATATCAAACCAATGGGGAACAGAATAATGCAGTAGTTAATGGGTTAAGAATGGTGTAATTTGTATTCTCTTACACACTGGCACTTTTAGGAAAAATAAGGGAAATTAGGGTTTTAAAAAATAGTTTTAATTTCCCCATTATTTCAAAATAACGATGGTTGGGAGCTACTGACTATCTGCAAAAGACAAGGAGATCACCAGATATCAATGAAACAAACAATATTGCCTTTCTCAGGATTTTAGATACTTGTCTATACAAAGAAGAGTGAAAAAACTGTTGATGAATGCACCCACGTAGTTTCAATGTAAAAGTCTGACCCTGTTCACAATCCAATATCAAACATTTCTTTTCTTAACATTTACATCACTCTCATAGGTTTTTGTTCTGATAAAATCAATTGCTCAAGTGATTATCATAACCTCAATTACTCATTCCTACCTGCTCATTTGTTGATGTCAATCTGTTCCTGAGCACAATGTCAAGCAACTTCAATGTTATATGTTTGGGAACAGATTTCCCCAGAGGTATAGACCCTGATGGTAGATATGAAGGAAGACCAGGACCAGGACCAGGACCAGGACCAGGTCTGAGGGTTCGGTCTTGTGATGCTGGACCCAGGAAGGGCCAGATACAGAAGTCTGCAAGGCAGAGAGGACTTACTAGAGGAAGACAAGTGATAGGGTATTCTGGATAGGTTGGAGGCTGGTAGCTCTAGAAAAGAGAAGCAAAGCTGATGATAACATCCATCACGATATTTATTAATTGATCAATTTTAATTTGTACATTGTAATCAAGAAAAGGACATATGATAGGATATCTTAAGTAAGTTTGGTATCTGGTAGCTTTGAAAAGAGAGAAAGCAAAATACAAATACAAATATCTAAGTATCAAATCCAGTGGGGCATATCTGCACAAACTTTCTACTGTATCCATACACACTACTACATCTCCACATTACTAGAGAATTCAGTGTTTCACACACACCTTGCATACCTTGCTACTTGCTGATGTCAACATTGCTGATTGCGGAAAAGTCAAACCAATCAATTAACTCTCATATCTCTCCTCACAATAAAATAACTGGGATGAGCAGTGTACCACTGCAACACATTTTCCCCTATTAGCCATCTTATGAAAAGTCTTGGATACTTAACATTCAAATGTGGCAACTCTCCTTGGTGAGGACTCCATTCAGCATCTTATCCAAGTGAAGGAGTGTTTGTCACTTTAACATAGCCTATATCTATGGAACTGGAGAGGGTCACACACAACAAAGGCATCAGTCATTTGCCTGCATCAAAATTCAAACCCAAGATCTTTTGTTCGACAGGCAGAAACTCAAACAACTGATCCATCTTGCCCACTCACCTGCATGGTGGCATCTGCAAACTTGAGGAGGTTGAGTTCCTCCGTAGAAGACAGCTCTCTCTCACCAAGTGTACTGACATATCTGCTGAGCTCAGTAAGAAAACAAGTGGCTCCATCAACTTGGAGCTCTGCCAAGAATGGGATACACTGCAGAACCTGCTCAAAAGAAGTATAAATATACATCAATAGACTTACAAGACTGGAATTGTAATAGAGCACATTACATCATCAAAGCAAAACTGTTTAATGATTAAGGACAATGATTTCACACTTGCATCTACAGATCTTCAGTTTTTACCAATAACATAATCACTTGTCTCAGTCATACATTTCACTTCACACAGATCATAGATGAAGGTGATTATGTATAATTGTTTGTGAGGAAAATTTGGATACTTCTCTACTGCTTAAGGAGGAGGTGTGATGGTTGAATGGTAGAACATTGGAAAAACCCAGGTTCAAAACCACATGGATGTGCTAGTACCCTTTGGTAAGGCATTAATCTTCATTACCAAGTCCTTCAGAGAGAACTTACAGTCATCTGTACCTTGGCTGCTTACTTACAAGCATACACATGCTTTGTAAGCAGACAGGTAAAATAACCATTTTGCAATTTGACAAATGTTCAATAAATCAGACCTAATTCTGTTTATTTGCTTTATGCTTAATCCTACTTTGGGTTTACCTTACAAATCAGTTTGCCTGCATCTGCATTGCTGACGGCTTCCAGAATAGCCTTCTGAAGGGTGGAGCTTGCACAGTGGAGAGCAATGCTACATATCTCTTTGGCTCTCTGCATCACAATGGACAAAGCAATTGTTTTATTTTAATACAGTCGATGTATCAAAAATACGGTCCCCAGTTTTTTCGCGATATGGAAAACGGAACAACATCACGGAATTCAGGAAGAACACGGAATTCACGGAATTCAGGAAGGACACGGAATTTCACGGAAAACGCGATTTTTCAGGCCAACAAAATTTGAATTAGGAAAAATACAGTGAAAATCATGAAAAAGAAAGCAAAATCCAATAAAACAAAAACCGTGCATCAGTGAAAAATCTGGATTGAACCTGCTTGCAGTGCTTATTAGCATGTGTTCACCACAATTTATCTGCATACTGCAGTGCCTGTATATTAGGGTAACTTACGTTTTCCTAAGATTTTTACTATTTACAATTGCTTTATCATATGTTTTGTACATGTCAGTGAAGAACACGGAATTTGAAGTTTAGAACACCAAAGAACACCGAATTTGCATTTTAGAAAACGGAAAACTAGGGACTTTAATCAAATATCATGCCAATACCATGAACACACAGATCAGGGGGAAAATTGTCTATAAAGCGATGCTAATCATAATGCATAGTGTCTTCTATCTACCCAGTTTTTTGCAGACTTAATTAAGTCTAAACAGCTAAAATGTCTTCAACATTCCTCTAAAAGGATTTAGAATCCATGATCAAGTAAATGAACCACTATACTGCAAATGCCCCATCTCATGAAGAAAGATCTACTCTCACCTCTGTAAGCTGGGTATCCGTAGAGCCTGTGACCAGTCGGTTAAACACATGCGTTAACTCTTGTTCTACATTGATAACTGAGGCATCCTTAAAGAGGGCGTGTCCATTTGGCTGGTCCCATAACCACTGAAACAATGAACTTTGCAGAGGTAGAGGAAGGGCAGCAAAACAATCAGACGAGAGCTACAGAATAAAAGAAAAAAGAAAGATTTATTTAATTTTGAACCATATCCAACAACAGAAATTGTGTAATTTTCATATCTAGTTAGTGTGAGACAAGGTTTTCTTTAGATGACAAGTACAGAAAGCATTACATTTGATTGTGAAAGTGGAAAGTCCCCATTTGAAGTCTGGTAATCTTAATCTGTTTACACATTTCTTTATCCAAAGCTAAGAGAAATATTCAGAGCAAAACTGATGTATCATTTCAGTATGCATTTCTCTGTTGATTTTGCAAGATACCGACAAATGATATTCAATCCCATTAATGAACCAGTTTGTTATCTTACCCCTACTACAACTCTCACCTTTAGAACTCTTTTATGCCTCTCAATTTCCTTTTCATCAGTTGCTGCGGTGATCTGCCATCTGAACTTCAAGCCCAAGGTCATCAGCTTCTTCACCCATCTGTAAAGTAGGAAAATAAAAAACTTGGAAGTGCATTGAGATTGTGCTATCAGCATTCATCTCCTATATACTTTTACACAGGGTATATGTATTTGAATTCCAGAGTGATGGATTAATCAAGCATTCCAAAATAATATTTATTTGAGGCATCAGGTATCAAGACTGTTATGTTTATGTTGCATGAATTTGCTAATTTCAAGACATAGTGCTTTTTCATATAATGTAGCAAGATTATGATTTTAGCCCACTGAGTTCAACATGATTTCAGTACAACATCCATTTTCCGTAGATATAACCCAAATTATCTACTATTTGACTATTCATTAAGTATGTTGAGTTCCATCTTGTTTAATGAAATAAAGCCCATAGATCACTCCAACAAACTAGGCAATTACTTTCTCCGAAGCAATAATAGACCAGTTCGGAGTTAGCTCGTGTCACAAATGACCCCCAAATATCCACAGATATTGTAGACATGGAGAGGTCCTTTTTACACACTTGAATAAGCACTCCTAAAGTGAGCCGAGGTGCCTCATGAATAGCTTTTATTTCTCTACTGAAAAGAATGCTTCCACCTGGGTATCATATGCACCATGGGTGCACAATAATTAGCGAATTATCAAGAATTCATGTCAGTGGGTTTTAGATTTTTGGTCAAATGACCTTTATCTGCTCATGCTCAGATTGTATCTATGAAATGGCTTATTGTTATACCTTGCTTCTATTAGGAGCTGCTGATTTTCTTCTAAGATTCTAATCCCCTGATCATCAGTCCAGTCCCATAGATCATCCAGCAGTCTGTCAAGACATTCTGATAATAAATCATATCAACAGGAAGTCATTACTGGACACATCACTTACATTGTGACTCTGACATCAACACAGGATTTATATTGGCAAACTATCCAGCTTTACTACCAGCGGTAGTTTCCATGTACAACAACACACAGGGGTGTTGCAAGAGGGGGGAGTGTAGGAGGGTGTGACACCCCCCCCCCCCCATTCAAAATGCTTGTTGGCAAATTCGCGATTGCTGTCGGCAAAAAAAAAGAGAGAGAAAGAAGAGAGGGAAGAAGAAGGAGGGAAAAAGAAAAGAGAAGTAAGGTGCCCAAACAGAGTCACATTCGGCTTATTTGCTTGTGTATTTTGATGACGAAATAACACTGGTACCACGAAAGAGAGTGTATATTTTTCCTCGCTTGCTGCGCTCACTCACATAATATTTAGACACAGGATGGTTTGGAAAAGAGAATGAATTCTGCACGCAAAGTGACCAAATATATAATATAGCATGTTTAGATATCATATATGCCCATCAGGTATTTTGATGAAGAATTATCACTTCAAAAATGAAAAGGAGTGTATATATTTTTCCTAGCTCGCTGGGCTGGCTCACATTAAAGTCACCAAATCTGGCTGAAATCGAGTGAAATGTGTAGGAAAGATGAAGGAAAATATGACAGAGGCACACAGTTAAACATGCCTAGTTGGCTTTATACGGTTGAGTTTAGAGACGTTGGTTGTTAGTAATCGGTGGCATTGTCTGTCGGCAATCAGTTGCCTCTACACACCCCCCCCCCCCCCACTGAAAAATGTCTAGCGATGCCCCTGACAACACACAAAGCTACTTATGGTACATATAACAGAGGTAAACAGATTTTGTAAAAGTGCCACAAAACAATTTAATTGTACTGCAAATGACAAATTGGATAGAAAAAATAACATTATTCACCATATAAATCATGCATGATATTATCTGAAATAGGCTTAGCATTAAGGAGTAATGTATCAACTTGTTTACCATTTCTAAAAGGTACAAATTTTTTCATGACAACTGCAACTTACCTTTGAGCCTGTTGAACACGATTTTAATTTCAGTTTAACATGCATTCTCCATAGTCAGGCTTCATTTTCAACAAATTAATACACTGAGGAAATTAAACTTAACATTTGAGTTTGTGTAATGAAATTAATGAAAACTTAATCAATATTGTATGAGAAGATTGTGAAACAAAAGCAACCTTTATAACCAGCTAGCCTTTCCTTGATTCTCCATGCACATTCTTGAAAGCTGGCTCCATCATCTCCATCTTTATTCCCTGCCTGTCTTTCTTTGTCTCCTCTTAATGTCTTGGCAGCAGCCCTGACTTTCTCCTCCTCTTCTGCTAGCTTCCTGCACCTTTGCTGGACAACATCTAGTTGCTGCATTAACAGCTGAAGGCATTGTTCATCCACAAAATAGTAATCTTTAGAGAAAGGATCTGACTTAGAAGCTGGATTAAGCTCTAACTGTTGTCTATGCTCAAACAGGTGCTTCCAGTCATTATGACACAAGTGGTTAATGGATGATAGAACTTCCAGGAGTACTAGAAAGATGGAATGGTCATCCATCTGATTTGAATCATCTTCCCTGGCAAGTAAAGGCTGTAAGGATACCGACTGGAATCCTTGTTGAGCATTTGTTTGGAGGGCTAAGCGCCGAGTGTACAGTTGGAGAATGGTGCTTGGGTATCCTGACTCCAACCTCTCACTGTGACAGCGAAGTGACTCATCCACAGATTTCTTCTTGTTGAGCATGAATTTCAAATGATCCAGTTTGTCTTCCTCATAATCAAGAATGTTAGAAATGGCTAGTAGTGTTTGGTGCAAGTAAGTAACTTGTTCCCCTCTACTCATTGACAATGAGTTGGCATTCCTTGCCTCAGATGCCACTTTCTTTAAAGCTTCAATATTATTCATTGCATGCATCATAAGGGTTTGGTATCCATAAAATCAAGCCTTACAATTGAATGTCTGCAACATAAGAAAGAAAATGTGAGATAAAATAATTTATCAAGGCAACAGCAAGATAATGCTTGGCAGGAAAGAATGTAACGCATAATGGAATTGAAAAAAAATACAGAGGACAAGAAGGTTAAAACTTAATTTTACAGAAATAAAAGATGGAGAAAAATGGAAAAGATCATGAGGGCAAGTGTATATATGGAAGATGCACTTGCTAGCTAATGAACTAAAAGAAAAGGAGAGTGAGACATTGGGAGAATGGTGGGGGGGGGGGGGGGGGGGTAAGCATTTAACATATCAACACTTCAGATGCAAATTTAAGATCCTGCACAAAGTCATAATAAAAATGAGAACACAATAATGATAAAATGCAAAACCATGCAAGAGATCTAAGCAACAGTCTACACATTAAAAAGTTACACAAAACAATGCTGGATCTAAAGCAAATTTAGATTTTATTCTATTTTAAGACCGAGATCCACAACAGTCAACACAAAGATGGAAATATTATCTTTCCAAATATAGATTATAGGCCGCCTTATTGAAGGCTGTAATTTTTACGAGGCAAAGCTCAAGGCTAAGCTAAAGACACAACCTTAACCAACCAACAAATAATTCCAACAATGCTTTACTATCATCAGACCATTTCATTTAAGTTTAGACCCTATAAAAAATATGACCTAGATAGAGGCTAGACCTAACGTTAGGTCTTTTAAAAAGCGAACAAACAGGCTGCCACAATAAGTGTGGGGGTTGGTCTCGATTGTTCACTTTTTAGAATGATATGAAAAGCTGTCATTTCGGCAATATCGTGTTTCAGGCCCCATCTCTAATATAGTTTGAATGTGGGGCTGATTCCCCCACGAACTTATTAGGCCTAATTATTCGTTCAATAGTTGATCGATCATGAAACTCATTTTTACATTTTCACATTTTTAACATTACTCGATTGACCACTCCCTAATATATACTCGTGTTTACGGCCCCACCAAACAGGATTATGAATTGATTATCACGGTAGTGGGGCTGATGGGCATCAGCCCCGCTGCTGTGTTAATCACGTTTGGATCCCGTTTGGTGGGGCCGTAAACACGAGTATATATACTGTGCTCATCAGCCCCGATGCTGTATTAATCATATTTGAATCGCGTTTGGTGGGGCCGTTAATACGAGTATATATAAGAGAGTTTTAAAAGAAGATGATGATTAAACGTGATGATCGATCAACAAAAAATTGTGAAAGTCCGTCGTCTTCTATTTCTGTCCTAGTTAGCTGTGGTCTAAGTTATGTCAGGAGAGATAATCGATCATGATGTATGTGGGCATCAGCCCCACTCACCATGCATTAATTGAGTGGGGCCTGAAACACGATTATGCCGTCATTTCTTTACCAAACACTCTTATATTACCGGATAGCCACGCCCCTCGCCCCCTCCCCCACCTTAATCTTAATTTTCGTCTGGCTTCCGAGAGTTTTCGCAACACAGCAATGCAGTGGACTACGTGTATTGCAATACATGGGACTGAGCTAAAAATTGACTACCCCAGCCGGCAGTTCGAGTATCCTAGGTTTTCCAAAAAATCATTATCACATTCGTCAAACACACTACTCGTATCCTAACTTCAGTCTCATCTCTACAAAGTATCTTGTCCTTTAATCAACAATTTATATCGTAAAAGTTATTCAAAAGGCGAAAAAATAAATAATGAATTGAATTACCCACCTTTACCTTGACTGAAGAAACCGACTAACTTTAATGTTCGGGGTATTAACCCCCCCCCCCCCCCCCCCCAAAGAAGAAGAAGAAGAAGAAGAAGAAGAAGAAGAAGAAGAAGAAGAAGAAGAAGAAGAAGAAGAAGAAGAAGAAGAAGAAGAAGAAGAAGAAGAAGAAGAAGAAGAAGAAGAAGAAGAAGAAGAAGAAGAAGAAGAAGAAGGGATTTAAATAAATCATTTAATTTACATTGGACTGTCTTTGAATATTAAGATAATCGGCAACTTCACGTTCTAACGTAGTTATTCATTTGGCTGGATTATTTATAAACAGTATATTTAACAAACAAAGATTTTAATTTAACTTGTAAATTAAATGGAAACTAGGCCTATTTTTGACAAAGGCACTGTGGGAAAAAAATCAGCTCTAACTATATCAATAATAAGTTTGGTCATTTATAGATGCACAGGAAAGCATGATCTATATTTGTCCCAAATTTAATTTTCGAATGCATAGTAAATACTTGCGTTAACGAGCACACGTCTACACCGTGAGATCAAAATGCTGTATATTAAGAAATTAAGGAAAGAAAGGAAACCTAGGCTCACAATTCAGTCATACACACATTAAAGAAGGCCTTTTCTGAAAATAAACATCGAATTTCAGCAACCTAGCTAGCTGAAATGAATATCTTTGAAACCTTGAAATGAACCAAATTGAATCTCGATATTTCCTTTGCCACTATAGCCTATACACCCAACAAAAATCTTGCGAGTCATTTCTTGCTTGTGAACAAACTTATAGAAAAGGAACATGCTTGTAAATTTTCAAGGCCTAATTACCCCCCCCTCTCTCTCTCTCTCTCTCTTGCCTCCTTTCTCTCACTTTCTCCCTTCCCTCTCTCTCTCTGACCTCCTTCCTCACTTTCTCCCCCTCACTTATCCCCTTTCTCTAACTTTCTCCCTTGAACCCCCTTTCTCTCGTACGATATAAAAACGACAATAACAATAATAAAGGCTCAGTACACTTATAAAACTCTTCTCTTCATAAGAGTTTCTAGGCACTTTGTTTCAATAACATCATTCATAGCCTTGAAAATGTGAATGAAATACATTTATTTGTTTTCATTTGTATTTATTTCCTGTCAAAGGGTGGATAGCCCTTTCGGCAAAATATACAACAGAAACGAGTGTAACATAAGAATGGAATAAAACAAGAATATACAGAAACAGGTAAAACACAAAGTAGACAGATAAATACGATAAACACAATACAAAAGCACTATAAAAGTGAATTATATATAACAATTAAACTAAATGAAAAGAAAACTAATAAAAAGTAAATGCAAATAGTAACCAAAATAAAAACACAGGTTGGTAAAGAATTTCATTATGGCATTATGAAAAATAATAAAGACTAAAAAAAAAAGGAAAGCAAACAAAGACAGAATAAGCCCCCCCCCCCCCTCCATCCCACAACTGGAACGCGCTTTTTAAAGCACGAATAAACATGTTTATATTGCACCCTTCTCTTATTTCTATTGCAAGGGAATTAAATAACTTGGTTGTGTTATAAAGAAAACTTCTTCTCTTAACTTCGGGTTTGGGTTTTGTGAGGTATAGCATTCTATCGCTATTTCTTAATAAGCAGGGATTTCTTTTAAATTCAATTCTTGACGAAAGATAAGGAGGACTTAAATTATGAATCATTTTGAACAGCATAATCAGGTTTCCAATTTTCCGTCGGGTATAAATGTGTGTAATACCCGCTTGTTCATACACATCCTTTGTCCTTTGTTCTAGTTGTGCTTTTATCATAACTCTCACCGCTCTATTCTGCAGAACGTTGAGCTTATTCAAAATGACTTTACCAGCATTGTTCCAAATTGCAGAACAATAATCGAAGTGGCACTGGATAATACTGAAATATAACATCTTAGCGCAAGTGAAATTAATAAGGGGTCTTACTTTTCGATAGAGAAACAGGTTGCGAATAATCTTCTAATAAGTATATGATCAAAGTGCAATTTCCATGTCAAAGATGGGTCAAGTATAATTCCTAGGTATTTACAACTAGGTATTATTGTATAAGGGTGTGAAATAGTGTCGCCTGGTTCTAACCGGCGACGTACTAACTCATACTCTCGCCCACAAAGGCGCCCGTGCGCTCATTACGCACGGCGCGCCCGCAACGACCCCGACATAGCACCATATCGGCAGTTGCAGAAAAGACATTCAAGTGAGAAGACCTAATTAAAATACAACCTCAGCTAAACTCTACGTCTCAGCTCAGTTACAACGCAGCTCTTCTGTAACCACGTCAGAGGCCTCTGAGATACGGGAACAAGCCATATTTAGGTGAGTTTCTGTGTCTGATGTGATCGTGTCCCTCATCTAATACAATAGTATTTACAACATGCGTTCATGAATTCATGTATTCATTCGGACTGAAAGTGCCAGTCTACATACTAGCCTATATACCTATCTTTTACGTTTGATTTATTTACAAACATGCAGCAAATAAAAACAATACATTTTCGTACGTTGATCATAAAAGGGAAAACATGGGTTGGCATAATACAGGGTCTATTATTTATTACCATTATATTTTTGCATCTTACATAATACATTCATAACCAAGGAATTTTATTCCAGAATTGAAACCTTCAACGTTATAAAAAACAACATCACTATAATAATAGCCTAATAATGAGGTGTGGCATCTCGAAGTATGTTTTTTTTTCTTTTCTTTATTTCCCAAAGCGCATAGGGTGAAATGTGTTATGCGCTATTGCGCTATACAAAAATGTTTATTCACTCCGCCTCGTTTAGAGTTTTGATATTTTTTCTGCCTATTGTGTAATTATATAGCCTGCTATGATGAATGACAACCCAAATTAACTCAGTCCCGGATTATTTCTAATCATATCAACGATTAAACCTATATGTTTAAAACAAAACTGATTAAGCCATTAGTATCTCGTTTCTATTTAAGTGTTTTTGAAAGTTTAATGTACTTTTTTAATGCTATGAATAAAATTTCACTCTGAAGAAAATACTGTAAACATACTGCAGCGAATTCTATTCGTATTTCAAATGTATTCAATGTATCAGGTTTTAGCGGCAGTCTTGACACTGATGAATCTACCCCTCAATGGGAAGTGCAATGCAGAGTTAGAATTTGGGGTGGGTACCCTGGCCCGACTATTAGATGGGCTAGAGAACCAGTTGCACCGTATAGGCATATCGGCCGGTTTATAACAGACTGAACGGGTCAATACATTGAAATTACCTGGCTGAATTTTATAACAAATTGACATAAGGGGCACTGCCTGTCCCTTATCAAAGGAGGAAGGGAGAGATTAAAGAATTGACCATTTATAGGAGCACGAAGGGGCAATTTATTTAGGGGGTACTGCCTGTCCTTTTTTTCTTTCAAATTAATGATAAAGGAGGAGGGAGAGATTAAAGAACAGATGAAGGGGAAAGGAGCGTGAAAGAGTAAACCCTTCCATGTTGACTCGGTGGCCTTGCTCTCTGGACCTTCATCTATCTTTTAACATGAGTGCCCCCTCCCCACTACACCGGTGCCCTATGTCTATCACTGCACTGACTTCCATGCCCGTCAGTTGCATTGTTGACGTTTATCTTTTGAAGGATGCACATGCCGCTTTTAGCCTCTTCATACCTGTAAAAAGACAATCAAAATAAAAATTTGAATTATATCTTTTCCTCTGTGTAATACATCATTGCATTTATGCTATAATATCAGGAAGACACCATCCATCAAATTAATTCTGATTGACAATTTCAATAAAGGGAATTTTTTATTTGCAAAGGAACAGACAAGAAAAGTGGAAGTTCAAGAAGAAAGTTTTAACTATAGGAAGTGAATATTGTGTTACTTATATGAAACGTGAGCACGACGCAAAACTCGTGATTATTCCTAAAATTTGATATTTTTAACAACATAATTATGAACATTATTGGCAACTCAAGATCTTGATATATAGCATATTTTAAGAGTCTATAAAATTTTTAATCACAATCTTTCACCTTCTTGTCAATCTGCAAAACATGCAAATGTTAATGAATAATAATTACCTTCAATGAGTTTAAATTTTGGCACGGCATGTACCAGTCTAATCCAGCCGCTCTTGTTGTAATAGAATGCTGATCCCGGTGCAACAGCTAGACCATGATCTAGGCAATGTTTAGCAAACTCCATCTCCCGTTCTTCGGTTGCATTTGGGATGATCTGCATGTATTAGGGGGAACAATTAGAACTACTCTGAACGATGAGTAGCTGTAGTTTTCACGATTCTCTTAATGTTAATCTTTGTTGGAGTGTTATAGGGAGGCCAGGGGTGGGGTGCATCATGGACCTCGACAAGCAAGCAAGAAAGCAAGTACGCAAGAAAAAAAAGACAGAAAAAGTCAGAAAAGTCATCAGCTTTATTCATGTGTACTTTTTTGTTTTGTCTTTCAATTCTTGCTGCTGACCTGAATATAAAAATAGTGATGGTGATGGTAGTGGGCGGGGGGTGGGGGTGATATTGCACCTCACAGTGCAAAGGATATTTTCAAATGATCGTCGTGTTAAATTATGGCTAATCACCTTTTTAAAGTCAACCCAAATGTATAGCCCTGCTGTTGGTTTTACAAACGACACACCCAACTCTTGCAATGTTTCCATGACGATGCCAGCTGACTCCATCAACATCTGATTGTGTGTGGGAAGATACGATTGCAGCCATTCTGTAACATTATGAAAAATGTCTACATTAAATTTTATTTGAATTGATTTGATTTGATTTGGATTGGTTTATTTGAAAATCTGCATATCGGCACATAGTAATAATACAAGACACATGCAATTTCGACAGTTATAATAAGTACACAAAATAATCATGAAAAATACTAATCAAGTAGGATACAAAATACATGAGTAAGGTATAGGCATTAACAGGTTCAACATTGCAATGGTTTGCAATTGATGATCAATTGCAAACAAACAAAAAAGTATAATTTAACCCTCCTCTATATAAATGAGTAATGATTCAAAACAACTCGTCCTTTAGGTGGTTCTCGACCCAGTTCTGTCAGCCGATTTTGACCATCAACGACCTGGCTCGAGGAATTGAAGGCAAAGGACAGACTGATCTAATCTTGTTGGATTTTGCCAAGGCATTCGATAAGGTGTCCCACAGGCTACTTCTCCATAAGCTCAAACACTATGGAGTGAGGGGATGTACTTTGCAGTGGGTAGAAGATTTCCTTAGAGATCGCACACAGCAAGTCCAGAGTGAAGGTAAAGTCAGCAAAGAAGTGCATGTTGCATCAGGCGTACTGCAAGGGAGTGTCCTCGGGCCCTTGCTGTTCTTAGTCTTCATAAACGATCTCCCATACTGCGTCAAGAGGTATACAACTCGGCTCTTTGTAAATGACTGTGCATTATGCAAGAGGATTTCATCTCCCCATGATGCCAAACTACTTCAAGAAGATCTTGATGCTTTGCAGATCTGGGAACGCACATGGCACATGCAATTCAACCCATCAAAGTGCTAAGTGTTGCGTGTCACTAAGAAACGCAAGCTAATCACCTCCACCTACAACATCCATGGAGTAAATCTTGAAGAAGTTACAGCGGAATAGTGCTAGATATGTGATGGGCAACTACGACCGTCAATCAAGTGTCAGTGCCATGTCGAATGAACTTGGGTGGCCTACACTCCAGAGCAGACGTCGGTACAGTCGGTTAGCAATGCTCTTCAGAATAAGGTTTAACTTAGTTAATATTAATTGCATTGGAAGGACCCCCTGATACCATTGACGTCAACCACAAGAGGCCATGATAGCCGGTTCTGGATCCCACATTCCAGCTCTCAAGTATTCTCCTCATCCTTCTTCCCCTTCACCTGCAGAGAATGGAACAACCTAAAGAACGATTCTGCAGTCTTCCCGTCACTTGATGCCTTCAACAGGGCATTGAGGGAAGCCTTCATCTAGCATGCAGTCATATGTCAACAAACTGTTTAGCTGCACTTCAAATGTATATTAATGCACGACACCCTGTTCACATGTAAATAAATTTTCACATGAAGTCTGTTTGTGCCGTATCGACTGCATGCACACCACTCTCAGTGTGTTGATCTTCAACTATGAAGGATACACTTTTACAGCAGAAGAAGAAGAAGAAGAAGAAGAAGAAGAAGAAGAAGAAGAGGAGGAGGAGGAGGAGGAAGAAGAAGAAAAATTGTTTGAGGACTGATTGCAATGGCGATAGAGAAGTTTTGGCATAAAGATTTGTGGAATTTGTGTTCGGCAGTTTTGTCAGTGGCCATGGAACCTCCAAATCGCCCTCCTTTTTAGTCATACCATCCCTACTTGGGCATGTTAAAGGTATTATAATCAAAAGAAGGAAGGTATAAAAAATGACCCATCTTTACCCTTGTCTTCGAGTAATTTTGCCACAGCGATTTGAATGAAACTTGGAACCTGGTTGAAATCCACCATATGATCCAGGCCAGCCAAGACCGTAGGATTCCAGGAGTATATCACTCCGAATGGACAACCGGGCATTCCAAAGTCCTGGGGGGGGGGGGGGGGTAAAAGAGAATAAACATTATTATAACTACCCTGAGGGGTTGCCGTTATCCTTATATAGGTGGTCCACGTAACCTGAAAGGGACAACGTAGGCTTGGTGAATAAGACACTTACGAACTAGAGGCAGATTTTTCAGTCTATAAGTTCGACCGGCCCTAAAGCCAAAATATAGGGCGACCCGTGGGTAAAATTTTTAAACTATCCATGATCATAAATGACGGACCTGGGTTATCTACAAGTGGGTGGGGGAATGACAAAACACACACGAAAAAACAAAAGCAAAACAAAACAACAGAACAAAAAAAAAACCAAAAAAAAAAAAAACGACTTTAACTGCCCCCCCCCCTCCCGAAACCATATGGCATATTATAGTCGTGAAATAAACAGTGTGCAAGTGCAACCTTAGCCATTCCCCATAGGACATGTGTCTTGTTCTTGTCTGGAAGGTCATCTGGATGGAAGGTGAATATACTGGAACTCTCTGTCGATGGGTCAAATATGCTGCCACTGTAGATCTCATCCACAACACAATGCAGATCATGCCTAAAAATCAAAAAGATGCAACAAGATGAAAGATGGTCATTCTAGGCTCTAGCCTAATCTAATCGCTTTAGAAAGAAGATTCATCAAACAAGCAGGGGCGTCCGATCCGTTTTATTTATTAATTTTTCTTTGGAGGGGGCACACATTAGAAATTTTCAGACAGGTATCTCTTTTTACCCCAAAATTTCGCTGACAAAAAAGGGATTTTCGGTTTTCAGTTTTCTCTTTATACCCGAAAAAATCGCTGACAATGGCCATTATTGAATAAAATACTTCCATAAATTGGGGGGGGGGGGGGGACAATCATAGTGTGTCTCCACCCGCCATACTTTTTTTTTTTTTTTGGGGGGGGGGGGGGTAGGGGGTCATATCCCACTGCCTCCCCATAATTGACGCCCATTCAAACAAGAGTAAATAAAGTAACTTCTTTTCAGGGGTACTGATAAGGGAATGTGAAACCTCTAACTATTCGCAGTTTTGGAAATTTTGGAAAACTGTTTGCTCAACACTTCAAACTGAATTTGATGCAGTTTCATCAAAAATTTTCTCAAAACCCCTCATTAATTCTAAATGGTACAACGACGCTCTTTTTCCTTCTTTCTTTCTACTGTAGGGGTGTCCTGAATTGTAAGTTTGATGTGATTTTTTTTTTAAATTGCGCAATTGTACCGTACTATCGTATTTTTGTTTGAAAAATTACAGGGCTATATACCACGATGTTGTATTTGCAACAAAAAAAAAAACAACCAAACAAACAAAAACAATATTACCTCAACTGGAAACATATACCTTTTACAAAATGTGAGGTAATCCAAAACTTGTTGCTTGGTGTACACGGTTCCAAAAGGGTTGCGTGGATTTACTAGTAGAAGTGCTCTGACGTTGTGCCCCTGGCATAGTGAAATAATAATATTTTTGAAAATGAAAAATCTGCTAAAATCGTTTCAATATACATCAGATCTTGTCATTTTTCCCAAGAAATAATTATGCACTTAATCTGGATTCAGGAATTGATGATTTGATTTTGAATGAATTCTAAATATACATATCAGCAAATAACTGATATTTGAGGATTATTTTTTCATGACGATTAAAATCACAGGAGCATGCACGGGTTATAACTGCGCTATAAACATGAAAAAGGGCTGGCCAGGGCTGAAGTTTCTTACCCGAATATCAACTTTCACTCTTAAAATTTTTACTTTTCAATCGAGAAAAGCCAGCGAGCAATATCTTTAAAATTCGATTTACATAAGAACGCTAAATTCTGCATGGACAAATCCTACATACATTGTAACTTGTAACAAGACTAACACACCTCCTCTTTTGCTGTTTCCAACGCTGACTCCAGAAGTGGCACAGTCAGTTCAAATGGCTCCCTGCCGTCTGGTTCTGTCTAGAATAGGAATAAGAGGGGGAGGGGGGAACAACCGATTTCTCTTCAAAGTTTTCCGTGTATATTAAAAACAAAATGAGCAAAAGGTTTGCAAAATGATGGTGTTTTTTAATGAGAAATTCATGTATGGATGCATTCAATGTTTACCTTGTCGCTAAGATACACCGGAAATGTCTTCACTCCAGACTGGAACAGAAAGTCACGTGGTATGGCTCCATACATTGCAGCAGGAGTCAAAATGGTGTCTGTGGTTTGTAAAGGAAAGCATGATATTACAACATTAAAATGTTAGCATTTTAAATGAGCTTGCAGTCTAGAAACAACCACTCTGGTGCCGCACTTACCGTTTACATTATGTCAACTATGTAATGATGTATAACACTGTCTTAAAGTGTATAATCTTCCCTAAGATCATCCACGTATCCCGTTCTCATCTCTCCCTCTCTCTCAGTATTTTTTTTCTCTCTCACACACACACTCTCTCTCTCTTTCTCCTTGTCTTCTCTCTCTCTCTCTTTCTTTCTTCCTTCCTTCCTTTCTTTCTTAACCCCTTTCTCTCTCTTTCTAATCCACTCTCACTCTTTACAGCTTCCACTTTTTTCCCCAGATAAATTCAAAACCGCTTTGGGTTTGTGAGAACACACAGGTCCACCGGCGTAAATCCACTTTGAGGAGTGGGGGGATAATCGACTTTTTTGCCGATTTTTTTGTTTGTTTTTTTTGTTGAACTCACACTTAAGTATAAACTCACGCCCTCACCCACCTGCACAGACCCCCCCCCCCCTTACACACATTTTAATTTTTGTCTTGCAAGCAAGCGAAGCGAGCGAGCCAAAGATTACCACTTTTCTGGTTTTCAATCGCATTTTCAAATAGAAATTCTAAAATATGATGGTTGTTTACGACAGAATATTAAAAATATATTTAAAGATTAATTAAAATACCATTTCTTCCTTAAAAACTGGGGGGATATTTATACACGCCATCCCCCCTCTCAAAAAAGTGGGGGGGGGGGATTTATCCCCCATCCCCCGGGATTTACGCCAATGCACAGGGTCGACCACGGGTGCTTCTATACCACCCCCTTTCCCTTCCACCTTTCCGACAATCATTCTTCATTAGTTTGCTTTCATTTACTTAAATTTTGGAATGTGTTTTGGAAAATATTTAAACATGACGAAAACAGTTGACTTTGCTATCATTTGTTTTTCATTGGAGACTTCTCAAAGTGATAATGGATGTAATAAAATTATGGGAGAGGATAAATTGGGGGGCGGTAAAGACCAAAAAATATTTACCTCCATGGTCGCACAGAACAAAGGCCATTGTGCTCAGCGCATTCCCCACAGAATTCACGACGCAGAACTATAGAATTAAAAAAATAAATAAATACAAACTTTGTCAGTTGGAATGTTAAATTTTATTTGAGGATATGTTGACCTCACACATAGTCCTGAAAAAGTTTGGGAATGATCTGTAGGAAAGATTTGAATAGATTCTTGAGACTTAAGCTTTAGTCGGCCACTATCTTGAGTCAAGTCAACAACGCCATAAAAAGCTATGTTTGTCATGAGGGTCAATTCCACTAGTCTGAATCACTGATCAAATCTGTATAGGTCATTCGAATCGACTATGTAGGTGTCCTAGTCAAGTGGTTTAAAGGAGAATGCAACCCAGACATCAGTGTGCTTCCAGTGAATGAAGAAGAACAAGAGGAGTAAACAGTGAAAGTTTAAGCAAAATTGGACAATTTGTTCAAGAGTTATGAAGTTTGAAAGTTTAAGTAAATCCTTATTATCGGATCCTTGAATTGGCAACTTTGCTAGCATCTGTGATGTCATCGTGGACAACTCTCCATTCATTTTGTACACAGAATTTCACATTTTCTTTATTTTCAAGAAAAATAAAAATTCTGTTGATTTATTGTTTGAGTATAGCATGCCTATATCAATTCTGCAAGCATTTTGGGAAGAATTATGTAGATTCCTGTCTTGAAATTTCATATAAATCCATTAAAAAAAAAAAATTATGTATACAATGAATTGAGAGTTGTCCACGATGACATCACAGATGCTGGCAAAGTTGCCAATTTAAAGAACCCCATAATAGGGATCTAATGAAACTTTCAAAATTCATAACTCTTGAACAGATTGTCCGATTTTGCTCGAACTTTCACTGTTTACTCTTCTTGGTCATCTTTATTCACGAAGAGCACACTGATGCCTGGGTTGCATTCTCCTTTAAGGCACTTGACTGGAGAAGCAAGAATCGGGGGTTTCGACCCCGGCACAGCACTTATGCCCTTGAGCTTATCGTACAATCATGCTACATGCATATGAATACCAAAGTGTGCGTGTGTGTTCTTCTTAAAAAAAAATCACATCAGTGGTCGAGTCTCAGCTCCCTGGATTATGTCAACAAAACCAGTATTATAATCGAGACCCTGTAAGGATAATTGAGTACCGAGTCGATTCGAGTCAAGGGTCGAGTCCATGACCAAGGTCAGTGTTTAAGTCCCTTTGCTATCCGATCTACAGAGTCATGACAGTGACATTTGCCCAGGCGACTTCGTGGTACTATATTTGAAATAAACCAAATGTTTATCTCAATTCAAGGACCACCATGCTCAACCCTAAACCTAACCCTAGACCCAACATGCAACTTTATGACCCTAAACCTATAGCCTATCATTTATGAAATAAAACCCCAAAGTGAATGTCGCCGGATCAAAAGTCATGTAAATCGAGGTTCGAGTCATGGATCGAGTCGCTGATATAAATAACCCCCCCCCCCCAAAAAAAAAAACAACAACAACAACAACAAACAACAAAAACAAAAACAAAAACAAAATAAAACAAAACAAAACAAAAAAGTGCATGCGTATTCAAAATTCGAATACCTTATCTGGATCAAGAGGTTCTGGAGCCTTCTGACTATTGTAAAAGGAGAAAAACTCAGATAACGCCTTGCGGAGACGGAAAATGCCATTACGTTGCAAAACGTATGGAAGCATCGTTGTGTCCCATTTCAATAAGTCGGGCTGGTTCAACTAAGAAATTATAGCAAAAATAAATTAAATTGAATTTAGGCATGGACTTATCATCACTCCATTCTTATGAAGATGAGAAGACACAAGTCTTACAATGCTCTTATGATTTCTTTCCGATGAGCAATATAAATAGTATATTGGGTACAATATTAAGATCCGAGTCGACTTAGTTACCACTCCCCTCCCCTCTGTCTCTCTGTCTCTCTGTCTCTCTCTGTCTCTCTCTTGCTGCTCTGTGTAATTTTATGTGAAAGCAAATAAATCTGATTTGATAAAACAACAACACTTCTTGCAGTTTATGTTCACGTGCTTTTTGTTTGTTTGTTTGTTTTTCTTTTGCTTTCACAATATTTCACAATGTCTCCATAAGGGATAAATTTCCTTTTCATATGTTTCATGTGCTTAGTAGTTTCTTTTTTTTTTAATGTACTACATATCGTTTCCCAGCTTTCTGCATATAGGACTGTACTCGACTCCTGTATTAATGTATATCACATTGTTGAAAGCCAAAACGGCTAAACTAAGTGTTTTTGTTGTTGTTGATGTGTTTTAGAATTAAGTGAAAAGTGATTGGCAAGTACAACAAAGATTAAGAGAAATCATTATGGAAATAAAAAGCAGCATAACGAATAGGTATATACATAAAAATAAGGCACGAAGAAAATGAACAAAGATAATAAAATTCGAACCTCCATTTCTGAAAATGAGCTGCAAGTTTGTACTTTTCTTTTTAGAAATTCCGTCTTTTTTCTTTACATAGGGGTTTCGTTCTGAAATAAACAGACAAATATTTGTTTGTTGGCCGGTTGATTATTTTACCTGACTGCTAAGAAAGCAGGTGCGAGTAAGCAACCAAGGAACCGACGGACTGAAGTCCTGTGCGAGGGACTTGGCGGGTAAGGAGGACTAGTTCCACCAAAGAGCAACTGCGCATCCATTTAGTTTCGAACTCAGTAGTTCCCAGTCACGCAACCACTTGCTCTACCTCTGAACCATCTCGCCTCTTCCTAAAAGTTCAATAATCTGACTTTCCGTATATATAGACGTTTTCATAGATGGGATGACAATACGAAAATATAAAATCAGTTTACCTTTTCTGTGATGAGATCCCGGATTGCCTCGTTATGTGATGTCGAAAGATTGATGATACCCTTGGAAAAAGAAAGATGAAAAAGAGAGGAAGGGAAAGAGAAATAAGAAAGATAAAGAAAGAGAGAAAGATAAAGAGAAAGAGAGAGAGAGAAAGAGAGAGAGAGAGAGAGAGAGGATAAAAATATAACTTGCCTGTCCATTGTTTTGATACTTTAACTTGAGAAAATACAACATTTCCTTCATTAAATATAACTTATTCGTTTAATATCACCGACTCATTCTTTCTTTTTTTTTAATGTCAAGTATGCAAAACGTTTAAAGGAAACTAAAACCCTCAAGTCAAGTAGTTTTTTAATCAAAGCTAAGACGGAATGAAACAGATCAGCCAAAACTTGAATGAAATCGGACACTTAAGAAGAAAGTTATGGCTTTATGACATTTTTTGACACTACCAAAGCTATGATGAATTCAATTTGTGGATAACTCTCTATATGTTTCTACAGACATAATTCAACATTTTCATTTGCCTAAGATTTGCACTTTTCTTAAGCTAAACCCAAGATATAGGCCTATAATGTAGGAGGGTTTTCTCCACAGCATACACTCTAAATTTTTCGGATTTGAATCAGGGACAACTGCAAAAGTCGATTAATAATATGTCTCGTTAAGTCTCTCATTATTTTCTAGTAAAAACACTGACTGTATGTTAGTCAAAATACGACTAGAAAATAGTCAAAATACGACTAGAAAATAGTCAAAAATGGCTTTTTAAAAAAATAGTCAGAAATGACTAAAATAATAGTTGCCCCCAGCTGACCCTTTCGTTCAGTCACTTTTAACTGAATCGTTTAGGAGTGAAAGAGACAGAGAGAAGGGAGATGGTGGCATTGTAGAAAGTAGATGATGCTTTCCCTGTCCACATCATCTCTGACTATCTTGTATTCCATCCCCAATGCAAAACTTGGAAGCGTTTCATGAATAGTCTTGTCGGTGATTTTCACTGACTAATTTGCTCTCAGCCATTCAAATGCGAGGATTTTCAGTAGCTTATAACAACTGTTAGTGAAAATCACTGACAAAACTCTTCATGAATTAAACTCTCCCCAGATATCCCACAGAAGACACAAGTGCACCCCTAGCCCTCCCTCGATCAAACGCTACGACGCACAGTGCACCAGGATATAGCTCCAAAGTGCGCCAAAATTCATATTCACTCAGTTTTACTCTAATGTTATGGTTAAATGATGGTTTTAAGGGTAATCAGACACGTAGAATCCAATGAAAACAGTTTCAAACACATGTGACGTCATTAAAACACTGATTTCTGATTGGCTGCCGAAATCAGTGAGAGCTTATATCTCTATGAGCCATTCGAAGTTCTCAATAAACTATGCACATTATGTCATTGCCTTTCCCCCTCTACATATCTCAGTATAATGTACAGAAAGTCTTTTATAAGTATGAATGTATAAAGTAATTCTTCAGATATCATGGAGTTAACGAACACATGATATTGACTGATGAAGTCCATGCATTCTTTCAGTCCATTTTTCGTAGGCCTATATTGTTCATAATGTCAGAAGAATGCATTATTTCGAAGTCTTCGAAATTATTTCCAAAGAATTACCTAGAAGGGTATATGCAGATAGATAGATAGATGGATAGATGGACAGATAGATAGACAGATAGATAAACAGAAAGATACCTATAGATATGTGGATGAATAGGATATAGATAGATAGAGGAATACTACGGATATGGATGGATGGATAGATAGACAGAGGGATACGCGTAGATAGGCGGATGGATAGAAGGATGGATAGAGATAGGAATCGTGTAGATAGATCATGGATAGACAGATAATTCATGTAGATGATGTAGATGGATGGATGGATAGATGGAGAGATAGATAAAGAGGGATACTTGTAGATAGATAGGTAGATGAAAAGATAAATCGATCGAATCGATCAATCATGAGCGCAACACCTTGAACTACGTGTTTTCTTGTAAATACTACTGGAATGAAAACAGATTAGGAAAAGGAAAATGAAAGGTAAATAATTAAGCAACTAAGAAAGGGTTTCAGTTGTATGAAAAATTGCATGAAATAAATATAATAAACGAATTAATGAATAAGTTTTAGGAATCCATACCATGTGAATCGTCACCTTTTAGCTGTGAAGTGTAGAATGGAAATCATGTACCATACATATCGCAGGGGAAAGTTTTAGTTAGTACACCTTAACCTTTGGAAGAGGGTTTTTTCAGCAACTAAAATATCAAGTCCTGTAATAATATTTATAAGTCTTGTTTATTTCTTATTGTGTTTATGGGACCTTGCCGTGTAAACAGTACCACTATAGAGAGCGTCTGGCCAACTCGGTTTCATTAGGTTTCAACATGGCGCCATTTCTTTTGCATATTGTGCTTGCCTAACGTACAAACAAAACGCGCCATGTTGTCATCTGTACGGCATCGCTGTAAAGAGTCATGCGTGCCCCCATGCGCCGCTTCAGCAGCCGCGCGGCCCAAAATAACCTAATTTTCCGGGTAATGTGCCAAGGAAAATCGGCTATAACATAAAAAGTGGCAGAAGGTGGCAGCCAAATTTGGTATCAACTTAAAGCTGAGACATCAAGAAAAACGCAAGTGATAAAATTGATTTGGAAATCCGTGGAAATCTAAACGTTTCTTATGGATTTATAAAAAAACACGGAAAATAAGTCTATTTTGTTCGATAATTACCATTCACGAAGATTGTGTTTCTATCCATTTTAACCCATTCATACAGTCAAATGAACTATCACGAATATGTGGGAGCAATTTTAGATCGATAAGTTAAAAAATTCATGTTGAAATAACTTATTTATTAAATTGGTCACTGTTTGCACTGAAACGCACAATATGTCGAATTTTGCGGTTTGAAGTAGGAAATTCACACCGGAGTTAAATATTTTACTGAAGTATTCTTCAAAGTATTGTCTTTCAATAGGGCATGACAAAAATTGAAAAAATTAAATTGCCCAAAATGACTTTTGGTGCACTTTGGTTTCGCCCTGGCCCACTGTGCGCCGTTGCAGCCTATATTGCTTCGCTTCGCGTTAGTGCTGGTATGTTTATTAATGCGATAGTCTATTTCTATAATCAAAGTCCCTTTCTTCCATATAAATGCGATTCCATTGTCCAGAGCTCAAGATTTGAAGAGGGTAAACATTCATGAATCTTCAAATCCGCTACATAAAAGAAATAAAAATAACAGACATGGCCATTACTGCCAGGGGCGGCGCTACAGGGGGGCAGGGGGCGAATGCCCCCTATGATTTTGCAAGTGATAAAAAAAAAAGAAAAAAAAAAAGAAAAAGGAGAAAAAAAGAGGAGGAAGAGGAAAGAAGAGGGTGGGGAAAGAGAGGCCTGGGGCTTGCAACTATGTAATACCCATATTTGTTCATTTAAAACGTCAATAAATTTACCTATGGGTCATCTTGCCCCCTATCACAATACCCTGGCGCCACCCCTGATTACTGCCACCCTTTCTGCAGTGGAGTAGAACGGCTAGATCTAAAAATCCCTAAAACTTTTAAGATAAGATTATTCGTATGCATAAAATTATGTGGAACAGCTTTTTATGAGCACCATCGTAGGTGATGCAAATGCTGTCATTAGTGCAGGAACTAAGTTTTTATTTACTCCCCATAACCTTGAATTTTGTGGGTTGCAAATTATTTTCCAATTCACAAATAGAAGTTCCGGTTACATACAAAGTGGTATCATCTGCATATACATTATGACATTTCCTTCCCTTAAGATATGGACCATATCGTCAATATAAATTAAAAATAAAAGGGGGCCCAATATGGGGGGGGGGGGTCCACAACAGAGGCGTCGATCCTGGGGGGCAGGGGGGGGGGGGCAGTTGCCCCCCCAAAGAAAATTTCGGGGGGGGCAAAGATATCATTTTGCCCCCCCCCCCCCAATAATTTCCGCACCAAAAAAAAAAAAAGAAAAAAGAAAAAAGAAAAAGAAAGAAAAGGAAAGGAAAGGGAAGGAAGGAAGTGGATTGAAAGCGGAAAACAAGGAAAAAGAAAGAAAATGAAACACTGGGAAGCGCTCGCTCGCTTCGCTCGCTCGCATTTAAGTATAATGCCGATAATAATCACTTTTCTTATGAAAGGAAATCGGTTTGCATCTTGTGTTTCTGTCCAATGTTATACTATTCTTCAACTCATACTAAGTAATATAACCAAACAAGATATCACTCTAAGAAATCGAGCAGCCAGTTGACCTAAAAATAGATACACTTTCAGGAGATAACGGCCAAGATAAAAAAAAAAGATAATAATAAAAAAAAAAAAAAAAAAAAAAAACATTTTTCGTTAGCTCGCTCGCCACTCTCGCTTGCAAAAGCTATACAAGATCATTTCGGGCAGCAAGTAGCTTATTGTAGAAGCGAGGTTCCAAAATATCATCATATTTGGGCAGCAAGGTGGTTGACAAATTTTGGGGGGCGAATCCATATAATTTTGCCGAGATCTGTCATTGACTTAAACTAGGTGAGCTAAAACAGTGTCATATTCGGCACACGGGCGATCGGATGTATTATTTAGATATCATACAGGGATGACAGGTTCATAGCGTATTCTGATGATGATAATAATAATGAAATTCCTTTCTTGTATAGCGCTCATCACATTATTATCACATTATTATATTGTGACCAAATGTCACTTTAAGGAAAAAGCCCTCTTACGGGAGCAGGGAGACAGTCAAAATTCCCCTTAGTTTAACCACTGCACTCCCAGACGACTAATACCCACACTCAAATTCCCTGGCTAACAGTGCCCAAGAGTGAAATGGGCTTAAACCCCTCTTGTTAAATGACCAACAATTTTCAGACAATGGCAGCTTGTGCAAACTGGCACTAACCCTTCCAATACCACACGGCCCTACCCCCAGCTCGAATCCAGTAGATAAGGTAGAGTTAGAGAGAGGTTGACTTAAGCGAGTAATTATACTTCAAGAAGCTTTTAAACAATGGAGGCTGTTGATTAAGGTCAGATATAATTACCCAGGCAGGGCTATTTCAAGCCCGGTTGTTTAGAGAAGAGATATGGGTTGAACCTGTTCAGTACAGCTCTCTATGGGTAAAATAATCCTAGTTAGTGCACATTGGTTAATGAGTGGAAATAATGCTTTTATAACTCTCCCAGGATGCATGCTTGACTGGTATGGTAGGGCTCGCTCGGAAAGTATAAAAAGGGCAAGATTTTTGGGGAGAGTTCAGATCAGTTCTGATCAGATCCGATTCGAGGCGGACTCGAGCAGAGCAATTTCTAGTACCGAGCATCCAAATTCTAAGATTGGGAAGCCAGGCACCATATTAGGTAATATACATGTAAAGAAAACCCCTTTTGGTTTTGGGGGGAGGGGGGAGGCAGACATGAACATGATGAAGGGATTTAGTACATGGCACCGGGGCGCAAGTTTACAGTCCCCAATAGCCCCGTGTTATCCCCTTGGTTTGGATTGTTTGCTAAAAGGCCTTAGTCATTAGGTATAGTTAGGAACAAAGAGCCTCGACATACAAAACATGCTGGGCGCCAAGCCCAAGCGAAGTTCACATTAAGGGAAGGGAGATAGGAGGCAGCTTAATTATAATGCAGGGCATGACTGGTATACAGAGTAAAGCTCGTTACAGTTCCCCCTTTGTCTTAGACCTGTCCCACTCCCCTGACCGTTATGTTTGCTTGATTGGCCGCCCCAGAGTGTTGTATCAGGAAGTGATTATGCAAACTAATCGACAAGTAGATGGGAATATGGGACCGTTATATACTGTTATGGGTCAAGGGTTACATAGTCCAAAACATTAGAGATGTCTGTACTTACCCAAACTCCTATATACTTTTGTACATGCCTTGTAAATAGTACTGGGAGACTAGGAATAAGAGTTAGGCAAAATCAAGTGTGTAGCTTTAAGTCGCTTCATACGCACGTACCAAATAGTTACAAGTTCAGTTGCACATTTACAAATTTATATATAATATACAAGAAAGGTTGTGTAAAGTTATTAGGTAATAAAAAGGAAGCCTTAGCGCTCCAATAGAGTTGCACTGCAAGATATGCTCTCGGTATCGTCATTGTGGAGTGTCATACAGTTATATACCATTCACAAATCTCCGGCCCACTGTTGCTAAAAGATCGCTCGCTACCAAGAAAAGGAGAGAGGGAACGTGTGTGAATTAGGGACAAACAAGACAGTGAGAGAGTGAACGTCGTCACATCACTACCATCCCATACAACGCCCCTGTACCCCATTTCCACTTCCCTCCACGCCAGTTTCTCGCCACAATATACTATGATGACGAAATAACACTTCTCTCATATGGAAAAGGGTATATTTTTCCTCGCTCGCTGTGCTCGCTCGTTTGATAGTAATGGTTTTGAAAAGCAAACGATTTGATAGGTGAGCTGAGATCGAATAGATAATGTAGTTGTATCATGGGCTCATAGTGTAATTTGCCGACGGGGTTACTACTTCTACCATCAAAGACAGTGTGTGCTTCGTATTTGGGTATTTGGGTATTAGGGTTCGTATTTGGCAGTGAGGTAACCATATATATATTATTAGGTTTCATATATTCCTATACTGTATTTTGATAACTAAATCCTTCTGTAATAGCAAGAAAATTGTCATTTTTGCTCGCTCGCTTCGCTCGCTCGCAAAATCAAAAAAGTAGGATGGTTCACAATCTAGCATGATGCGTAAAATCCCCAAAGTGAAAATGCTTCACGTTGATATAAGCCTATGTGTTATACATAATATGTGTGGGTGTGCGTGTGTGCGCGCACAAATACGAATACATATGTAAGTATATATATATGTGTGTGTGTGTGTGTGTGTATACATACAGATATATATATATGTAAACATATATACGTATATATCAGTGGCCGAGGGTTCATCTCCACTTGATCGTCTTGCCCCACCCCCCCAATCCGAAAAATGGATCGACGCCTCTGCAAAAAGGGCACCAATGATTTTGCCATCGTCAATAGCACATACCCAAGCATCAGTTAAAGCACCAAGTACTGAGGAGATAGAATGACCGGGCCTAAATCCTAACTGTGCGTTGGAAGCACATTATTGGAGACGAGATGATCATAAAGCTGCCCATGAACAACTTTTCTCTAAAATTTTACTAAGGACTGGAAGTATGGAGATTTGTCGATAATTAGGTATTGTATTAATGTCGCCTTTTTTGTACAATGGAAGTACTTTCGCATGTTTCCATTCATCCGGGTATGTGCCCGTCAAAATGACAATTTTTTTAGTTGTATGATGAATTATGCGTCACCAGCATTTTTCATTAGTTTCAACACTGATTTCATCTACACCAGTTGACTTAGAAGTATCCAAATAAGCTGTAATTTTCTTAACAGAATCAGAGTCAACCTCGTCTAATTGAAATAGATTAGCAGAACTACTAGGACTTTCATTACCTTTTTTTTTTTTTTGCTTGTCAGCAAATTTTTGGTGTATCTCCCCAGATTTCATACCCCCTCCAAAATCTTAAGCTGAGGACCTTATTTTTGTTTTTGACTTGTTTGTCATGAAAAGTATGCTCCTCTCCAAAATAATAATAATGATAATGATAATAAGCTGAGGACCTTTTGCTATTGAGACTGCCCTCCCCCCCCCCCAAAAAAATAAAACAGATTGACGCCCCTGGAGGCGAGTGGTCCCCGAATGTCAATGATTTCACAAAAGTCCCTGCTTATTATGACCAGGGGAGCGTTTCATGAAGAGTTTTGTCGGTGATTTTCAATGACAACTGTTATAAGCTACTGAAAATCCTCGCATCTGATTGGCTGAGAGCAAATTAGTCGGTGAAAATCACCGACAAGACTTTTCATGAAACGCTCCCCAGCTTACCTCCTTGTTGTGATTTTCATCAAACTGATTCATCTTAACTTTCATCATGATGTCTCTCAGCTTCACTTCAAACGAAGACAATCTTTCAACCCGCTTAGAAATTACATTTTTTGATGCCATGGCATAAACTTCTGCAACAAAAGTGAACCTAAGGTTTAAAAAAATCCGTCTTCTCAAACTGGTTTGCCAATCGAGGTAGTCCTCCAGCTCTTTTAATGAATGAATGGATGAATTGTTATCGCTGCTTTTATAACATCTGACTGGTTTGTGTTATGTTTCCGTCACCTTCGCAATGACGCAGTCCTACTTAGTCAAACTGATCTGAGCCTATCCTACTTCCACGACAGGTCCAAAGTCGACTGAAAATACATAGTGAAACAAGATTATATAAAGGCTCGCAGTGAATTAATGAGAGATTAGAGGGGGGGGGGGACAGACGGACATAGGCATATAGTACAGGCGCACCAGAACGTTGAGAGGGGCAGAGTATTGTAAAAAAAAAATATTGATGATGCAGTATCGCTTTTATGTACTTGAGTATTAATTAGAAAATAAAATGAGAAAATTAGAAAAAGGATAAGATTTTCCGGTGCCTTTTTGGTCTAAATTTGAAAACGCTAGACAAAAGAACACAATGACAGGGCAATTTTTTTTGGTGTGTGTACTTGTGTACACAAAAGAAAAATGCATCCTGCTAAAATGCTATTGCATTTTCTGTTCTCCCCCCCCCTTTTTTTGTCGCATAATCCTTTCTCCGCCCCTGCATCACTTGATATTTTGGCAAATCCGATCTGATCTCATTTCAAATACTTATAAATTTATGTTGTATTCCTTATTCACGGTGGTTCCTTCAGAATTAAAAATATGCGTAATCAAATCTCTTGTTCTTCGTCAACTTTTGTACCTTTTCTCTGTACTCATTACCAAGATATCACAGATTTTTTTTTTTAGTGAGTTGAATAGTTTGTTTTTTAAATTCATTTGGAGTGGAGGCCCCCAGTGGAGGTAATGATAGGGTCAAAAGAAAATTCATGTATAATGATTATATTCAGTGTGGACTGAAAATGATTGACCCTTATGCATTTGCTATAGCTCAAAAGATGACATGGGTGAAATGACAACTTTGAGTCTGTATGGAAATTAATTGAAATATCAGCTTTGGAACATTTTCATAGATACCCTAATATCTCGTGGAAATCTTATGCACCTGAAACTGTTTTACAGTCTTTGGGCAATTCCCAAATTGCAGATTCTTTACGTACATGGTATCATCACAGAGAATATGCTACTATAGAAACATTTCATTGTAAATTCTCTGAGATGGGGTTTTGTCAATCGCTATGGTTTGATAGATTAATCTGATCAAAATCAAAAAAGTATTTTTATTATGATACTTGGTATGACAGGAATGTCTTTGTAATTTCTGATTTCTTGAAACCCCCTTTTCCTGGGCATAAGCTGTTTGAAGAATCAATTTTAGATTTTGACATTTATCGATCAGATAGGAGAAAGTTTTTTTTTTTATGAAACATGTTCCAGAGGAATGGTTCGATGTTACAATCTTGAATAACCTAGATGTTCAGGATAGTTTGATTACTAATATAATTTACTTGCTACCAGGAAAGTACATTGTCATGCTTATAAAATCTTGAATGTTCAAAATCTTCCTGATAGACGAAACGGATATTGGAAAGACAATATACCAGTTCCTGTTCATATTGTTTGGATGAAGGTGCACAAGGTTAATTTCAGCTGTATACTAGACACTAGGCTACGATCATTTTACTTCAAAACTTTCCGCAGAACCATAGCTTTAAATGGATTTCTATATAAAATCAAAAGGAAAGATTCTCCAAACTGTGTCTTTTGTGATAAACAGGAAGAAACAATGGTTCATCTATTTTGTGAGTGTGAGAAGGTCTCCTCAATTTGGGAAGTTGTGTTAAATGTATTATTACAAAATTATGATAAAAATTTGTTTTTACCAATTTTGAAAAACTTTTTGGTGTACCTACAGACAAGTTTGTTACATACCTTATTCTATTGGTGAAATACTACATATATATTTGCAAATGGAAAAATGACTTACCTTATATTATTGCTTTTAAAACATTTGTGCAAAAACATAAGGAAACAGAATATTATTTAGCCAAAAAGAAAAATAAACTTCCTATGCATTTTAGAAAGTGGAGGTTTAACCTCTGACAAGTAAAAGATTTGGATTTTATCTACTTTCCCATAAACATATGTTATAATTTTTTTGTTATATATATATCCTACAAGATTATGTTTTAGCTCGTTTTTTTTTTTTTTTTTTTTTTATTAATTACTTTACAGTGCATTGTGAAATGCAGTTTTAGCCGTACGAAGCTACAGAGTCATTGTAACGGGAGTTTGTATCGGCTTCTGTTTTTAATTTGACCTTATTTTAGAGGCTTACACTTGTTTTTGGACGCATAAATTATGTGGTTTTATGTTTTGGCCTTTTTCTGTCTACTTCAGGGTCACCGGGGTCAGGACGTGCTCCACATGCAATTGAATAGTTGTTTGGACCTGAATGTTAAAGAGAGGGATGTATATCTGATCTGTGGGTGGAATTACGGGCTGTTTTTCAGATAGTAGTGAGGAATTATGATAAAGTCCGTGTATGTGAGGCTTGTTAGAAGTGTGATGGTCTCAGCATGGGATACTTCTAGTTGGATTGTTTTTTTTATATTTATTTTTTATTTATTTATGTATTTATTAGGAAAAACATAGAGAATCATAATATTTACATGTGATTTACATGATCAAAATACAAAATCACTGAACATAAAAAATTCTAGATGGATTGTGCGAAATCTTGTGGAGTGTGACCAGCCCCAGGTGGCCCTTGACATGATCAGTTCTTCGCTTTGGCAAGGCAATCTATGGTGGCCCTGAAATACGCTCGACAACAGGTCATGTGCGACGTGAATTTCGCATCCCAGGTCCTGAACTTCGCATCCGAGGTCATGAAATTCATGACCCGTGGCGCAAACTTTGCATCCCTATTGCGCAGTCCTATCAGACGTTCACTTTTTTTTTTTTAAAGCTCTGGCTAAGTACTGCTGTTTACGATATATTTTTAAGCTTAAATGAATCATTTTTCTTTTTCATTCTTTTTTTTTTTTTTGGGGGGGGTTGTTTTATTGTTATCCAATTCTGCTTATAACTTGTAAATTCTTTGATTATGTCTGTGATTCAGTAAAACACATTAAAAAAAAAAAAGAAAAGAATTTCTTATATACAGGAGAACCTTATCTATCTAGATTATCTCTGTGGTCAGGTCAGGCCAAGATCAAGCCCGATCGGATATTTGAAGTCAATAACAAAAGAAAACACAAAACAAAAACAAAAACAAAAACAAAAACCAACAACAAAGAATCAAGGAAAACCTATGGCCAGGGGCGTAGACAGCGGGGGGGGGGGGGGATGAGGGTATGCATCCCCCACCTCACAAGGTGGGGGGATGACATGTACAATCATCCCCCCAGGTTTTAGGGAAGGATGTTTGCTTACAATTTAACTGAATTATCATGTTTAGAAATGATAGGAACAGCAATAATAATAATAATAATCATCATTATAACAACAACAATAACAACAACAACAATAACAAAAACAATAATAATAATAATAATAACAATAATAATAATAATAATTAGTAATGTATTATTATTATTATGCTTATGATAAAAATGATAGTTATCATCATCATCATCATCGTTAATGTGACTGAAATGACGATTACTATCATAACTATATCGATCATTATTCTGATTTATGTAATTATTTATATTACTTTAGGGTGATTTCGGCGCCGTCACCGTTTTTCTGAAGTGGTGTAACAAACAAACAAACAAAAAAGATAAATAGCGTGACGCAAATATGCAATAATGTGTGTCAGTCCACATTCTATATTCGTTTGTCACGGTGCGTATATCTTCTATTTATGTCTGTGCATTCGGGTGTATGGGTGTGTGTGTGGGGGGGGGGTGTGGGTGCATGGCCGTACGCAGCGGGGGGGCAGGGGGGCAGTTGCCCCCCCCCCCCAAAAAAAAAAAAAAAAAAAAAAAAAAAATTGAAAACTTACATTTTTTTACTGAAAATTTTCACAAAATTCGACAAAAGTGTTCACCAAATCCTTCAATTTCATTTTTAAAAATGCAAAAGCGCCCCTGTGACAAGCTCGGTCGCTTCGCTCCCTCGCTTTCGAGTTTCTTCGAAAATTTTTACGCATCTTGCCCCCAGGAAAAAAATTCTGCATACGGCCCTGTGTGTGTGTGCGTGTGCGTGTATGTTATCTGTATACGAAATTGATCCTCGATTTCTCGTGAACGGCAAATCATCCCCCCCCCCCAGGTGTAAGAACCTGTCTACGCCACTGCCTGTGGCACATGTACATACCCAAGTTGCAGAGGCGGATCAGCGCCGCGGATGCAGGATTTAGATATTCTAACAGCAAAACGAGAGAGAGAGAGAGAGAGGGGGGGGGGGGGAGCTAGCAGCTCAATGGCGGACGGGATCACAAACGTGGAGTCTTGTATACTGAAGATATAAGCCTTGCGGTTTCGTTGTTGTTATGGTTTCTTTCGGGGGGGGGATATTGGCCGGATGTACCTCCTTCTCCCTCCCCCCCCCCCTCCTCCCCATTGGCCACTACGTACGTAGTTGCATCCTCTGGTTCATGTAAATTAGGCCTGCACGAGGAAAAAAAATAAACAGTGATGAACATATTCGTGGGATATATCATCCGTCTGTCATTATGATGCAAAAAAGAGCAGAGTTGTATTACAAATGTACATGTATTTTCAGGTTCTAGGACAACTCCCCCGGGAGGACAACTCCCCCGATACGATTCCCTCCTGACAACTCACAAAGTTCCGCTGGAGGACAACTCTCCTGAGAGCAACTCCCCCCTGAGGACACCTTTCTGCAGATGACAACTCCCCAAGGACAACTCCCCCAGTCCCCAGGGGAGTTGTCCTCCTGGGGGGAGTTGTCCTGAAACGATATTTTCCAAATATTGTCTTATCAATCATTAATGTGAAAATCGTCATTAATATATATTAATGCTTCCGTGGTTTTACTTTATTATATAGGCCGTATCTAGCTTACATACCTATCCTCCATCAGTGATCTTTATTCTTTTTATCCTCCTCTTCTCTCTTATCTCCTCACTTCTCCCTTTCATCATAAATTAAGATCTAGTACTTTCATAAATCATTAACGTATTGTCTGAATTTGCTGTATATTCATTATCATGTAGATCTAAATTGATTCGCTTTGGGACTGCGATAGAGTTTGAGTAATATAAATACCGTGGATTTCAGTTTATTAGCAATCAATATACAAAGTCCGTAGGTCTATGGGATGTGATTTCGTAGCGGACGAATGAAATATGTTATAAACCCCACTGATTTGTAGGTCACGCTAATGAACTTACTCGTCACTTATCATGCTTATGTAATCCATGAACGGAAGTGCGGAAGAGAAGAAAGGTCTCTGGAAGTGGAAGTTCGACAGATCTGCATTTTTTGTTGTCAGAAGATTTCTCAGGGGCCGCGAAACTTTTTTGGAAGGGGTTGACACGCAAATAGGCGAGGTCTAGTTAATAATAATCAAGGAAATTAGCATATATCTTACAAGGAAGCCTTGCTCATATACTTTCAAAGTACACCAAGGTTTTGTAAAACTTTATGATAGGGAAATATGCCCGGAACCACCCTTTCATCTTATTTCTAAAGCACCTTCACAAAAATGGAAATCAAAATAAACATGGAATTACTCTAAATCAAATCCACACTTTCTACGAAGAGCAGAGGCGTCGATCCATTTTTCGGATTGGGGGGGGGGGGTCAAGACGACCAAGCGGAGATGAACCCACGGCTACTATTTTTACACACACACACACACACACACACACACACCCTCACACATATGTGTGTATGTATGTATGTATGTATGTATATATATATATATATATATATATATATATATATATATATATATATATATAACATAGGCCTATATCAACGTGAAGCATTTTCAAATTGGGGAAATTAAGCAACTTGCATTAAGCATCCTGCTTTTTTTTTTCAATTTTGCAAGCGAGCGAAGCGAGCGAGCAAAAAATAACAAATTTCCTGTTATGAGAGAAGAGTTTAGTTATCATATAGGCATAAATGATACCTGATATATATGTATATGGTTACCTTGCGGCCAAATATGAACTCTATTTTGTCACATTGCTGGTCCATTGTTGCTGCCCCCCCCCCCCAACCACTAGGTTTTTTTAATATTACGAGCGAGCGAAGCGAGCGAGGATGCACCCACTGCTTTTCATGGTAGATGTAATAAACCCGTCGGCAAATTACGCTGTGAGCCAATGAAACATCTACATTATCTATTCGGTCTCATCTCACCGCAGCGCAGCGAGCGAGGAAAAATATACCCTTTTCCATATGATAGAAGTGCTATTTCGTCATCATAAAAATGTGATAAAAATGTGATATGCGCTATACAAGAACGGAATATTATTATCATTATCATCAGAATACACTATAAACCTGTCATGCATGTATGATATCTAAATAATACATCCGATCACCTGTGTGCCGAATATGACACTGTTATAGCTACCTCGCTTGCAGTCCGAATCCATTCAGTTTCTACTATAGCGAGCAAAGTCAACGACCGATCCTGGCAAAATTATATGGATTCGTCCCAAAATCTTTGTCAACCACCTTGCTGCCCAAATATAATGATACTTTGGAATCTCGCTGCTACAATAAGCTACTTGCTGCCCGAAATCATCTTGTATCTAGCTTTTACTAGCGAGAGTACAGTGGAGTAGCGAGCGAGTTAACGAAAAATATGTTTTTGTTTTGCGGCGTTTTTTTATCCAGGCCGTTATCTCCTGAAATTTTATCTATTTTTAGGTCAACTGGCCGCTCGATTTCTAGGAGTGATATCTTGTTTGGTTATATTACTTCCTATGAGTAGAAGAATAGTATAACATTAGATAGAAACACAAGATGCAAACCGATTTCCTTTCATAAGAATAGTAATTATCATCGGCATTGGTTAAGATACAATAAATGCGAGCGAGCGAGCGCTTCCCAATATCCCATTTTCTTTCTTTTTTCTTGTTTTACGCTTTCATTTCACCTCCTTCCTTCCTTTTCCTTTCTTTTCTCTTTCTTTTTTCTTTTTCCTTTTTTTTTTTTTTTGGTTGGGAAATTATTGGGGGGGGGCAAAATGATATCTTTGCCCCCCCGAAATTTTCTTTGGGGGGGGGGGGGCAACTGCCCCCCTGCCCCCCCCCCCCAGGATCGACGCCTCTGACGAAGAGTCGACACCAGTTTTTCAAAAAAGCGTTTCTCCTTACCATGTTTCTTCCACATTGGATTAGACATTCAGCCTAAAAACAGTTGATTTGTTCATCATTACATAACTCACTGGATCATCTTTTATTCTTTTTTTTGGAAGATCCCAGTTGTGACTAACCACTGGCGTAGCCAGGATTTCATTTTAGGGGGGCGGGGCGATAGTGAGCGCATGGAGAGCACTCCCGGGAGTGGCATTGCAGGTTGCAGGGAGGAAGCTCTGACTGTTTGTTTTGTTTTGTTTTGTTTTGTTTTGTTTTGTTTTGTTTTGTTTGTTTTGTTTTTGTTTTGTTTTGTTTTGTTGTTGGTTTTTTTTTTTTTTTTTTTTTTTTTTTTTTTGGTCACTGTTCCATGTGTGCTCCTCTTCTTACGTTCACCCCACTGATCTGTATGAAAAAGAATCTTTTCATAGAGATCAGTGGCGCAAAACACCGTTACACGATACCATAACGTATAACGCGAATAGAAAGATTAGCCGGTTAATTCAGTCTTCTGAAAGAAACAAACTAACGTCAGTCTCCTAAAAAATTACCAAGTTTTCTGAAATTCGAGTCTCATCTTTCACGATATACCCTCACTTTGTTAGTGTTTAACCATGGGTTACTCCAACAAACTCACAGAGGAAGAAGAAATGCTCCAGAAAAAGTTTGCTAAGCTAAGAAAGAAGGTGAGCTCCATTTATTACTCCATATGGTCCCATACATTCGGTTTTGTGTTTGTAAAGTGACTTCTAATTTGTTAACCCATTCGTGACAGGAATTATTTAAAGCCTAATTTGATCAGCTTTTATTCTTCAAATTGGCAACACCAACATTTTTATTTTATTGCTACATTTTATTTATAAAACGTCATGTATCAGAAATGAATATATATTGACAGAAATTATGATCATGATGATAAGTCAAAAAGTTGACAATTTGCAGGGGAAAACGGTGATTTTAAACTTTCTATCACATTGCCGATTTAAGGATTTTAATGCTTATTTTCCTTTAAAAAATTTTCAGCATCAAACAATGAATATTGATGCAACCAAAATGGGCATGGTTTGTGTAGAATTTTTTGCTCTTTCTGGCTTCTGCTCATGTATTTGGTATGATTTTTAGGGCTTTGCATTAAAAGATATTAGGCATGTTAGGCCAAACCACAAAATGTGGACCTCTGTCACGAATGGGTTAACTGTTTTAGAGTTAATCACTCATAGGGCCCACTCACACTAGTGCTCGGTTATACTAACCTCGCAAAACAGACGTGCTATAGCAAGCAAATTGCTGACAATAGGAAAGTAGTGTTCTACCAATGAATTTTGGGAAACGGAGGAACAAGAGGAAAAGGGAATATTGATGCAATAAATTGAATAATATGTCAGGTGTATGTAGCTAGAGTAGAGCGCCCGTCATTCGACCTGTGCCGTCATTCGACCTATTTTCACTATATCACAAGTCAGCACATTATATTACCACAACACACACAAATCACTTCATTACACACAGAGACATGATCACTCACCACAAGTAAGTCCCTTTGTCACCTCCAAAAATCCTTCTAAAAAGTCATATTCCGGCGTCAAAAATGCAAAATCGGCGCCATATTTCCAAAGCACGCGAAGGCTTAGGTCCACTGCTAAGAAACATGGTCGCAGAAAAAGCGCTAAAAATAAAGAAATCGGCGGTTTTGTGAAGTGTTTTTTCGTTTATCGCAAGCTCCGAGTGTGATGGTATCGGTCAAAAACAAATGAAAAACAAAACCCCCCGTATCTGCCGATGCAGTGACTTCATGTACAAAGTTGAATGCAAGTCCCCACCGGCCTTCATTCGACCGCAAGGGGAGCACCGACGGGCGCCGGAACTTTTGCGATGGACAACCGTGTATGGTGCGGCGCATTTCAGCGGCCCTCATACGCGCGGACATTGTACGCGCGATGCGCCCGGTCGAATGATTGCCGGGGGATATCGAATTAAGGGCATGAAACATAGCGATATATTTTCATATTTTCTAAAACTGTGTGATGTATTTGAAAAAAATAACATTGTGATAAAAATAGTTTGATATATTTGACATGAATTTATGTAGATATGATTTTATGAAAAGTAAGTTTAGTAACATAAATATTGCAGAAAAGCTTAAGCGGTCGAATTTCGGGCAGCTTACTCTATAGGATAGCTATCGTGATTTTATTCTGATATTACACGATAGCTATAGATTGCTGCCATAGGCCCCTGTGTAGACCGATGTCAACTTGAAAATATTATGCCTCCAAATCACACTTTCTCATGCCCGGTTAACCCTGCAAACTACCTTCCAAGTTCGCCAGTGGACCAGTCGATCAAACTGTGTGTCGGCGAACGCAGAGTGCGTGCGAGAGTGCAATGCTGCTTCGCCTAGCACCTGTGTCCGAGACCAGCGGGTGTAGATGTCGGAGGTCGCGCTATTGAAATGGAAATTAATCAAGTGGCGAAATCAACAAGAAGGTAGGATCCCGTATCAATCAAAAGTCGATATTTTGAGTTTGAAAAATAAATTTCAGGTTCTGATATCACAGTTTGATCGACTGGTCCACTGGCGAACTTGGAAGGTAGTTTGCAGGGTTAACCGGGCATGAGAAAGTGTGATTTGGAGGCATAATATTTTCAAGTTGACATCGGTCTACACAGGGGCCTATGGCAGCAATCTATAGCTATCGTGTAATATCAATAAAATCACGATAGCTATCCTATAGCTAGGTGTATGTGTAGGAAATGATACTCTTATTGCTGTTGATATCAAAAATGCATTTAACAGTTTTTTTTTTGTGAGTATTGGTGAAAAATTATTAGATCAGCAAGCAGGTGTATGTAATGAATCTTTTCATTTATATCTAACAAGTCCTAACAAACACACAGCTTTTTTTAAAACCTATTACAATTTCTGAAATATTAAACATAGACATAGTTAAAGATACGAAAATGAAACCAGTGCTGGAATTGATTCAGTTAATGTCAAAGTAGTTAAACATGTCATTTCTTTAATCAGTACACCATTGTCCATTGTATTTAATCAAAGTCTATCTAGTGGAACAGTGCCAGATGATATGAAGGTGGCAAGAATAACTCCCATTCATAAGAAAGGAAAAACTGATGATGTGAACAATTGTCGTCCAGTTTCTGTTTTGAATATTTTTTCTAAAATATTGGAAAGGTGTATATACAAGCGATTACTAAATTTTGTTAACAAGCACAATATCTTATTCAAAAGTCAGTTTGGGTTCAGAGTGGGGCACTCCACATCTACAGCAATCTTAGAATTAATACATGATATAAATCAAGGAATTGATACAGGTGAATTTACCCTAGCATTTTTTATTGATTTTTCAAAGGCTTTCAACGTTATTGATCACTCAATACTATTGAGTAAATTAGATTATTATGGAATAAGAGGTTTACCACTCAAGTGGTTTCGTAGTTATCTCCAATTAAGAAAACAACTTAAAGTAATAAACAGTATCAAATCAGAACATAAAACAGTTAGATGTGGAGTGCCCCAGGGATCTATTCTGGGACCATTACTTTTTCTTATATATATAAATGATATAACATTTTGTACTCAATCCATTAACTTCATTTTTTTGCCGACGATACTAGCATTTTTACATCTGGAAAAGATTTGAAATCCTTATATCAAGTGGTAAATAAACAGTTAGATAATTTAAGTATTGGATGCAAGCTAATAAATTAATTCTAAACACTGAAAAAACGAACTATATGATATTTGGTACTCGTCAGATCAGTGATATTAATTTGAAATTAGAATATAGAAGTGAAGAAATAACAAAAGTTCAACATAGTAAATTTCTGGGCATTTGTTTAGATGAAAAACTGTCATGGAATTATCACATTAATGATCTATGTAATAAATTGGCAAAAAACATTGGCATACTTTATAAACTATAGTTTTTACCGCAGAAGATATTGAAATTGTTGTATTAATCCCTAGTATCATCACATTTAAGTTATTGCAATATTATTTGGGGGCTGACCTCAAACTCTAATCTCAATAGAATTCATAAGCTACAAAAACGTGCAATTCGAATAATAACTCATTCAAATTTTCTATGTCACAGTAATCCCCTTTTTAAACAGATGCGTATCTTGCCAATCCATGACATGATTTCACTAAATATTGCTACCGTACTTTTATGTACACCGCGTATACAAATGTAACTTTACCAGAGTCATTCAAAGATTATTTTACTCAGAATTGTAAAATACATAATTATGATACTCGATCTGCTAATTATTTTCATCTTCCCTTACACCGAACCAGTACTACAAAAAACACTGTATTTTTTCACAGTCCACTGGTATGGAACAGTCTACCAGATTCCATTAAAAGATGTAAATCACCACATCACTTCAAATGTTTGTATAAGGGTCATTTAAGTTCACATTCAAAGGATACATGTTGATAAGTAATGTAAACTGTTTGCTTTTGAAATCTCATTTTTCTCCTCTCCTCTTTCTTTCTTCAACTCCTCTGTCCTATCGGTAGTTTAGGTAATTCGTTTGTTGTTTCTTGTTTTAAAAAAATGTTTCAATTCTAATTTAATGTATATTTGCAGGGAATCATCTCTGACAAGCCCACATGGCTTCTTATGATTCCCCCACTTCTTATCCTCGACCAGTCTTTGTGAAACATGCATTGTAATATATTTTGATGTTTTTTAAGAAAGTGAAATAAATGAAATGAAATGAAAGAGCGGGGTCACCAGTAGTCCAGGAGGGACGTCTGGAGAGTAAAAAAAAAAAAAAAAATTGCTATCGCTATTACTCTCCATGACGTCCAGTGTTTTTACCCCTATAGCTATTTGTACATAGCAAGCATCTTTTCACTTCAAAACAACCCCTGGAAAATCACTATCCCATGGGCCAATGACACCATCAGCCTTGTAACTATCTGCTGTGGTCGTCACGAACTCGACTGGCACTTGGGACTAAAAATCGGACGTACGAAAACCGAAATGTAGATATAAATCTATCGTAGGGTAGCTGGAAAAACTCGCTGGTTGTTTACGTTTCCCCGGCGTCCATTGAAATGCAGATAGAAAATGGCGACTAACTGCACATGCGCAACTAGATGTGAGCGATCTTGCAGACATTTTCAAAAAATTTATGGTGAGAATTGCCATGAATTTTTTGAAAATGTCCTTTTATTTTGTTTATTTTTTTGTTCACAGAAAAAACTTATTCAGCAACTAAGACAGAGCAAATCAAATCCACAAACTCCAACAACTCCTCAACCAAAGGCTGCAAAGAGACGTAAGTATTTCCTCTAATTGTAAGCTAACATCTTCAAATTAGATCACAAATTTTGGATCCAAATTCATTAAATTATTTCATCTTAAAGGCATCGGCTAACTTTGTGAGTAGCTGATTTTAAAAATTTTCAAACTAAGATGAAACATGTGTATGAATACTTGTATTTGTACTCAAAAACCTTGAAACCAACCATAATTTGGAATGAAAAAGTGTAAGTTAGACGCAAACGGCAATTTTATTATCCTTTGTCTCACAAGACAATCACTAAGAGGACCACTTTGCTTGAGTTTGAAAATGCCGTTATGTGCCTCCCGCTGCGTGATACGCCAATACACACAGTACGGTAAGGTGAGTCATACGCGCATGCGCACTCCTTACGTCAATTCTGTGCAACTGACCCTCGTATATTTTTCAAACTTTGGTTCACATTTTTGATATTTAAAAATACTTCCGGTGGATATTATACTTTGAAACTTTCAGACTGGTATTTTTACACTATAACCCTTATGTTTATCCCATTTTCAAGTAACAAAACAAGATTTTTTGAAATCATAACAATGTTAACAATGTCTTCAACATAAATTAATAAAAAGAAAAAAAAAAAAAACTTTATTTTCCAAATATTTCTTTACTTTCCATTCCAGCTGCTGAAACAAGTCAAGAAGATGCACGGGAACTTGCCAAGAAGGTTTTAGCAGCTCAGGTAATATAAGAGAGAGTGAGTGTGTGATGGCAGATGCTTCTCAGCTCCTAATTTGTCAGCTTTTCAAGTTATTCAAGAGAGAAGAACAGTAGATATTTAATCATATACATTACATTACAGACATAGATCTAGATTTTTACTTTTCATGCACGTAACTGGTATTAAACCTCAAACCTGCGTGACAACCTCCTGCATATCAGAAAAAGATGTCTATGGAGGCGCTTTTTATTCATGAATTTTTTCTTATGAAAACTTACTTTTGTAACAACTTGTGAATTCTTTTAACTGAGACACTGTACATACACCTGCATGACACAACAGTATGAGAGTACACCAGACGGTGGCCTGTACGAAGAAGAAGAAAACAAAGTGTATCCAGCAGCATAACCCCCTTTTTATGCCTCCGGCCGCCGTAGGGGGTTGCCGGAGGCATTATGTTTTCGGGTCGTCCGTCCGTCCGTCCTGTTTTCGTTCTCGCGATAACTTAAGAACATCAAACTTGACTCGTGTATGCATATGGGAGGGACAATGATCTGAATAGATTTTGGAGTCTCAAGGTCAAAGGTCAAGGTCATAGCGTTAATAATACACATAAAAATGGCTCGTTCTCGCGATAACTTAAGAACCATTTGACCGATTGGCTTCAGACTTGGCTCATGTATGCACAGGGAAGGGACCATGATCTGATTAGATTTGGGGGTCACAAGGTCAAAGGTCAAAGGTCATAGAGGTCATTATGTACATAGAAATGGTTCTTTTTCACCATAACTCAACAACCATTTAACCGATCAACCTCAAACTTAGCACATGTATGCATATGGGAGGGACAATAATCTGATTAGATTATGGGGTCTCAAGGTCAAAGGTCATAGAGGTCATTATGTACATAGAAATAGTTCGTTCTCACGATAACTCAACAACCATTTGATGGATCAACTTCAAACTTGGTTCATTTATGCATATGGGAGGGACAATGATCTAATTAGACTTTTGGGTCTCAAGGTCAAAGGTCATAGAGGTCATTATGTACGTAGAAATGGTCTCTTCTAGTGATAACTCAACAACCATTTAACAGAGCAGCTTCATACTTTGCACATGTATGCATATGGGAGGGACAATGATGTGATTAAATTTTTGGGTCTCAGGGTTAAAGGTCAAAGATCATAGAGGTCATTAAATACATGAAAATGCTTGTTCTTGCGATAACATAACAACTCTGTGACGGTTCATCTCCAAACTTGGCTCATGTATGCATATGGAAGTCTCATAATAGTCTCATTAGATTTAGGGGTCACAAGGTCAAAGATGTCATTTTATACATGAAAATAAAAAAATCAACATTAATGTACCAAATATTTCCAATCTGGCAGTGGTGGAGGCATAAATTTCGACTGCGCGCGGTCGAGGATTCATCTAGTTTTTTCTAGTGTTCACATATGGTACAGTAAAATCACAACACTTATGATAATGAACGTGTAATAACACATCACCGCTCATGTATTGTAATGGAGAGTTTTGCCAAAGCTGCGCAGATAAATTTGTGACATTGTATTTTGTGCTATTTTTAAAAAGAATTTGATTGGTCCACACCATTTCATCCCTAAACAAAAAAGGAGGGGGGGGGGGGTGGTTCTGCTTTACATGTGAACAAGCCTTCATAAACATTAAACGTTATCTGTGCAGTGATTTAACATTTGCTCTGGTCTTTATTTCATGAAAGATTTATGGATAGAAGTGTTGTGATTTAGGTACGGTGTTTGATCCTGGGTTGAAGTCGGGGATTCACTAAGTGTAAGTAGTTGATGGCAGAGCAATTATTGCTGGAGTGTGTGTATTTCACGGCAGCATGTAAGTGTACATGTAAGTGTACATGTATGATTGTATGTAATGACTGTTTATTTTCTTCTTCTTTGATATTCATGGATAGCATGCTAAGTTAACCAAGCCTGAGAATAAAGAGAGTGGTTTCAAAAGATCGCGCAATCTTGAAAGACATCGACGTGATCCTGACAAACCTTCAAGTGCTGCACCATCTTACAAACCATTTGATGCTACAAAATCGGGTCTAAGAAGTGCTGATGAACGTTCCTCATCACCTGGTGTTGACTCCCCTAAAAAGAGTCTGTATGACAGGTACGAATGGCATGTTTATCAATTCATAGATTTCAGAAATGGTCATGTGCAAATAGTAGGTTTCCTGACTCACGTTCATCTCATCGATTCAAATTGAAGCCTTACTTCCAGCATACATGTACATGTACTTGAGAAAGAAAGGCCTCCTTATCCTAAGTCCTAATCTCCACTTTGTAACACTTTTACTTTCATATTGTTTGTCTACCTTTCTTTCTCGTTATACTTCATATGTGGTACTATTCGGCCTCTAAAAATAGTCAAAAAGGAATATGAGTTCTGCTCAAGCAATTGCAGTGTGCATGAAACTGTTTCTAATCAGTTGGAAAAGGTTGAGTAAGTGGTACATAAAAAACGGTGTATGTCCTGAAGTTTTGAAATCATTAAAGTGATAAATAAAATCAATCTTGTTGAACAGCACATGCAATGCACACAGAATTCGGTGCATAGGACTATGCACAAATGTTTGCGGTGAGGCAAAATATTCAAGCTGTTTCTTGTTGTATTTCAAATATGAGGGCATTTGAAATATAATCTTTTCAGGGGATATTTCTACTACGCTGTTCTTTCAGACTTACCTAAAAGCTTAGCTCACAAATTATCTTTCACCTCCTCTTACTTAGAACACAAGCTTCTTTTTAACTCTTTGCACACATGTATTAGACCTGTAGGAATAAGAGAATTCTCACATTTCACAATCCCTGCGCCCTCATTCGGTTCAGTTGTCACAGTCACTCTATCGTGTTAATTCTGAGAGCTGGCTTGACAACAGTACCATCCACACCTTGCCTTTCATACTCCTATTCTAAGAAATTACAGACTTCTAACATTCACATTTTCCCTAGGCTATCACTGATAGTTTTTCTAACTCGTCCTTCCTCTTCCCTGTGTTTGGGATTCCTCGTTCAGTTAAATATTTCTTCAACTGATGAACTCTGCTATCTTGGAAATAGTTGTCGACCCGCGAGTGGGAAAATAGACCTCTCATGGTACAGACGTTGGTGGCGCCTGCATTTTGAAACACGAGAATTCAATAGGTATTGGGTTGATCTGGAGTAGTTTGATCAAAGTTGAGATAATTGAAAACAAACGAGATCCATCACCTGGAACTACTTTTTTCCATGTTTTCCAAAGATATCAAACATTCTGTGATTTATTGTGAACAAGGTCTCAATTGCCATAGTAAACTCTTTTTTTTTACAGGAACCATGTGGCTTCTGTATTAAACATATAGGATTGATAAGATTCATTAGCCAGTTTGTTAAAGCTTTTGTTTCTGTTTTGTGTGTTTATTTCCACCATAATCAGTTTCGTAAGTAGCGGAACCCTTCAGGATGAGAAGCGTGGATACAGTGAGTATGAATTGTGTTCTTGGAATGATATGTCTCATTTTATATCTTGCAAATTACACTCTTAAAATGTCAGTCAAGTCTTGAACATATATGGTTTCATTGATAATTCATTGTAATACTCAACATGAATATGTAAATGATGTTGTTTGTATACTATTAACAGACATGCTCTACTCTGTTGTGATATTTGGGGCTAAGCCACCAAAAAAATACAACATTTCATATAAATTAATATTTAATTCAGTTCAACTCAATTCACATTTCAGGCCCTCTTTATTATTTTTGTTCTTTATTCATGAGAATATATTCAGTTGTTATCAGTTATAAGGAAAATATTGGTCCTGTACTCACTCGTTCTTTCTTTCTCTCTCCCTCACTCATTCTTTCTCTCTCTCTCTCTCTTTCTCTCTCACTTTTTACTCGTGGCCTTTACCCTTCTAGACCAAGATGGTGGTAGAAAGCGAGGACACACAATCCAAGTTTCATCACAAGAGATCAGCTATGACTTGTGTAAGCAAACCTTCAGCAAGTTTGGTACAATGGCCAACATCTCTCTGGAACCAGAAATAAAGTAAGCATTTTGTAGTAATATTTTCATTCATTTTCATTTTCATTTCATTTATTTTCACAATACAGCAAATAAAATTTTACAAGATTTTTCATATTTCAAAATCATTCTGAAAAAAACAGTGTAAAGTTGTACAAAATATTGATAGTAATACAGTTCAGTATTATATATGGCAAGTATAAAATAAACAAAAGAATGCTCGCTGTAATGTGAAGGAAACCTTTAGAAGCTTTGCTTGTAAAACAGGTTCCCAAATATAATAAACAGTATCATTGATTACAAAATACAAGGATAAGGATACATAATAAACGATACACGATACAATACCACACGGAACGGGACAATACCTTTACAAACACAGGCACAAGGATGGGACATAGCCTTCTGTAGTTAAGACTGGTTGGTATAGCTATTTACTATATACAACAACATCCAGCAAGGAGAGCCTTTATGCATAAATATGATTGATTGATTGATTGATTTGATTCGCAGGTATAGCACGTAGAATACAACATAGGACTGGAAAAAAAAACCGAAACATCATGAAACAAAATGAAAGCCGAAATTGGCTTATTTCCAGTGGGGTCCTTTACACTGAACTGATGAGCAGTAACCAAATATCAAAGATATAAAACCACTACGTTAAACAATATCAGTACAGGGCATAAAAGTATAAGCAGAATTACTTATAAAACTTGAGAAGATAAAGATGCATAAAACGTCAGACCACGACTTAGTAATGAACGAAATAAACTATTTACACTAATGAGAATAGTTAACATTATAGAAGGGACTCATTTTTCAGATGTTGTTTTAGTAATCTTTTAACAGGTGAAATTTTTTTAACTTTTTGACATGCTTAGGGAGAGAATTCCAAAATTGTGTACCGTTAAAGTAAAAGGAGTTTCCAATCTGTCCCTTTCATTTTGGTACTACAAAATTAAACAGACTATTTCTTGTTGGACACTAGATGAACAAATAAAATTGTTAGTGATATAATGATCTACATCAGAGTAGAATATTTTATGTACATGGTGTAGTACAAGTTGTTTTGACCTCTGATCTGTACGGAGAATACCTGCTTTTTCAAGTTCAATATTCCCAACGTGTGTCCTTGGGGGTAAGCAATTAATAAATCTTACAATCTTATTTTGAATTATTCTTAACTTTTTTTGATCTGTCTTACCTAGACTGCTGTACCATGCAGCATTCGCATGAACAAATAAACATTGTATTATGGTGAAACATAAGATACGTCTTGACATCGATACAAAAATTTCAGACGAGCATTAGCTTTTTTGACAATAGAGTCTATCAAACCTATCCAGGAAAGATCACTTGTTAAATTCGACCCTAAATATTTGAATGACTCATGCCTCTTAATCACTTGATTGTTATAATTAACATTGAAGTCACCTGTATATTTTGACTTTCCCTTCGAAGAAAATAAAATACTCTCTGTTTTCCCTACATGTAAGCTAAGCCTATTATCTGACATCCATTTAACGCAATTCGACAATTCTACACTGAGTTTTTCCTCAATCAACTTAGGATTCGTATCAGACTATAGTAATGCAATGCACTGTCATCAGCATATAAAAGCAATTTAGTATTCTTAACACAAATACACATATCGTTGATATAGCACATGAAGAGAATTGGGCCTAATATACTCCCCTGTGGAACTCCACACTTTATAAGCATTGAATCAAATGTTACATTTTGCACTGAGACCACTTGATGACGATTAGTCAAATAAGAACTAAACCATTTATGCATGCTGAATTTGAGCCCATTACTTGTAACTTCTTCAAAAGTATTCTGTGATTAACAGTATCAAATGCTTTTTGTAAGTCAAGAAGAACCATTCCAACAAAACATCCTTCAGAAACTTCATTCCTAACAAAATCCAACAAATGAATTAAACATGTTTCAGTGGAATATCCATTCCAAAAGCCAGATTGAAATTTGCATATTAACTTTTTTTCTTGAAAGTATTTTTCTATTTGAGCATACACAGATTTTTCCAAAATTTTTGAAAAACAAGGCTTAAAACACTTTAGGTCTGTAATTGCCAACATGAGTTTTGTCATTCTTTTTATGAAGTGGTGTTACTTTTGCAATTTTCATTTTTTTGGGGAAGGTAGAAGACATAATGGATAGGTTGTTGATATAATTTAAAGGTTCAAACAAATTTTTGGCTCCATCCTTTAAAAATCTGGCAAGTACCATATCAAGCCCAGTACTTTTCGATATTTTCAACTTATTTAACTCATCAAAAATGAACTTTTCTGGAAGGAGAAAAATGAAAACTATCCTTTGAGAATTGAGATACCTTTTTGATCTAAAACTTTTGAAATCTATCACTGTCGGCATCATATTCATTTGTACTCATCACTGGTAGTTTACATGCTAGCGTATCTGCCACCATTGTAAAATATTTATTGAACTCATTTGCTATCTTTAAACTATCATGACATTGCTCACCCTGCACATTAATGACACTTTCTTGAACATTTTTTCTTTTGTTTTTTAGACCTAGGCCCTTCAGTTTTATCCATAACTTCCTTGAATCATATTTATTTACTTCAATTTGATCTTGAGAATATTCAGCCTTAGCTTTTTTCACCTTCCTTTTTACCAAATTTCGTAATTTCTTAATTTTTTTGCGAGTTCCAAATTCTTTCCCTTATTAATGCAATAATTTCAATGTTGATCCACATTTCGTTTTTTTGCTTGATTCTTACTTGTTTTAGAGGTGCACACCTATTAACTATTGACAAAAAAATATGCTTGAAGTTTGACCATGCCTCATTCACTTCTTTACATTCCATTAATCTAGACCTATCGACTTGAGATAAATTTGAATTAAAATCATCTATATTATAATTTTTCATACTTTGAATGGTTATAGCTCTATGGTGCTCGAATACAGGCCTAATAAGCCTCCTTGAGCATTAGGTTAGAAAATGATCACTCATGCCGATTTCAATAACACGACTTAGACAAATCTTCTCTTCTTTACTACTTAATACATGATCTATTAATGAAGAAGTGGTCCGTGTTGCACGAGTGGGTTGAGTTATAAGTTGGCTCAAACCATTTAAATTCAGTATATTCTTATATTTTTTTGTCCCCTAGAATTATAACCTCATCATCTTTTGTAAATTTATCTAAGGTGTTAGGGAGAGATTCAATAAAATTATGGTCTTTGGGGCCTGTAGTAAACACCCAAAGTAATGGGTTTTGTATGGGGTAACAGAATGTCAATCCACAAAGATTCAATACTTTCGGATGTAAGATCTCTTAGGTTGAATGCAATATCATTTCTAATGTAAAGGCAGACGCCACCACCTTGTCCACCTGCACGATCTCGTCGTAAAATACAATCAATACAGACTTCTTCATCATTTACGGACGAGTTCAACCATGTTTCAGTGATTGCAATAATGGAGATTCTATTTTTAGAAAAAAGAAGTCGAAGTTCAGAAATTTTATACAAAATAGATTTAACATTTAAATGAACAAAATGCAGCCCTTTTGTTTCAAACTTTTCATTAAAACACTTATATGAAATAGTTTTAACAGCACTTGGGGTACTTGATACAGAAACAGGAGTTGGTGCATTTGATTCGATACATTCAACATCGTCAATGGGGTGTGTGAAAAGTGAATCACAAAAAGGTGGTAAAGAGCAAATTAGACAGGTCCAATCTTCATTTGGGTTAAGGTATAATCTTGTGTACTCATTTACACTTATGTCTAGACATTTGGTATGGTACCACTTTTGACAAAGTGAAGACAAAAGGCCATTTTGGTTATTCTTAACAGGTTTTTCACATCTTCCACATGGAAATTTATAATTAGGACCAGGATTTGTTTCCACATCACCAGATAACAATAAAAGATAAAAAACTTGATTTTTCTGTCTGATATAATTTGGTTTGAAAGGTGGCTGCAGAATTATGGTAATATAGAATTCATGAACAGAAATATTTTAAGCGCTTTAATGATTTAATACGAACATAGCCAAAACTTGAGCTGGTCTTGTAAGAACATAAACACAAAATAATCAAATTAAGTACAAGGACATTCATGACATTAAAAAAATACCAATATTTTCATATCAAAAGTATCAGTATTTTCTTCGCTTCATTTCAAAGCTAAAGAGGCGCAGGCAACTGCGCCTTGGATATTGCTTCATTGATTATATACTGTACTGAAGCCACTGAATCAAACTTAGTAGTTAGTTGCTGCTCTATATCCTTCTTTAGACAAGCTACCTCCTTTTCGTACTGTCCTTTATTACTTCAAGCGCTAGGATGCCAGCCTTTTGCTTTTCCATGCTGATTAGTGGTTTGACAGTCCTGGAGTTACAAAGGTTTATATCACTGAACATTCAGTTCCATTCTGCATTATATACTAGTTGGTCAGTCAGCGTAGCAGACACTATAAATGTGAATTCCCTCACCACTCTGTAGAGAATGCCTTCAAGGATGATCCACTGAAATTCACCCTCTAGTTGCAAGTTTGATGCTTTTACGACCTGACAGATAGTGTAAGCAGTTAGGGCCTAGTAGTAGCGAAGATTCATTGAAGAGCATCACAAATGCCTGTACTGTAGGAATGTATCAAAAGCAACCCAGAACAAAGCACTTTACTGTTATTCGCATTTTGACAGTAAGAAACAGCAAGTTTCAAGAGATCTGAGACTAGCTCTGAATGTAGCTATAATGTTAGTCGATATGTTTTTGTTACGCTGTCCCGTGGCAGTATTATGTTATAAGTTATATGCTTCAGTGTGCAATTATGTGTGGGAACGCTTGACATTGTCAATATAATGTTTTCTATTTTATGTTTCTGGATGCAAGACTAGTCTTACCCTGTCTCCATCGATAATTCTTATACTTGTTGCTACTGGTTACTGCAAAGTATCTCCTCTATTGAACAACACGTCTGTTTGTGGGGTGCGTTTCATGAAGTGTCTTGTCAGTGATTTTCACTGACAAATTTGCTCTCAGCCTGTCAGATGCAAGGATTTCAGTAGCTTATAACAGTTGTCAGTAAAAATCGCAAGACACTTCATAAAATGCTCCCCAGATGGTTTCTTGGAAGCAGATGTATCATAAAACTGATAGCATGCTTTTGAAGACTGTTTGCAGATGTGAATTCAATACTGTCCCCAACCAGATATCATTTGCCACTTTATAGTTCCTACCCACTTAAAGTCAACAGGCCACTGCCAGAAAAGTCCCTTGAATGCATGAGCCCTTATCATGGAAAGTGGTGGACTACTTTAGAAATCAATTTATGTTTGAAAGACAATGTACTAGTACCATTTTTATGATGTAAATAGATACATTTAGGTAATAGAATAGTAGTATTCCAGGAAATAAAACATCATGAATCCAATTATTCTTATCATCATTGTCATCATTATTAATCATTATATTTGTGTCATTTCATTTACATCTGTTTTCCCCCCTCGTCAGACGTGCTTTCATCACGTTTGATAACATGGACGCAGCAGATAAAGCAATCGATGAGATGAATGGTAATATGGTAAATGGAATGACTCTTAGGGTTAGCATGGCGAAGAGACAGCCTTCTCTAGAAGCTGTCCAGAACAACTCCAACTCACCCTGGACAAAAATAGGTGAACAAATAGATTTTGTCTGTAATTTTGTTAATAGTTTTCTTGGCATTTAATAGATGTATGAATTTTTATGCCTCCGCCCACCGTAGGTGGTTGCCGAAGGCATTATGTTTTCGGGTCGTCCGTCCGTCCGTCCGTCCGTCCCGTTTTCGTTCTCGCGATAACTTAAGAACCGTTTGACAGATCAACTTCAAAATTGGCTCGTGTATGCATATGGGAGGGACAATGATCTGATTAGATTTTGGGGTCTCAAGGTCAAAGGTCAAAGGTCATAGAGGTAATAAAACACATAAAAATGGCTTGTTCTCGCGATAACTTAAGAACTATTTGACAGATCAACCTCATACTTGGCACAGGTATGCATATATGCGAGGGACAATGATCTGAGTAGATTTTGGGGTCACAAGGTCAAAGGTCAAGGTCATAGAGTTAATAAAACACATAAAAATGGCTTGTTCTAGCGATAACTTAAGAACCATTTGACCGATCAACCTCAAACTTGGCACAGGTATGCATATGGGAGGGACAGTGATCTGATTAGATTTTGGGGGTCTCAAGGTCAAAGGTCATAGAGGTCATTATGTTCATAGAAATGGTTCATTCTTGTGATAACTCAGTAATCATTTGATGGTTCAACAAACTTGGCTCATGTGCATATGGAAAGGGCAATGCTCTCATTAGATTTGGGGGTCACAAGGTCAAAGGTCAAGGTCAAAGATGTCATTGTATAAATGAAAATAAATCAACATGAAGTGCCATTTATTTCTGATTTGGTAATGGCGGAGGCATAAAATTCGACCACGCGTGGTCGAAGATTCATCTAGTTTATGAGTGATTTTTGAATGTGAAATTGAGGGTTTATTTGTTTCATCAGTATGAAACTCTCCCTTCCCTACACCTTCCTTCCAGGGAGCACACTTGATGTGCTCACTGTGTAATTCGTATGCTTTATGTGTTCACTACTGCCACTGCCCCCCCCCCCCCCCCCCAAAAAAAAAAAAAAAACAAAAAACAAACAAACAAACAAACAAAAAATGAATAAATAAATAAATAAATAAGTAAATAAATAAATAAATAAATTGTAAAAAAAAAAAAAAAAATGAAATCCTGGCTATGCCGGTGAATGAAAGTGAAGGCTTAAATCTATCTAACACATTTGTTTTGTTGCTGTCCCTAAAGTACATTCTCAACATGGTTTTGATGGTTTCATGTACCATATTTTCTATTTTTCTTTCAAACAGCTGGTGGGATTACCAAGTCAAGGCCAAAAGACAGCAGAGAGGTAGTGGTGTATGACAATGATGACCCCTTTGCATAGGAAAGATAATCATTAAAATGCAATTAGAGACAACAAAAAGTCATAGTGTATGGCAATGATGACTCGTTTAAAAAGGAACGATTAACATTTAATACCAGGACACTAGAAAGAGATGGTGTTGGCATAGGAAGGATCATTATCTGAGTGTGGCAGTCTTTGTCAGCTGAGAAGTGATGTTTATGATACTGAAGACCCATTTTTGTAGGAAAGATCATTAGTTGAATTCGACAGATTAGGACAGCAGAGAAGTCGTGGTGTACAATAATTATGACCTATTTGCATTGAAAAGAGAATTATTGAAATGTGATTAGAGACAGCAGATAGGCTTTAGAATATGCTGACCCATTCACACAGTTTATATCTTCCTTTGAATGTGAAGACATGCTAAGTAGAAAATCTACATTTACATTACATTGTCAGGCAGTGTGATTTCTAGAGCATGATACCTGTTACATTCCAGGATATTTTGTTTTTAGAGGGTTGGGGGGGGGCTTACTTGGAATGATCGGGTGATCACGTTCACGTTGCGTCGTTGCGTTACATGACCTTTCTTGAATGGTAGATTGTCAGGTCCAATTTACCCAACACAAGAAAAAGCTACAGCAAATCTACGCAGGTACTTATTTCTCGAACCCAACACTTTGTAGATAAGAGGGGTGTACTTCGCAAATGTATAAACACTACCTTTCGGGAATTTAGGGCAAAGTCACAAAATGTTGTGTAACACGACAATGTGATCATCACCCAGTGGTTGAATGTGAGCTTAAGGGGGAGAGGATGGGTTGGTTAGGAGTGAGAGTACTCCACCTTGTTACACTTGTTCTAATTCTTCTTTTCTTTAATCATACAACTTTTAGCTGCAGGGATTGTATTTGTATTTGTATTTATTGGAAAACATCATTCCTGTCTGTATATGAATATATGATTGTTATCCCATTGAATACTAAGCCCAAGATAACTCGGGCTGGGTCTATGGAAAATTTGTGGATACCTATATCAAATCATATTCAATGAGTTAAGGTGGGGATTATTAGAAAGATAAGAAAAGATTGTGCACATATATATAATAGCAGTGTTTGTTGCTGATTTGATTCTTCAAAAAAAAATCTGAATCTGAATCTTCAGCAAACTTTGCTATTGATATGAAGTTTTCATGTATAGATGAAAAACAATAAATACATTTTTGTTACAAACTAATGCTCCAAAGGGAGCCACCTGTATGTAATTTTGTAATGGGATGACATCTCAAAGTGCTTTGTATCTAGTGGAAAGGTACTTTATAAATGTCAACTTTTATTACTATTATCATGTGTCAAAGTCCAGGACTTCTTTTTAATTATTTTTGGGTCGCGAAGTTAACAAAAGAAAAGCTATGATATGGTTCCAGTGTTCCCCCCCCCCACCTTATAAACTGTTTATAAGGTTGGGGGGGGGGATATCCTCAGATATCCTAATGCATGATGATGGAGGTATTTACATAAAACAAAAGCATTGTTCAGTATTTGTTAGCATAACTCGTCATGCATGTATTTAAGTCATGCTATGTATATAGCCGTATGTACACGTATGTAAAGGAAATAAATGTAGAAAATATAAAGTGTATTACAGCTGCAGTTAATTTAATTTGTTAGGTGTGTAATCTTTACTTGACATTATTCCATACTTTGTTTTTTTTCTTCAGAAAAATGAGAATTAACTGATAATATACTGCCATTTTTGTGTAGTACATGTTTGTAGACATATAATAGAGACTATCTAGATTATGGAATGTGTCACACAGATAACTTCTTCCATTCTTTCTACTGTCTGGTTATATTCTGTATCTTACAAAGTTTTCATCTCTCTATCTCCTTTTACATACCTGCCTACTTTCTACGCAAAATTAGGAAGACAATGTATTTTGTATGCTTTTCACTTGTAAACATTCTGCAAAAGAGAGGAATTTATTCTGAAAAGCACTGAAGATCAAACATTAAGAATTATACCTTGGAAGTAGGAATGGTTTGCAGCTATAGTGCTGTTTTCACGGGGAACGCGAACAATTTGCGAAGGATGCGAATGTCAAAAAATGGCAAAATCCAACATTCACATTTTATGCTCCAAAAGTTCCCTGAACATGCGCCGGGGTTCGGAAGCGTCACCAATTGTTCATTTTAAGTTCGGCAGAATTTCAAAAAAGTTTGAAATTTTTGCGAACGGTTCCCGTATCCCTTGAACAATAACTGACAACGCTTCCGAACCTTTGGCGAATTTTCGAAGCGTACAATTTTTTCGATATTCGCATCCTTCGCAAAACGTTCGCGTACCCGTGAAAACCGCACTCAAGATTTCACCTCCCCCCTCTCTCTTTCTCTCTCTCTTTGAATCTCCCATCACCTTCTCCTTCAAACTCCTTTCATATCTTTCCACCTTTCAATCTCTATCCCTTCCTCTTCCCATATACATGTATCTGTCAAATTTATAATATTCCTCAATTACCTTTACATCTTTAACCCATTCGTGACAGAGGTCCACATTTTGTTGTTTGGCCTAATATCTTTTGATGCAAAGCCCTAAAAATCATACCAAATACATGAGTAGAAAGAGCAAAAAATTCTACACAAACTGTGCCCATTTTGGTTGCGTCAATATTCGTTGTTTGATGCTGAAAATTTTTTAAAGGAAAATAAGCATTAAAATCCTTAAATTGGCAATGTGATAGAAAGTTTAAAATCACCGTTTTCCCATGCAAATTGGCAACTTTTTGACTTATCATAATTTCTGTCAATTTATATTCATTTCAGATACATGACGTTTAATAAGAAAAATGTAGCAATAAAATAAAAATGTTGGTGTTGCCAATTTGAAGAATAAAAGCTGATAAAATTAGGCTTTAAATAATTCCTGTCACGAATGGGTTAAAGTAGAATGAAACTCTACATAAATAATTCATATGCACCAACAAGAGCATGTATTTTATGCATATAGTATTTCTTTATTCATCTTCCATATCATACTTCTCCATCTGTCCAAACAACCCATGTTGATGACACTATTACAATTCGGTAATTCCATGGGGTTGGGGCAACTTGTGTGACATACAAGAACTACAAGAAACCTGTCTCATTTATTAAAACTAGGCAGATATCTGCCAATAACGACTTCAGCAAGAAGTGGTGTCCCACCTTATCGAGTATCATGGTGACTGCAATTCCAGACCAGAGAGTCTACTGCCATTTGCCAATGAAATATGTACACATGTATGTAATGTCTATGTAACAGAGGTAAAAGCTTCACTTGTGTTGCAACAAATCCATTAAGGATTTCTAATTCAACAGATTACTATGGTAGGAGACCTACCTCACAATGACACATTAAATTTTGAATAGCCACATCTAAATTGATCATCATTGTGGAATGAAACAGTTGATACTTCTGTTACGTGGACATTGTGTGATTTTGTGCCCCAGCAACCAGATGAAATGATCCAATTTCATTCGCTTTCACTCCATTTTACTCCTATTTCAAATAAGGTGTATTACTAATTCATTTTAAAATGCCTAATTCCCCAAAATGCTGAACTTTGTTTTGAAAAAAGGTGTATTGAGAAATATGAATGAATACATGTAAAAAGCCAAAGAGAATCACAGAGCATGGGACCACTGGCATCACTTCATCAAGCAAATACTATGCCGAGTAAGTTCAACTACCCACATGGCTTGAATGTAGTCTAAGTTGAATATAAAAAAACAATTTAAACCTTAGAGTAAATAATACATTTCAATCTGTTAACAGTTGAACTAGATGGTATTTTAACATCACCCATGATGCACAGGGTAGGTGAAGTAACAAAAGATGTAATCTGGTGAATTTAATGGAAATCAACATGTGGTATCTCAAATACAATGTGAATATCACCCTGTGGGATACATGAGGATGCTACAGGTTTATGGGCAAGGGTCTCAGATTGACTCTCAGGCAAGGGACACATATATCAAGGGTATAGTGCAACAAAGGGCTATTTGCATTTCTGATTTTGAATGAGATTTTGAAATTAAAATGATCCAGTAGAGACCAGGAACCCATCGGTAACAATGGTTTCTACAGCAAACTTTGCTACAGCTGGGTATCACCTAAAATAGATATGGCTATCTGCTTTAAACTTCAGTGTGTCAGTGCAACAAATCTTTATTTCAAGATTTATCAAAATTGCCAAAAATGCAGATAGCCCTTTGTTGCACTAGACCCTTGATATGTCCATCTCCACAATATATGATCATCCTACAAGGAACAATAACGGAAGAATAGAGAATAACATCTTTTCAAAATGCCACAGTAATGTGCATTTTGCATAAAGAAAAAAAAAATACCATTAGTTCATAATCTTCATCTCTTTGTAATTCTCATATGCCATTTCATGCTTACTTTCTTATGGATTAGACAAAGATAAATAAATAACTAATATGCTACATATACAATGACATTCTTGCGGAAAGTGCTTACCATAAATCTGTACACACATTGTTAGTTAAACATTATCCAAGAAATCATTTGACCTGTTTCCCCGACTTTTCAAATTTGTACATCAATAATTTTCATGGGATTTAAGAATATTGTGCAGTTCTTGTCTGGATATGAAACATAGAGTCTGTACACAACACACAAGAAACTGAAGATAAAATGAAAATATGATAGTTCCATGATCCATAATGAAATCTTCTTTGGGGGATGTTTGAAATTACAAAGTGATATGCAGAAACTTTTTTGGCAAGTATATGAAAATGAGAAAATATATAAATTTGGATTAAATCAGTATCTATTGAAAATTACACAAATCTTCATACATTTGCTTCATAGCAATACTGCATCTGAAATTCTAAATAACCCAACTATCATAGTAAGGAACATAAAATTCAACAAGTGAGACTCGACTGGAAGTCATGATATTCAGCACTGTTCCTTTTCACAAAGCCTTAAATATCATTTTAAATTCAACAGTAGAAATAACTTCTATTCTGCACAAAACTTGCTCAAAGCCAGAGTAGAGAATTCTGTTTCTAGATAGTCATAAATTTCTCACATTTTTTGCATTTGTAATGGAAGCATTGAATCATGTATCACCAAACTAGAATCATATTTCTTATAAATAAATCATAATTTGAAATATATGAATAACAAGATAACAAAATTTTGCATTTTCAAAGTCATGCAATGGAAGAAAAACAAAACAAACATGATGCTAATTCTAAAATCTTATAATTTTGATCACTGCCCATAAATCATGAAGTAATCATCATCATCATCATCATAATATCAGTGATCATTGTCATAGTCATCATTTTCTTCTAAGATCCTTCTTTTTTTCATTTCAGACATATAAGCAGATGTTACCTGTCTACCTCATCAAGCTCTTCCCTCTAATACATATTAAGGAAGGCAGTCTTCCCTTTGTGCAAGCCTGCTGGTGATAAACAGGCCATTATTCTGAAAATTGTTTTATGTTATCTTCACTCTTTCAATTGTCATAATAAATTTTGAAGATGATCTTGTACATGTAATTGGTTTGAACTGCGCACAATTGCACCCATGGACCAGCATACAAGTCAAAAGTGCGCAGTGTGAGCCAATGGCACACCCTATTTCTGATTGATATGACAATTGAAATAAGATAAAATATAAAACAATTTTCAGAATACGGCCCCAGGACTTATGGAAGGTAAAGTGTCTTGCCAATTGCTACAGCAAGAGCATAAGATGATTACTTTTTAACATATGAAATGCAATTTAAAAAAAAAAACCAAAACAAAACACATCCTTATCCAGAGTGTGCGTTAAAGATCTAAGATGGAGATAATATGCTTTTTAACCCTTCTCTCACTAATATCCTTTGACTGGACCAACAAATCCCTACATCTACAACATACTGTTACCATTCTTGATGGTCTATACAGATAGCAGCATTAATCCTCAAACAAATGTTTAAAAGATTGTGTTTATCTTAACTCAATATGGAATGGGAAATGGGAAATTTTTTCAGCCATAAATCTTTGGACAAGTTATCAGCCGGAAAACTGTACCGTGCTGAATGTAAACCAAAGAAAAACAAATGAAATAAACAAGTTAAAAACATTTGAATTCATATATTTCAGGATACAAAACTTTAAAACTTGACCACCATTTAGCTAAACAGTATTCCCTAGCTGTGTAAGGCTGAACAGACTAATAATATAGAATAGAGGAATACCATATTAACAAAGATAAATGCAACAAAAATAATAAGAGGATGAGCACAACAAATGACTACAGCCAAGTTACCCAGTGACCTATAAGACTAGCAATGTCCTTCTGGTGAGTCTGATAACTTTTCCATGTAGTCAAGAGATGGAGACTTTTCTCTCTCAGGCTATCTGTCACATGGGTACAGCTTTCTAGTGATCTATCATAGTTAGTATGATTACTAAATCACAAACTTGTCAAAATTATTTCCATTACATCTCGCATCGACCATCGAACATATCTCACTAGTGGGGGTAATACTAGACACTACAAAAGACATTATATATAGAAAATCTTAGAATATGGGTAATTAACAAAAGATAAATATTACATGTACATGTATGCCTAAATTATTGCACAAAAACAAACATGCCTTAACTAAATCATGCACACACTACTACACTTTACAGTAAAGTCTTTAGCAAGAAAGAAAGGGGGGGGGGGATGTAGCATTATACAAAAAGAGTTGCATGATGATAGTAGCATGGGTGGTGTTGGACCATTTATTGTTCAATAACTAATTGAGGGCTTATTCAAAATTCAGGCCTACAATGCCCCTACCAAACATCAAGCAAAACCATTTTGATTCATACTCCAAAAAGATAAAGATATTCCGCACAGGTAGACATAACAGTCTTTCTTTCACTATGACCTATGTGGCTGCTTCCTTATTCTTTTTTTCATTTCTTTTCACCATTTCATTCTCCTACGCAAACGTGAAGTATCTGAATATTTGCACATACATGTATATCATACCTTGTAGCAAAAGCAAAGAAATTGACACTTTGTTGAGAAATACTGATTCTTTTTCTTTTTTTTCCAAAGGAATACACTATTATCTATAAGCAATAAATTTGACAATTTACTTTCCCATAACTATCCATTCATCAAACAATCAAGAAGGCAAGGCAATCAAGAGGGTTTTGCTGAAATGTCAATGGCTGTTGCATAATTCATAACATTCTATTAAAAAAAATAATAATACAAAAAAAAAAAAAAAAAAAGAGGCAATGTATTGCATAAAAGCATGTATTACTGACCTGTGGACTTCAGGGAGAAAATAGGGAGGATCTAATTGAAAATGAATACCCCCAAAATGAAAATTTCTGCTGAAACATCATAAATTTCAGAGACTCTAGGACACCAATTAATGAATATATAGTCGGTAAAAGTGCTTTACAAAAGTGAACATATGTTTTGCCTGTGACAGGAACTCTGAGGTCATGTACATACCAGTACATGCATGTATGTTCAAAACATCAAAAGGACAAGAGAGTAAGAGACAGAAGGGAAACAAAAACACATATCCTCTTTGCAATTTGCGATTTGGCAACATTTCTTTTCTCCAAGTTTGTGAGTGGCTTTAGAAAAAAATATATGTATACTGTTTACGGTACAAATCCTCCTTTTCTTTGTTACTTTGATACTGAATACATATGAATCTTGCATCATCTATTCACACTATTTACATGTAAGCTTTTCTTCATATCTATGTACATGGTTTGTAGTGTATATTTATCTTCTTGTCTAGGCTTGTAAAATTAATACTTTCTGAAAATTTATCTGCGTTGATCATTAATTACATGATATATACATGTATCTACTCTCTTAATGCAAGTATATGCACAGATATGAACATAAACAGACAGAGGTGTACCGGTACACCTTTTTAAAAATGTGTTTGCGCTTGTGAAATGATCGGTAAATAATACCACAAGCTTTTGATGATCCACTGATCTGGCATGCAGTGATTATCACACAAAAATGGCACAAAATAGTGCTCTTGCTGACAGTAAATCTGAAGCATTCATTTAATCTGTGCCCCACAATACCAGAGGAAATGGCAAATTGATATATGTTAAAATTATCAATCTCCCTGATATTTAGTAATCTAAGCTGAGCTATAAGGGGGCCGTCAACATCATACAACCATCATGCATACTAAGATCTTTAAAGTAATTGGTAATACATGGGAGGGGCGGGGCGGGGGGAGGGGGGGGGGGGGGGGGGAGGGAGACAATACCATGCACTTGCTCTTGTATACTCGGCTTGATAATCAAATTTATTAAAGTAAGCACATTTTCCTGTATCTAATAAACATCTCACTTCCAAATATAGATACAGATTGAAGCAAAATTAATATCACAGGGACATGATTACTTAAACGATATGTCAATGGATAAGATCTTTATTCATTCTTGTTATTGAGTTATAAGGAACAAACAAAAAAGTGCGTGTTCCTCTAAGTTTACCCTTTGCAGCACTATAGGTATTTGCCATGCCATGTGAATCACAACTTGTTGTATATGGTGCCTCACAAAAACAAAATCATAATGTTCCTGTGGGAGGCAAAATTTCATGGCCTCTAGAATTTTTGCTCCAACTTTGCTACACATGAAATGGCAACCTATGTCAACTTCCAAGAGAAATTTCTACAAATAAATGGTCCACTGGAAGAATGAAGGTCATCACCCATATCCCTTGGAGTAAATGCCCAGATCCCCTTTACATGGTATGTGAAATACCTAGAGCCTAATACTGAACTAAAATGCAATGAATTTACTGTTTACATAACACACTTTCTGGTAAAAAAAAAAGGAAAACAATCTGAAAGAGTCTTGTGCTACCAAACGTTGGATTCTGACTGAGGAAGTTTTACAACGCCTACGCCTCCACCTAATCGGCGATAGTTCATGCTGCCACACATACGCCATGATTTGGTGTCTGGATCGTAGACCTCCACTGTCTTGAGGTATGTTGTTCCATCAAACCCTCCCACAGCCATAAGTCTGCCGTTCACAACAGCTAGTCCAACCTGGTGCATATTCAAAGGGATAAAAACATCAGGGATGATATACATAGTGCAAATATAAAAATTCTGCTCACTGACCCAATTCTGTGCCGTCAGAAAAAGTTTCTGAGAATGCCCGCATTATTTCATTAACTTTTCGGTGATTACGAACTGGCTGGTAGCAGACCTACTTTCCTGTTGTCCCTTACAGCAAATCGTAGCACATTGCATTTTTCTTTTGTGCATTTTCTTCCCTTGGTTTCCATTTAGATGGTTAGATAGTTTTATTTTTCAGCCTTCTGTTCATTCATGCAGTATACTCTCATGACTGCATTTCAAAAGGCTTTGTGTGTTCAACACTATTCAATGCAATCATTCTAGGCTTACTAGTGATGAAAGAAAATGGTTTTGATACCAATTACTAAAATCCACTGAAGGTCACACAAGTGCAGACATACTGTACTCACCCCGCTGCGTCTTGAGTTCATAGCAACTATAGGTTTCCATGTATTGGTTAGGGGATCATATCTCTCTGCACTGCTCAACTCAGTCTGTTCATCTCTACCACCAACAGCATACAGCATGTCATTGTAGACTGCACATCCTAGATGTTTGCGCTTTGTGCCCATGGGTGCCACAGGAGTCCACTTGTTGGTACGAGGATCATACTTTTCAACTGGTGAGAAATGGAAATTATAATTCTTTTGTTGTCTTATATAGGATTTCCCAACCAGGGTGATGAGAAATGAATTAAACAAATACATGTAGGCAAGCAATGTACATATGGCATACATCCTATCAGACAGATTGTAAATTGATACTTAATTCCTCAATCCAAGATTTATCTCTTTGCCAAAATATACTGACTTGTACTGACTCTTATTTTCCATTTCCAGGACAAGTGACCTGTATGTATTGGACTAATTCATCTTAAAATCACCTTCATAATGGAAAGTGTTCAGTAACAGTGTTTTAAAAAATCGTTCTTGAACTACATTCTCTCCTGGGAGGGATGAGTACCAAGAGCATCAATGCAGAGTGTGGGATGTAGCACTCAGATGTACCATCCTCAAACAAAGATAGAAGAAGCCCTGGGGATGTCACACCTCTACTCAAGGTACTCCTGGTACTTGATAGTTACTTAACCCATTCATGACAGAGGGTCCACATTATGTGGTTTGATTTAATAACTTTTGATGCAAAGCCCTAAAAATCATACCAAATACATGAGCAGAAAGAGCAAAAAATTCTACACTTACTGTGCCCATTTTTGTTGCATCAATATTTGTTGTTTGATGCTGAAATTTGTTTAAAGGAAAATAAGCATTAAAATCCTTAAATTGGCAATGCGATGAAAGTGTTAAAATTACTGTTTTTCCCTGCAAATTGGCAACTTTATGACTTCTCATACATTCTGTCAATTTATATTTATTTCAGATACATGATGTTTTATAAGAAAAAAGTAGCAATAAAATAAAAATGCTGGTGTTGCCAATTTGAAGAATAAAAGCTGATCAAATTAGGCTTTAAATAATTCCTGTCACAAATGGGTTAACTATATACCTACCCGTACTGAGAGGTGATGTACCATCTGATCCACCTACAGCATACAGGAAGCCACCTAAGACAGCTACAGCCACACCTAGTCTTCTCGTACTCATAGATGCTACTCTTGTCCAACGGTTAGCATGGGGTTCATACCTGATATCAAACCATATGAAATACCCAACATCATTAATAAAGAACAGGAATGCATTTTCGTGGGTAACTTGTACAGAAGTAACTTGACAACATCATATGCATCCGCATGGAATCAAACTATTCCTTGATCATGAACAATAGATAAAAATCTAAAGTATGCTCTATTCACAGCCTTTTTCTTCACTTGAAATGTCCAATTCTTTGACACTGCACATAAGGATGGAGTTCCCAGATCAACAAGCCCTTGAATATGTTTGAAAAGAGGAGTTGTACAATAACTTACTGCAGGATTTGATTTAATATCAGCAAGGAGAATCTTACCTCTCTACAATATTTAGACATGATACACCATCTTGGCCTCCTACAGCATACATGTAACCATCTAATACAGCCACGCCAACACTCGTCCTACATGTGCTTGTTGGTGCAACGTCACTGCTCCACTGATTTGTCTGAGGGTCGTATCTGAGGATTGAAGACAGACGGTAGATTAAAGAGATTGTTAAACTTGAAACTTACGTCATGAGTTTGTACCCTTGCCTCTAAAATATTCTTGAAATGATTAAGGTAAAATCTAAAGTCCTCAATTGGAAGACAAAATCAAATCAAATTTTACTTGCAGGGCTACTTGTTAGCAACAATAGATTTCAATGTTCTTGCAGGGTCAAAGTTTACCACAGGCCTATTGGATTTTTACTGTTTGAATCCATTCTGAGCTTACAGAAATAAATTCTGTACGTTTGCCTCAGCTCCACAACCCTTCCTCCTGAAAAGAAAGCTAATAAACCCCTTCCAAAGAGAATTTTACTTTACTGTAAATTTTTTTTTAAAAGCTACTGTTGATAAAGAGAAGACATTTTTCACATGGGACATTACCTCTTTAACACTTTATCTTAGCAATAGCAGGACAACCAAAAATAGAGTAACTTTGGTGATACCTCAGAATCCCAGATAACCCTTACCCTACCCCTACCCCTAGATCCATGGCACCTGATATGCGATCCTAAACCCATGTCTATAACGTGTGAAACCAAATAAGACAACTAAGACTGTCTGCTAGAAATGACTCACCTCTCAATACTATTGAGATAGGACGACCCGTCATGCCCTCCGACGGCATATAAGAGATCATCTAGAACAGCAATGCCTACACCACAGCGTCTCTTACACATAGGTGCAACCATTCTCCATTCGCCGCTCTGCGGATCAAACCTCTCCACACTGGAGATAGCATCACCACTGCACCATCCTCCAACTAATTACCAATAAACAATGCATTTCAGTTAGCCAAGGTAAAACAGGTTGACGGTATTCAAATATAATACTAAATTACTAATCACAATAAAGAAAAGAATCTTTAAAATAATAATGGATTATCGGTTTATCAATATGTTTCAATTTGTAATTTCATTTCATCTCTTCAGTTACATTCTCGACAAGAGCAAGGTATCTTGTACTTTGATCTCCTGTGTTACCAATCATCATATAATTAACATTTGAAGTTTTATTTTTTTTTACCATTTGGTCTGATCAAAATTATAGTATTGCTACATGAATCAACAAAATACAATCATCAGATAAAACTAAATTCCTTCATATAGTCAGTAATGTATGGGACAAGGTAACACCGTTTCCATTGTACACCTTTTTATTCCCCTTAGAGCTTCAGGAAAGAGACATATTTTCAAAGGCTATTACATGATTTTTACACTTTATGTACATGTATGTCTTCAATATTGAAGTGTAATTCCTAGGCCACATTGCATAAAACAATACCATTGATGGTAACTTTGCCATCAATGGTAACTTCCCAGGAAACCTTGAATTTGATTGGCTGTTTGAGCAGTGGTAGTTACCACTGATGGTAGAGTTACCATTAATGGTAAGTTTTATGCAACGGGGCCCAGAAGATACATTGTACAAAGATTAAAGTATACAGGTACCTGCAAAGAGAACTTCTCCACATCGTATTGGTTTCCTGGGTCTGGTCCTTGGGCCCTGCATCAAGGGCCTCTCCTGGGGTAAGAGTAGGTAGTTCTTAGCCTCATCTACTAGATCCCTACAAGCCTCATCACTGCGAATCAACAAGTCTGAGCTTACTGTCCCAACCAGGAACTTGGGGTTCAGTAGAGGAAGCCTCACATGTTGCAAGACCTAGCCGAACATTACAAGAACAAATTATATGAAATGTATATCTTAGACACTAGCAAAGTACATTTTATTTAATAAGTATAAGTGCAATCCATGGAAACCCATGGCTAGCTACATGTACATAGGTATACTGATATACATGTATGATGGGATATTACAATGCATCTGAACTGGTCATTGTAATGAATTTTAGTATCTGTGTGCTTCTAATGTAAGGATCTCAATACTACCTTCATTTGAAAATGGCTGGCATAAAAGGAAATATTCAGTGATATGGGCTCAGATTGCAAAGAACTTCTTTTCTTTCTGCTTATGCATGTCATAATTTTCCAGGGCTTTGAATCAAAGGATAAATAAGGTAAATCACAAAATATGAACTTTTACAAGAATGTACAAGCAAATAAGAAGTTTGAAACATATACCTCAGCTAAGTGAGCTCTTCTCTCTGGAATGTTATATTTAACCCATGATATGATTGCATTGTAAACCTGTTCTTCACTGTGTACATTGAGTTCATCACTGGAGATGATTTCCATGAGTTGATTGACTGGGAGCAACATAAACTCCTCACTTTCCATTACCTGGGAAAGAAATGATGACATGGGATAAGTGTAATTTGAGCTACATCAAATTAATATATCCAACTAAATCTTCAATTATCCTTTATTCTTAGGGATAAAATGATCATGACAAACTAGTAAGTAAGCCTGAGTCGAATCGATTTTTAAGCCGGTGTTCGATCGAAGACGTCGAACTCCGATTTCGTTTTGATGAATTCGATGCATCGACGAAATTACCAAATTGACTAGAAAACACAGAATCTTTTGTTTGATAGTCCTGTTAAACACAATTTATCTTCATATTTTCAAAACTTTAATTTGCTTACTTGTATCCTACTCTCTTTTGTGAGTTTTGCAGGAAACGCATGAAGAGAAGTAGAGAACGAACTGGTCGCTCGATGATCGAGCAGCTACTACATACTTGTCTTCGTTTCGTTCAGTACGCAACGCTCCGTATATCGCGCAACATATGCACGATGACTCGATCGTAGCCTCACTTTCAATCATTTGATCACTCTCGTTTTGAAAGCGATCACATGATCAATGTTGTACAGGCGCATCTTTTCAAAATGTGTTGACTGTTGACTCAAGACAATGCATGAATTCTTTCATTTCTTTGCATGGTTTTTGACGAGTTTTTTAATGCTTGCAATTAAATTACGGTTATTGTTCCTCCCGATAAAAAGGGGTTTCATCCACATGACGAGTATTATCATTTGTGCGTCACATGTTTCATCAACATTTGTCAAGTGAATCATTTCAAATCGAGGAAAAAAATCGTCTATAGAAATCATCATAATGATTCCCATGTAGTTCGTGTTAATGACAGTTGCATCATTTGCATGCTATTTATTTGCAACTTTGCATTACGACTAAAAAAAACCCTCATAAGTAACTTTGAGAAAGAACTTAAGCAAACAGTAAAGATAAGAAAGTAATCTTAAGTAAGTTCAGTATACTTTACATTTTAAGTTGTTCTTTCTTACATTTAGAAATATCTCACTTAGTTCGTTTGTCTGTCATCCGTAATTATGCACCCCTATTGAGAAATGGCATTTTCCACGATAGTCAGTCATGCCGACGTGATGTGATTTTTGGGGTTAGTCTACTCTGTGTAGGGGGAACTAAAAAGTAACAACAAAGAAGTAACGGATCTGGTCAGTCAAACTCATAAAATGAATGATCTAATCCCTTTTGCTTGTATGCAGAATCTGATTTATTTGTTTTTTTTTCTTCCGAAAATGGCCTCGCTGGATGTTTTATATGTCTGCGATTTTGTTTCAGATTTATCATTCACCCTGTCCCAAAATGGTTATGTACGCGAAAACGATAGCCAGGCCTAGCATGGGAAAGGCTTGCATGCTCGATGAGTCATCATCTCTCCTTGCACTAGCACTGCACACCATAGTTTCGTCATTCAGTCATGAATTTGAATAATTTTGGAAATAGTTCTTCGATTACCAAATTGAACGAAGCAAAGTGGATTATAAATGGTCTCACATATAAAGAAATTACAATTATTGAATTTTTGATATATGTCTGATGAGGTCATTTCGTGAAAGAACATAACAAAATAAATATAGCTTTATCAAGGTCTGGTAAAATACTATACGACTTGTTGACGTTGCCTAGTGACCAGGCCAGGAATGTAGTCCAGTTCATGACTGAAGGACACCTGCGCTGCACCCAGCTAGCTCTCTCCCCGTCTCTTCATGTTACTAGGCAGTATTGGCGCGAGACAAGCATATATAAATATTCATCGCAGGCTCGTACGGTTTTGAGATGAAATGTCCAATAAAGGGTCTTCTAAAATTCATAACTCTAAAATGGGTTGGTCCTGAGACGAAGTAACGAGTGCTCTGATTGGCCAATTTTTTTCTGCATCGGCAGGCGAAGTTTGGGGTCACCAAACTTTCTAGTTTTCTTGTAAACACGGCAAACCACAAAACGTGGACCCATTGTCGCGAATGGGTTAACTCTACGTACGACAAACATGTAATGTGATTCTGGATGGGATGTCTTGGATGTGTTTGCATTTAACTTGAAAAAAAAAACGATGTAAGTTGACAAAAGTTGTTTTGAAATAAAACACAAAACGCTCGAGTATATTTTCTTAGGATAGTTAAAAATTAATAATAAGGGAAAGAGGACTGCGGCGATTGCAGACTTGTAAACAGGGCGTTATCTTGGCTAAATCACCATCAAATTGCGGCAAATTTTCAGCGGCGCGAGAGCTTCAGTTTCACCGGCCATGCACCCGTCGATGCATCGATGTTCGATCGGCGCAAAGCCGTCGAACACCGGTTTCTGAAAAAAATCGATATGACTCAGGCTTACTAGTAAGAGATAATTCACAAAGCATTATCTTCACCCTTAATACCTCATAATTCCTTAGAAAAAAAAAAGTCATTTCCCATAATGGGTATTCACAAAGCAGATTGAGGGAAGCCTTCATGTATCTACATGTATTTTTGTAGGATAGGTAACTGCTGTCATGATAGCATCTCAAACTATGGACAGATTGATTTAAAAAAAATCTAAATAGGTCCCTTCCAATAAAATAGCTTTATGACTCACTTGCAAAAACTTATGCTGGGTGAATTTGTCAGCAACTCTGAGCAAATCCCTACAGGCATGTGTATCTGCAAAAGCTCTGATTCCTAAACAGTTGGATGGATCAAGCTGTCTCTTGAGAAATTCACAACAAGCTTCCTGGATCTCAGACAACTGTAGAAGGCAGGCTGCAGGAAGCAGAGTCTGTACATTGCTCTCTTCAACAGTCACAGTGGAAGTGTATGCAAAGTCCACAAGAGCTTCCATTGCACGTTCGTCGATGTCCCTGATAGCTACCTCCGTCTGTCGGCTCTCTGCAAGCTCCCCAGTGAACATGGCTCGAAAGTAAGGGCTGCAGGCAGATAGGATTATCCTGTGTGCATATATCTTTTTGTCATTTACATTGATGACCACATCACAGAGTTCTCGCTGCTTGCGAAGAATGTTTGTCATTTCAAGTGTGTCTTTGGGATGACGATCAGATACGTAGACAAATTTAGCCTGTTGAGGCTGTGTCTCAAACACCTGCTGAGCACCTGCCATTGTTGTCTTCATGGAACTTCAAAATTTAGAAATCTACAAAAGGGAAAAATTCCAACAAAAAGTTAAGAGATAAAGATAAGTTCCAACTTCCTCAGCCTGTACATTGTATGTGTGTCACACGCACACAAAAACTGTAAAGAGCTCCCAATAAAGCATTCCCGCAGCGGCCATTATACATGTACTTGGAATTCAAATACCGGTATGAAGCATCAGCAACAAGATCAACCAAAGTTATCCTACATGAATTGAATTAAATTGTATTTATTGAACATCACTGAATTCATCAGTATTCTGTTCTTACATAAACCAAGGCTCCACACTAACTTTTTTTTCTTGGTGGCCCGAACGGGCCACCAAAATGATCATTTTTTCTTTTTTGGTGGCCCGAGAATGAAATTTGGTGGCCCGAAAAAAACAAAGAAAAACATAAGAAATTTAATAATTATAATAAAACGTTGTTAGAATGATTAAAACCTATTGTTTTACCCTCCTATGTCCTGGAATGATCATATTCAATGATAAAGTTGCAGATTATTTTATGATTCTTCCTTTCAATGACGCTTCAATGTAGGGCTGTTTTGAAAGCCCATTTTTGGTATTTGTTTAAATGGTCATTTTTTTTTTTTGACGATTAATTGACTAATCAGTACTTTCATTTGGCCAGTCAGCCGACCACTCCAGCTGTTCGTAGCCTGTTCGTAGTGCGCCGGAGCTGCACCTGTGCTGCAGCACCGGAGTGAGGCCAGTCCCATACCCATATAACAGTGTGTGCAATATCCCTATTACGGTAATGTCCGATTTTCATAAAGAAACTTGGCAATAAAGCAGCTTTAAAAGAACTGTATTGCCTGTCCAGTTCATAAAATTCAAATCATAGCCTCCTACATATTTCTGTGAGGACCGAGTAAAAAAATCCTGGTCAAATAAAGCCAAACAGATCGGCATTTGCTTGATATTTCATTGATAATTGGTGAAATCATGTTTCAATTATTCATCAGCTGACAAGAGATGGCGCCAACCCGGAAGAGGAGCGTAACAGTCAGTGCACAAAATCCCATTCGGCCATGTTGAAACTACGTATACATTACGATGAAAGCGCTTAGCAGTTATTTGAAATCTAACTCCAATGATTGAAATCCCCATCACAAATCGCCAGCAAGGGCATATAACTAACAAACAAGCGCTTACTTGCAAGTATGAATGTTTTTTTTCTTGGTAATATCCTTTCGTCTTTGTTCATTGCTATGTTCCAAAAATATTTTGTCACACTGACTGTGATAGCGTATCTTTGATTACGTTAGTGAGCTCACTTGCTTACAGTGCATATCGCTGTGGTGAACGATGGTGCAATGCGCGATTAAGTCGCTCTCTCACACACACACACATTAGGGCTCGACTTCCGAATATTATTGAAAACACTTGTTTTCGCTGCGCGAGACATAAGAGTTTGGTGATCAAAAAAAGATATTCTCATGTGAATTTAAGGCATCTGAATGACCTCATCACACCTTAAAAATTTGAAATGGAGAGAAACTTTTTTTTTTTGATGGATCATTCTGAAGTTCAAGCTATGTTTCCGAGTAGTCGATAGAAATTCTATTATTCGTGTAGTGACATTTTCGGATGTTTAATCGTGTACTAGACTTGAAACAGGCCTGGTGTGGTGCGCGGAAAATACACACGGCCGCAGACCGAGGCCTATATATACTGCCATAAGACTAATCTTACTTTCATTTGAGGTCGGCTAGCTCACTGCAACTAGATCCAGGTGCAATTAGAGTGATGTTGCGCTAACTCAAACTGCGTCGTCGCTGATGAACTGCGAACAAAGTGACTTGCAATTCGGAAGGAGCTAAAATGTGTACAATTATCACACATGTAAATCGCATTAACTTAGAATTTTCTGGTTGCCCGATTCGGGCCACCAAACTTATCACTTTTTGAAAAATGGTGGCCCGGGAGCCAATTTTGGTGGCCCTGGGCCACCGGGCCACCGCTTATGTCGAGCCTTGCATAAACATAAACATGAACATAATCATAAATCAGCACACATGTAAAGTGGATAACGTTAAGCTTTTACACAGAAAAAAAATAAACAAAAACAAAGTACAACATAAATAATTGTATTTCTAGCTATTGATGATATAGGTTAACAAAAATTTAAATCCATTTTCCTTCTCTCTTTTTTTTTTTACTTTTATGACATACTGTCCTGTGTATAATGTTGAGATTTTTAAAATGTTATTAGGAATCTCAAGACAGAAGGGTAATGAACAAAAGGGTTTGTACAGTAAAATTTACAATCCTACATGTAAAAATAGTGCAAGCTAAACTGCATGTACAATTTAAAATTTCATTTGGAATGTTTTGTCTTGCACATAACATGTATATAATTTTTCCTACACAATTAGACTAATAATTTACAAAAAAAAATCTTAGATTCTGTAACCATTGGGGCCTTGATTACAACACTCTACTTTTACAGAGTATCCCACCATTTTTATCTGCAATTTTTTCATGGTCATTTTTATTCACTCATGTACCACCCATAAATGCAAAAAGCATATATTCTACAAGCATTTTAGGAAGCCTTTTCCAAGCAGGTACTGCACATACCAACTATTTAAAGGCATTGGCTAACTTTGTGAGTAGCTGATTTTAAAAAATTCTCAAACTAAGATGAAACATGTGTATGAGTACTTGTATTTGTACTCAAAAACCCTGAAACCAACCATGATTTGGAATGAAAAAGTGTAAGTTGGACGCAAACGGCGATTTCATTATCCTTCATCTCACAAGACAATCACTAAGAGGACCACTTTGCTTGAATTTGAAAATGTCGTTATGTGCCTCCCGCCGCGTGATTCGCCAGTACACAGAGTATGGTAAGGTGAGTCACATGCGCATGCGCCAGGTCAGGGAAAAAATTATTTTTTTTATTTCGGGGGCTCCATTTCGAGTTTTATACAATTTTTCGGGGGCTACTTTTTCAACTTTCGGGGGCTACTTTTCCCATTTCGGGGGCTACTATTTTCGGGGGCTAGTTTGAAGTTAAACTTCACAGATTTGTTGATTTATCACAAGAACAAGCAAATTTCATGTATATAATGACCTCTATCACCCTTTGGCCTTTGACCTCGAGTCCCCAAAATCTAATCAGGTCATTGTCCTTCCCATATGCATTCATGAGCCAAGTTTGAAGTTGATCCGTCAAAAGGTTACTAAGTTATCGCAAGAACGAACCATTTCTATGTACAAAATGACATTTATGACCTTTGACCTTTGACCTTGAGTTCCCCAAATTTATTCAGACATTGTCCCTCCCATATACATACATGATGCAATTTTGAAGTTGATCTGTCAAATGGTCATTGAGTTATTGCAACAATAGTACATTTCTATCTACATGACCTCTATGACCTTTGACCTTTGACCTTGAGACCCAAAAATTTGATCGACCATTATCCCTCCCATATGCATACATGAGCCAAGCTTGAAGTTCATCCATCATATGGTTACTGAGTTATTGCAAGAATGATCCATTTCTATGTACATGTAGGTGTGCTCATAAATATTCATATCTGGTGTGAATATTTATGAGCATCATCTACCTAGCTGATTGTGCAATCACTAACCAATAAAGATGTATATCATTTTTTTTATCTAAAGTTGTAACTATAGCACCACATGTATGTGGAGGTGCTTATAAACATTCACAATATCTGAAGGTGATAGATATTCATATCTGAAGCTCATAAATATTCATATCTAACTTGAATATTCATGAGTATCTCCTTACACGTGATTTGAAAAATACTAACCGTGAAAGATATGTATTAAGTTTTGTATAAAGCTGTAGCACACCCATTGAATAATTGAGCCAAAAAAGCTTTTACCGAGAGCTTGACTGTATCATTGCTCCCAAAGCTAATGCGACTGGCAGTCCAGTCCTAATCGCATTGGCGGGAAAGATTCATGCAACTGACGGGAGAACGCATGATCAAGCGCATGTGCCATGTGCCATGTGCTTCATCAGAGCTTTCCAACAGTGCTGAAACTTTCCTCCAAATTGCGGTTGGTTCAGGAACGGACTTGCCCGATTCCCACCAAGGACTTTCGGGGGCGATTTTCTAATTTTCGGCGCCCCCGAAATCATTTTTTCGGCCCGTTTCGGGAGCTCTTTCAGGCGTTTCCGGGGCGAATTCGCCCGCCGCCCCCGTGAATTTTTTTCCCTGGCATGCGCACTCCTTATGTCTATTCTGTGCAACCGACCCTCGTATATATTTCAAACATTTGTTCATATTTTTTATATTTAAAAATACTTCCTAAAAATACTTCCTGTGGATATTATACTTTGAAACTTTCAGACTGGTATTTTTACACTATAACCCTTATGTTTATCTCATTTTCAAGTAACAAAACAAGATTTTTAAAAATCATAACAATGTTAACCAATGTCTTTAACAAATTTTCCAGTTTAATTTGTTTTGGGTGTTCATGGTCATGTTTTGTTTCAAATTTGTAGTTTAAAAATTGTCTCCCAGTGTTAGCATTTTCATTTACATCCAATGAAAACATATACTGACTCATACTTCTTGAAGTTTATGATAAGCTAGCATTATCACAGATAACGTTCAGTTAGTGAAACAATTCTGCAAATAATCTAACATAGTGCAAATGAACACAACATCATGAGACATGAACAAACAACAAAAGACAAGACTTCCTTTGGCGACAGTCACCCACAATGAAAAAAGAAATATACATGTATAGATGTAATATACAGGGATATAAAAATGGGAAGCTAAATATATTTAATACTTTTTAGGTGACTCCTGAGGGTTAGGGTTAGGGTTTAATATATTCTGACCAGAAATACATTCCTATGCCAACTCACATTTGTAGTGCCATTGATAAGATGGATCATGAGGTACCAGGTACATGTACCAGGTTCGATTCCCACAGCAGACAAGACAAAAATGGCAAGTAAATACTTACAAACCTTGACTTGATAATTGATTGATGACTAACAGTTTAAATGATGAAGAAAGCCCTATAAAAATTTCAAGCCCTTGATTTTACTCAACAAATTTGAGTACATCGCAAAAGGCCAAAGGAAGTTTTTTCTCCAACAAAATCTTAATGATTTAGATCTACATTCAAAATCTAAATTATTAAATGAATAACAGAGTTTGCATTGTCAGTGGGCTCGCTCTGTCAAAACAACAACAGCAACAATAACAAAGCAACAACAGTAAAAAAGAATAAAAAAAGAAGAAAGTAAAATGAAAGGGAACATGAGAAAAGAAACCAAAGTAAAAAAAAAAAAAAAAAAGTGAAAGCCATACTTAAAAAATTTGGCGCTAATGCACTTTCATATCCATGTCCGATGACTGTACTGCTAGTGCATGCCACAGCACAGTGGTGTGTGCGACTGTACAGTGTGTGCTCTATTCCGTCAGGCTTGGATACAAAAGTGCATTAGAGTAAGCTGCCCGAAATTTGACCGCTTAAGCTTTTCTGCAATATTTATGCTGCTTAACTTACTTTTCATAAAATCATATCTACATAAATTCATGTCAAATATATCAAAGTATTTTTATCACCATGTCATTTTTTTCAAATACATCACATAGTTTTAGAAAATATGAAAATATATCGCCATGTTTCATGCCCTTAATTCGTAATTCGATATCCCCTAGCAATCATTCGACCACGCGCATCGCGCGTACAATGTCAACGCGTATGAGGGCCGCTGAAATGTGCCACACCATACACGGTTGTCCATCGCAGAAGTTCCGGCACCTGTCAGTGCTCCCCTTGCGGTCGAATGAAGGCCAGCGGGGACTTGCATTCAACTTTGTACATGAAGTCACTGCATCGGCAGATACGGGGGTTTGGTTTTTCATTGTTTTTTCCCAATACCATCACACTCTGAGCTTGCAATAACCGAAAAAGCTCGCCAGAAAACTGCTGATTTCTTTATTTTTAGCGCTTTTTCTGTGACCATGTTTCTTAGCAGTGGACCTAAGCCTTCGCGTGCTTTGGAAATATGGCGTCAATTTTGCATTTTTGACGCCAGAATACGACTTTGGATTTTTGAAGGTGACTAAGGGACTAACTTGTGGTGAGTGACAATGTCTCTGTGTGTAATGAAGTGATTTGTGTGTGTTGTGGTAATATAAATGTGCTGACTTGTGATATAGTGAAAATGGGTCGAATGACGGGCGCTCTACTCTAGCGCCAAAAGTTCTTTTCCTTTAATCATGTTAATTTGCTGAATTAAATCTGAAGTGCTAAAGTATTGTGCAAAGTGAATTTCAAAAGAATGTTTACACTCATCCGAGTAACAATCATGAAGTATTATCCTTTCAGTCGCCAACATAATGGCCAACACTCAACACAGAAAATGGCATGAATGCAAAATATTTAGATCTAGAACATAACATAGATAGAAATACGTGGGGCCATGAAAACAGTAATACTAGCTTCCTTGAAATATCCTAACATTTAGAGTGCGCAGTTCACTGAAATCTATGAAATATCAGACTTAATGTTAATTCTTTATTTGAATTAAGTATCAAGGCGTACTTACAGTCAGAAAAATATTTCAATCACACTTCTATTGGCAAGGAATTCTATCATTTTGTGGATGAGACAACTACGTTACGTTGGAATTGGCCAAGTAAAATATTTTTTTTCCAGTTCTGCGCATGCGCGTCATTGTTGCGGTGCATTTATGCATTGTGAATCATTTTCTAGAGCTAGTTGGGCGGCAAGATCAATTTAATCTATAAAAGTTCGCACCTTACGCATAGAAATGGTATGTATTTTCTATTTAATTGTTACGTATTTAATATCTATAGATCAAGAAGAACAATTCTGTTATTTTTCGTCCCCTAGTTACTTGTCAAGTCGTGCAGTTTATCTTCCCCATGTTCACGTGTGCTCTGCACAACATAAAGCGGACGGTATCTGTGACTTCACCCGAAACTCCGGGGTAGCTCACATCCTGTGTACTCGGTCAATCAATTGGGGTAGCTAAACAAACTTGGGAAAGGCGACCATCATCATGTGCGTGGGAGAGTGATGGCGGAACAATTGCAGAATACCACACCACCACGTTACACACCCGTACCCGTTTTCAGAACGGGCATACATGCATGCATGTAAATTAGAAACATTGGTGGGGTATTTCTGCAATTAAACTGTGAAGGCGTGATGGCAACTGTTGTGGAACAGATGAATGCGAGGAGCCATAGTATCGTGCATTTTAGGAGTGTCACAGGTGTCTGCGCTTCAAGTTATGTCTTCGATTACATACCCAATTTCTAACACAAATTTTGCACATTCCGCTGCATGAATAATGAAATTAATTGAATTGAATGAGGTTTTCATAATAATATCAATACATCTAGATCTAGGCCTAGATCTATTTCAGATTGAGATGAGTTTAGGCCTTGTCCAACTAATGATGACCTCTAGAGCATGGACCCTACTACTACTAGTAGAGATGGACACTGATTGGTAACATAATGAATTCATGCACTGACTCTATCAAAAGTATCACAATGACATTCCAAACATGCTTCCCCACTTTGATCTCATCACGACTGCCGCCAGTCAGCGTGAAGAGAACCAGAAGTTTGATTTAAGAAAATGTACAAAATGCGTGCATAGAAGAAAATAAATCACTTAAAATCATAGAAATGCATGTGGCGTACAAATGAAAATTACTGTGTATACATGTACATTTTTAAATAGGAAATTACAAGCAGTTTGCAAGAGAGACCCCTAAATTTTGCTGTAACACAATGATCTTAAAGGAGAAGTCTAGGTGATTTCTGTAAGCATGGATCATAAAGAGAAAAAAATCAGCAGCTAGAAAATGTCTTACTTTAACCGACATACCCTAGGATTACCGAGTAATCAACAATTAACTTGTATAAACAGTAGTTCTAGTACGAGCCCATTTTCATCCACAATATAGTTCGCACCCGGGCCCAGTGACGGAGCTGATGCACTGCAGGCAGGCCAGGCGATGCAAGCGATATGCGTGTATGACATTCCGGCTCGAAGTGGTCTTTGCACACTTTCTTTAACTTTGAAAATTTCTAAGTTATGAAGTCGAATTTGTCCGTTCTAATATCATTAATCCATCAGGCACATCTCTCCCTGTCCGTCATGGGATTTGGGATTGCAAAAAAACTTCTCTTTGGAACAGAACTGGTGTGATTTGTACACCCAAAAGCTAGACATATCGGCATTTTGCATAGAGAATGTGCAGAGAATAAGTGTGCATGCGCAGTGCAACTGTATCGCCTATGTCACACGACCAATGACCATATTTGGGTTTCGGTAGGAAATTCAATTATTCAGAGTAAAAAAGCCAACACTTAATCGGTATTTAAAAATCACAGAAATCACTTTGATAAATAAAAGTAGCATTGTCTGTTAGTGTGAATTTTAAGCTTTATAGTGTAATTTTAATGAAATCGTCTGGACTTCTCCTTTAAACTTCATTTTGAAACTTCTCTGATTCATTTCCAAGAATATGAGGTCATCAAACCATAGAGGATATGTATCTTTCAAAGTTAGGCAAGGTCAGATGCATGTCCACAAGTGTCCACTTCTGTAATAATCAATCTCATATCAAGGATATTGTCGTTTGGGGTTCGCTGCTCTCCTAACTGGTCTTAAATCACGGTACATTTCCTGAAATGACACTTCAGCGAAATGAATTTCGAATAAATTCATTTTGTACACAGAATTTAACATTTTCTTTATTTTCCAGAAAAATAAACCTTTTTTTGATTTATTGTTTGAGCGTGACATGGCTATATCAATTCTGCAAGCATTTTGGGAAGAATTATGTTGATTCCTGACTTGAAATTTCATATAAATCATTTTTTTTTATATTATGTACAAAATGAATTGAGAGTTGTCCACGATGACATCACAGATGCTGGCAAAGTAGCCAACTCAAGGATCCCCATAACAGGGATCTACTGAAACTTTCAAAATTCATAACTCTTGAACCAATTGTCCGATTTTGTTCAAACTTTCACTGTTTACCTCTTTTTGTTCATCTTTATTCACTAAGAGCACACTGATGCCTGGGTTGTATTTTCCTTCAAGCTTTTTCATTCATTATCTCCCTATGTGGTCTTTCTTTTCAGCTGTTCTACTCTTTCTTCAAGTCCTTGGTGGGAAAGGATGTGATAGTGGAGCTCAAGAATGATCTCAGGTAAAATAATTTCCAATTCTAAACCAGCAAGCATACACATAGAATACAAGGAAAAAAAAGACATAGAATAGAGCCAATCCCAAGAGCAAATTACCATCCAAATGCTCAAAGTAGAATCTATCCCTATGCAAACCAGTGCAAACCAACATAATTTCCAAATCCAGTTTGAAGTCCATGCTTAGTATCAAGTTGGTTTTATAAAAGCAAGAAAATAATATACAAATGGTTGAAACTGAAAATATGAGGGAATCCCAATGAAAAGGGATGAATTTACAAAGCTTTAAATTTTGACTTGTAACTTGTATTCTGTGAATGTTGTATCAGAGCCTGTTATCTTTCCCATAACATGAAAGGGTCTGTCTAAATGTTATGAAATATAAATCTTACTACTAGTTGGATTAGTTCATCATAATTTGAGGTGGTTTTAAGCAACCCCCTTTTTATTTTTATTTTTTAACCCAATTATTGTTACCTGAATTCATACTGTTTACCTATTTCTTTACTTAAAATAGATTGGATATAAAGAGAAATAATTGAGATTTGATTGTGTTCTGCAGGTTACTGTAAAAGTAGAAATATTTGCGGTACATTAATTTTCGCGCATTTCGCGATTTTCGGTATGCGCGAATTCTAGAACACGCGAAAATATTAGCATGATTTCCTGTGCTGGTTTTGAACGGACGCTGAATTGCGCGCTCCAGCTGATTAATACTTAATTGAATCCAATTCATTAGAGTGTGTGTAGGTTGTGTCTGCCGTATGCATATTTGAATGGATTGCACGTGTGTGAAACAATAAATGGAGCATACTGGTGTGTAGACTTGTGTGCCTAATCTTTGTTCAAATGTGACCATTTTAGGCAGAAAAACGATTGTCATGCAATACAAATATCAAATTAAATCTTGCACTAATGCACTCAGTTTAGCAAGTGAATAATTGTGCAGCGCGAATTCAAGAACCCGCGAATATGTTTTGGGGTCGCTCAGCGTGAAAAATTAATCCCGCAAAAATAACAGCGTTTACAGTATTCCCATCATGTGAGATTGGCTTATATTCTGTACCTGTTAGCATATTTTTATTGTATTTGTATTTTATTTGAAAACATTCACATCAGTGTATGAATATTCTTCATCATGTATCATCATGTATCATCACTATCTAATGTTTCTCTTCAGTATTGGTGGTACACTGCATTCAGTTGATCAATTCCTCAACATCAAACTGACAGATATCTCAGTGACAGACCAAGAGCGGTATCCACATATGGTAAGTCAGTTAGGAATAGGATAACCAAGGAACATTCATGTACCTGTAGTTGAATACACACACACACAAAATAATAGAGATGTGATGAATACATGAACATTTTGGATTGAACAGCATGCTGCAAAATGAAATAACCCCTTACTCAGAAGACGGGTAAATTATGGATATTTGTCCAAAAGGGAACACCGAATTCAGTTGCCCTAACCCATACTCTGAGGGATTTTTTCATTTGCGTTATCCCAATTTTGGGAGTCTGTCTGAATACAGATGATTCAGTAACATTATTTATGGACTTCTTCTGATTGAAAATAAATCTCATTTATCGCATAGAAATCTTCTTAACATATTGCATGTTACTGTTAGTTGTTCACTGTTTTCCCTCAAAACTACCATTGATTACACCTGCTCAGCAGTTGTGATTTAAATAGAATGTACTTACATTGCAAGCTCTGTCTTTGGCATTAATATGGTGTAGTAGCTTATTTTCTTTGAATGAATACTTTGAGAAATCTTCCGTATATCTCTTTTTACCAAGCTTTCTGTAAAGAACTGTTTCATCCGAGGGTCGGTGGTGAGATACGTTCAACTGCCAGCAGATGAGTGTGACACACAGTTATTACAGGATGCTGCTCGGAAAGAAGCAACTCAGAGCAAACAGTGAGCTTGATATAAAGCAAAAATCACTTGGACAGACATTGAGTCACGGAGAAAACCTTTGGGTTGTGAATACCAAGGAAGTATGCAGGAGTAGGAAGATGTTTCAGGTCTTACTCAGATGATGCATCAAGATGATACACAACCTTTATTCAAAGATCAGGATAGCAGTGATCTCCAAGAGACCATTGTGGTATAGAGGACTTTATTTTCTGTTTTTTTATTTTGTTAAGTTGCTATAAGGCATTTTGTAACACACCATGCCTTCCCTTGTTTTTATTCATATATTTGCAAGTAGCTTGATTTTAACTGACTGGTAGTCGTAAGTACGTAAGATAAGCATGGAACATTTCAGAGCTGTCATAAAATGTAGTGTTCTGAATTCAGTACATGTACCTTAAATCCTAACACAGAAATCTTTGACGTTATGAAAATGCACATTAAAAACAAGCAGAATTGATGGGTATTTTATTATTGAATTTCAAAGAGGTCGAGGGGTATAGATATGAAGAAGGAATTCCTCATTTGCATTTGTGTCAAATCCCTCTTTACACGAGTAACTTTTCAACGCCTACATGTACGCTGTATATGAAGTAGGAGGATATCCTTAAAGGATAAAATTGAGTTCTGGGCCCCGTAACACAAAGCTTAGCAATTTATCGTACGATTGATCTTTGTGATTGATTGCATTGACCACTATGTGCAATCAATCGCAAAAATTTATTGTACGATCAGTCGCTAAGCTTTGTGTTACGGGGCCCAGGTCATGCCATTTCAAAGTGAAAGGAACAGTCTACCAATAACAAGAAAGGTACATATGTTGTACATTAATACATGTGTCTAGTGTGAAATTTTGGAATCAGCAAATTGCTCTGTGAAATGATACAAGGGAATTTAAAGAGCTGTCCTTTACAGGAAATCTTTCTAATATATTCTGACATGAAAATAGAAAGTTCACACGTTACTACATGTATTAACCTTTCCCAGAGCTTTTCTTTAAAATGAACCCCTTACAGAAAGGCAAGGGGGCCGTTTCATGAAACCGTCATAAGTCCACCTTCTTGGACATCCTATTGAAACGTGTGTTGTAGAGTTAACACACATTTCAATGGGATGTCCATGAACATAGACTTATGACGGTTTCATGAAACGCAGCCCAGGTGTTGAGAATGTTTGATGAACAAATTTGCCCTGCAAGTGTATGCATCATTGCAATAAGGGCCTATCTTCTCAAACTGTGTTTGTGGTCATTAGCATTTTGAAATGAATTTGCTTACTAGGAACAGTGACCATTTGGCAAGATTTGGGCACTAGTGTATAACAATCATCGTTTTGTAGAAGATGAGCATAAAAAAAAATACTCATATAGATAGGTGTAATAACTTACCTCTGGTAATCATGATTTCCTTCAAGAGAAAAGTGACATCTTCTGAATTACTCAAACACAACTGTATTAGGTTGTAATAATGTTAGATATATATATACTATGGTAATCTGGTTTAAAGTGGTTTATACAGTCAACTCTGCCTAAGTCGAATTTTTTGGGACTGAAGAAAATGCTTCGACTTAGAGAAAATTCGACTTATGAGGGGTCAAAAACAATAGGAAAAAAAGGAATGGGACCAAGTACAGACCTTCGACTTAGGCGATTATTCGACTTATGCGACTTCGACTTATGCAGAGTTGACTGTATATACCTATCCAGGAATGTTGAGCCACTTGACATCTGATGTTTTTTCACTTAAGTAAATGTATGTATGAGATCATATGCTGTAAATAAAGTGATTTTAGAATATGATATACTGTTGTGTCGATGAGCGATGATGCATTTGATTCTTTCCTCATAATCATACGATATCGGTAGTACAGCTGAATTATTACAGTGGAAACTCAGTTTAACAAGGTGCTTGGGACCATCCAAATTACCTTGTTATAGCAGGAATCTCGCTATATCAGGGTTCAAAAACAATAAAATATAAAGAGCTGGGACCGAAATATTACCTTTTTATATCAGGAATATTGTTATATCAGATCCTTTATACCGAGACTCCACTGACTGTACTCCCATTTTTCTATCCCTTTCTCACACTCCATCTCTGTCTCTTTCTATGTCTCTCTCTCTCTCTCTCTCTCTCTTTCTATATTGCATCCTCATTTTCATCTTCTCAGTCTCATTCATGTGATCTCTTTAACTCGCCATTTATTTCTTTTTTATCTCACAATCTCACAAACATTAAATGACTCACTAGCTCAAGGGTACACATACCACAAACATGGAATGTATAGGAACAAAACTTGCACATAAGTACCTTTTTCCCCAGTAATGATGCAGCACAGCCTCACATTTTCTTTTCATGATGAATATACCGTGAAGTTTTAAATCAGTTGCAAGATTCTGTCAACACTCCAATTCACCCAGAATGTTCCTGAGTGCACAATGTTTCATAATATACACAACAAATTTTGCTAGAAAATCTTAAAATCTTCATTCCAACATAATATTTATGAAAAAGCAACAAAAATACAATTCATTTACCAGTATATGCATGGAAATCACTGCCCCACATAAGCACAACAAAATATTATTCAAAGTAATAATATGCACAAAAACCGTCATGAGCTAGTCCTACAACTCATTGGATCTGGTGACTAATTCTCACTTCATCTTTGTTCTCAAAATGCATTGGCATTTGAAATCGATGGCATATCAACGTATAACAGTGACTCTTCATCACTTGACCCAGAGTTTAGTGTATGGACTCTCAAATTAAAAAAAAAAGGTTTTACTGTAAGAAAACTGGTTCAGAGAGTGCATTTGGGTAGCCAGGCTTCTGTGATGAATAAGTTTCGCTCCTCTTCCTTGGGCTTTAGTAGAAAACTTATACAGTGGAAACTCGGTATAACAAGGTCCTTGGGACCATCAAAATTACCTTGTTATAGCAGGAATCTCGTTATATTGGGTTTGAAAAGCAATAGAATATAAAGAGCTGGGACCGAAATATTACCTTGCTACATGTATATCAGGAATATTGTTATATCAGATCTCTTTATACCAAGTTTCCACTGTATGCACAGTGCAGATCATCATATGTACTATGTTTTCTCCTCAGTTTGGGTATCGGTATCCAAGCTTGAGATCTCTAGCATGTCAGCCTCAGTCAGCTGTGATCGAACTGTCTCTCCTTTAGCTGCCATGATATCTTCTATGTTCCTGTAGCATTTGGAAGAAATATAAAAAACAGAATCACTTCATACATGGGTTGAAGATAAACTTGAGTTCTGGTCATGTGATTGCAATGTGAAAGAAACTGGTTCAAATCAATTGAGAAAGGTTATAAATAAAAGTTAGTGTTTACCCTGAGGTTCTAGAAATCTTGTTGAAAAGCACATCTACTGCACACAAAAATGGGTATTTGCAACTACAAGCACATACCACTGTTTGGGCCAAACACTCGAGCTGTCACATTTGGAGTATGAGGGCATTCAAAGAATCTCCAGGTCAGAAGACATTTCTAATATGATATTCATTCAAACTGGCATCAGGAAAATAAGGCACATATAATTCATATTCTATATAAACTTCATATAACTTATAAGAATTTTGAGAATCAATTTCTAAATGAAAATCATTTTTTAAATGTCAAATTGACATTTAAAAATGATTTCATTTTGAAATGTTCTAATCGATCTTTGTAAAATGTACTACTTCTGATAGGAGTATGAAAATAATTTTGCCTGAAGGGAAATTTTGAAAAACAAAACAAAACAAAACAAACCTCCCCATCAAAATGCTCTTTAAGGTAGTAGCCCACATTTGCACATGTTTCAGAGCTTGAAGAGAAATAAGTCAATTTCAATTTTGAATGACAGATATATGTAAAACTATCATGTTATCGAATTTACAACAATATTCCAAAGAATAAGTGAAAAATGAATGGTTTTACTCTTAAAGTGTCAGGAAGACACCTCTACAAAACAAAGAAAATAAAATAAAATTTGTGTTGAATATTTCCTTCTCAATCCTAAACAGGAATGTACTGGGATTTCAAACTTTACGAGTGTTTTTCTGTGGCTTATAGCAATCTAAAGTAAAACTTTTAAGCAGACTAGGATTGGGTGCCACTTGCAAATGTGGGCTACTATCTTTAAAATCACATGATCATTTGAGATGTGCTGTGAATCTCCTTACCTCCCTGCCCCTTTTGCACCTTTGAACCAGTCTAAATTATCAGCAATGAGATGATTGTTATCACATCCACTACATTTAACAATGACCACACCCTTTTCATAGGCGTGTTTGGAGATACTCCTGGCTGTACGCATTCCACATACTTTACAGGTAAAGGCAAGATGCAGCTTCCCTGATGTGAAGATAAAATATTTAATAAATGTCAAATACACTTTTACAGTTATCAGAAAACTGAGGTCATGAAAGTGAATCATTGCAACTGTCTAAACATTCTAAATGGCATTCAATATTTTGGAAATGCTGAATGAATGAAAACTTACAAATATAAGTTTCAGTTAATGTACCCTACTGGTGAAGTGAAAAAGGCTTGAAATGCCTTCTTGCTAACTGTAAATTGTGAAGTTTGTGATTTCAATGATGGGAAACTTCTGTTTTATTTTCTAATTTGATTATACAGGCAGATTGTTCTTTAAAAGATTCAGAGGGAAAAAAACTTGAGGAAATAATGCTACAGAACTATCCCCATATCAAAGTTTAACCATTGTTTGTTGGCAAATTAACTAATATTCAAAACAGAAAAGTTCTACAAAGTATTGTTTTCACAGGGCACACAAATAATTTTGAGGATGCGAGTTTTAAAAAACTGGCAGATTCCAACATTCATAATTCAGGCTCCAGACGTGCACAAATGTATGCTGGGATTCGGAAGAATGGCAGGAATTTCAAAACAGTTTGAAAGTTTCTTGTGAACGTTTCCAGCATCCCACAAACAACTGACGATGCTTCTTAACCACCACGAATGTTTGGCAAACTTTTGGAGCCTAAAAAATGCTTAACTGCTGAGGTTCCCTTACCTTTAATTTTTCCAACAGTCTGCTGAGCCATCGAGCCATTATCTTTTTGCCCTGAACAAAAATGAGCTTTCTGGCCAATGTTCATTACTTCCTTTGTCTGACAGCATGAAGGCCTAGAATTATCTTGAATAGTTTTTATGTGCTTCCAAACAAGGGATGATGATGAAAATGGTGATATAGTTCTCTGGTCTAACAAGGTAAACCCTTTCCTGTGATTGCCTTTCATCCTTGATATTGCTCTGCTGCAGATTTGAATCCATCTTGGGCAGCATTCAGTGCCAGCTCCTAGTACCAGCCTCAACGTCATCACGGTAGAATATGTGGCTAGAGTGTGCCTGAGAAGATTTAAAACAGTTTTATAAACAGGCTACCAAAATGGGCAGTCATGCAGTTTACGCACTTGTGAATATTCCAGTACATCTGGCAATAATGGTATTGTGAAACTATGAACTTTTACCTCAAGCAGGCATGTTTGATTTGTTTCAATGACATAAAACATATTGTTACTGCATGGGCTTCAATATCAGTTATCACTGAGCATGCCAAGTGATGTAAGCAACTGCTAAACTCAGTAAAGACCTGCCTGAATGTCCAAAGTTTTGACGTTATCTCGAGTCCCGGAGATATCTACAACCGGGCTGCGTTTCACGAAACCGTCATAAGTCTAACTTCTTGGACATTCCATTGAAACGCGTGTTGTAGAATTAACATGCATTTGAATGGGATGTCCATGAACTTAGACTTATGACGGTTTTGTGAAACGCAGCCCTGAGGCTAAAGTACAAAAATACTATAGAGTCTACAACATCTCATTCACAAACTACCAACCATAACTAACATTCAACAAAAATTCATGGGCAATGCAATACTTGTACTTATATAGGCTGAGATTACCTGAAAATATCCTTTACTTTGAATATCGGTGGACCATCATCTTTTGGACTGCTTGTGACTGCCTGCCTGTTTCTGCATTGTATTATACGGTAATATATGTAGCAATTTATATTCTCATACACATGTGGTTATTACGCAATACACATGCTGCATGCATGATCGATGCTAGCTAGCTCAGCTCGTGCACATCTTCTGTGTAATGCTGTTCCCGGTACCGCTGTGCTGCATGTCTGCTGCTTGAAATAAAGAATTAAAGCTCTGGATCTCGTTTCTTTGTCATTGAATGGAATAATTTCCACAAAACAATGGCAGGTGCTGAAGATGGACTTGTACTGAACCTTGTATCTACTGTGGAAACGGTGAATAAGGTAAGCAGTTAAGCTAGAAACTGTAAACAATATTTCGCCTCGGTCCCATTCCTACAATATTGTGTAGTGTCAGTTGATCACCATGTTAACGGTTGCTGTTGACAAGTGACAGCTCATATGAATTGTAGATTTGAAACAAACCATAACTGTAAAAATGAAAATATCAGTGAACAGATTTTTCTAACATCTAATATGTCACAGTTATGGTAACAGCTTTCGCTCAATAAAACACAGTCTGAAAATTGAAAGACATCCCCCCCCCCAAAAAAAAAAAAAAATCTAACAGATACTCTCATTTAATAAATCAAGTAATTTATGTATTATGTTCATTGAGTTTACCAATTTTGTTTAGGTGTCCAGACTGCTTAATCCTTTAGAGACTGTGAATAAGACCAAAAACCAACAAAATAAATGAATTGACTAGTGTGCATTCACTTTCAAATTTGTCTTAAGTTAAATTAAATGAAATTTAATTATAAAGTAAGCAGTATCAAGTCAATCTATATTCCAAGGCCTCATCTGAGTATGATAACTGAAGATAATGAGAGTGTCACATGGAATACCAATTGGTAATTGGGAGTACATAGAAAGTGAAACAATGGGTCCCCATTAACAAAAAGAAAGATCTTTTGTGCTGTAATTCTGCCGCCCTTCATTCATTGATTGTTTTAGGTGTCCAGACAGCTTAATCCTTTGGAGACTGTGAATAAGAAGAAGAAAACATCTTTCAAAACCACCAGAAGAGAGAACAGCATCTCACATCAACATAGAAACAGTCATTCTAAACATGATGCAAACAGTGGAAACTCTGGATTTAGTTTCAACTTTTCACAAGCTGTTGGGGAGAATCGGACAGAAAGCAGTGGCAAAGGAGTGAAGCTGAAGAAGGATGTAGAAAGCAAAAACAAACAGCTTGGTCAACCCACTAACAACATCATCTCATCTCTCTTCCGACATAACCCTGAAATACCAGAGGTTCATGTGTGAGTTTCATGAGTTTAATCTTATTCCAAATCTTTCTTTTTTATTTCTTGCTTTCTCTCATTTCTCTTCTTTTCAATCTTTTTATTCTCCCTTTTTCTTCTCATTGTCTTCTTTGTCTGCCTCTCCTCTTCTTCCTCCTCTTCCTCCTCTTCCTCCTCCTCCCCTTCTGTTTCTTTTTTATCACATTTTTTCTTCTTTTCTTCTTCTTTTCTTCTTCTTCTTTGTTTCATTTTCATCCCTCTCTTCAAGCAAGTTCATACTTTCAGACTTTGATTCGAAAACCAAATAAACCCATGCAATACTATCATGATGATTAATTTCATAATTTGCGAATGCATATTTTAACTGTATAATTGTTGTGTATGAAAAATGCATTATTTTAGAAACCGATGAAGCCGCCTTTTGATAATAATCAGTGATCCATTTTCTTACTACAGCAATGCTGTTACACAAAATAAAGAGGCAGTTTTTTCATCAACACAGTTTAGTGAACTACCATTGCATTCTTTCATGGTAAGTAAATTAAGTATACAGGTGTATATTATTTTCAGAGTGATGATACTGAAAACAAAAATGTTAGGTACTCTACCCAACCGGTTGTAGATTGTTAATCTGTTAGAAAGGGCAAACCTTGTTCAGGTAATATCGCTATTATGCATAATTCTTTGAAAAATATCCTTTAAGATAGTTATTACCCAGTTGAACACTAAGCCCGAGATAATTGGGCTAGGGTCTATGCAAAATGCACGTTATACTGAAATCAAATTGTGCTCAGTGGGTTAAAACTGTCTCAATTTTCTTCAAGAATGGTAAATAAGATGTTGAACATTTATCACTAAATACCAGTGTATGCAGTTTTCTACTGAAGATGGCTGTAATCATCCGTTTTATCCAAATTAATAAAGATAAGAGAATTCTACAATGTAGCAAGTATTCATTCAATGTGAACTGTGTGTTAATGGAGGCTATCTGATATTGAATGGATTCACGTTACTACCCTATATCTCACCAAGATATCAAACATCGAGAAGAACCTTGGTTTTAGTCAGATGACAGCTGTACAGCAGAGAGCAATTCCCACACTGCTTCAGGGACAAGATACTCTCATCAAATCACAAACAGGATCAGGTAAATATGTACAGTGACATCGATTCTTCGTCTTCTGACTGGTTGCAATATATATTTCATTCTAGAAACTGCATGACAAAATGTGTCTGATATAATGCAAAGCCTTTAAAAACCCATCATGGGCAGTTTGAGACTATTCGGGTGTTTTCCCAATAACTGGTGTTGTCATTCACCCAGGCTTAATGTAATGCTCTGCATTTTCCACCCATCGCCCCATATGGTAAAGGATTTTTCTTACATTTCCCACACATTAAGACTGTCCAAGAGACCATTTGTATTTCTTGATGGGACCAGGGTTTGCTGTGTGCAAGACTTGGGCACCCATTAATGGTATTTCTAGTGCTTTCCACCACTTCTGGCGGTGGCAAATTAGGACCTACTGCTCACTTAAAGTGCCTCCATATCCCTTGAAAATGCACTGATTTCTTTAGGTCTGTGGTAGAAAAGTGTGAGTGTAGGAATGCTATGTGAAGAGTGTTTTCTTACAGTCACATTTCATATGTCTATCAAAATTTGTCCCCACTTAACCAGTTGAATGTTATTCCCAAGATAACTTGAGCTGAGGTCCATGGAAAATTTGTGTTGTACAAAATCAATCGTGCTCAAAGGGTTAAGAGATCGTAGGGTTTGGAGAAAGGGAATAAGACTTTGATGGATGTACTGTATTGAAAGCAACTGAATTCTGTCCTGCTGATTAAGAGTTCCAGACAGGATTAAAGAAAGGTATTTGTTCCCAGATAGAAATTATATTTGTATTGATATCATAGGAAACTATATTTAGCATGTTTATGATGTATGAAGTACTCATGTATAGTATCATCGTGATGATTTGATGTTGCTTCAAAATGCAGGTAAAACATTGGCTTATGCTGTTCCAGTTGTCCAACAGTTGCAGAGTCTTCAGCCTAAGGTTCAGAGATTACATGGGCCCTATGCTCTTATTCTGGTTCCTACTAGAGAGGTAAGCTAGAGAGTTTAGTGGCACTGGAACAGAAAGTCAGAAAAAGATTGAAGGGGAGATAAGAGAGAGAGAGAGAGAGAGAGAAAAAAAACCGTAAAGGAGAAGAGGGAGATTAGAGATTATATGATGATCTAAGAAAACTTCACTTGCTGTTATTCTCTTTTCATGGAGGGAATTAATTAGGTTGTGATATGTAGGTATATTATTTCTTGTGATGGCTTACAAAACTTCAAAAATCTTATCAGAATTTGCTATTCATGTGTTATACAGTGTATTGTATTTATAGAATAAGTTCTGTCCAAATAGCTTTTATTGTCTTATTTCCATAGGAGAAGAATGCCCTACAAAAGTAATGGAGGTTTGTGTTTGTGTGCTGGGAGGGGGGGGGGGGGGGGGGGGGGGAGGCTAAGTAGCTGTGCATCCTGTACTGCATTATCAGGTGTTGTGTTTATAATACCATAATCGAAATTCATAAGCATGTACATGTAGTTATGAGGTCTTCTTTTTTTTCTTTTTAGCTGGCTTGCCAGAGCTTTGAGATACTTGTAAAGCTTGTTAAGGTGAGTATCTAGGCAGTGTTTACACATCTCTCCTTTATCATCCATTTTCTTTTACTTGTTTCTACAAAGCTTTTGTAGAAGGTATAGAGATAACTTTGTTTGTTGTATTGATCATTTGTAGCAGACATGTTTGCATTCAATAAACATGAATGCATGTTAATGACTGAGCCAAGAATCATACCCCAGAGCATGTTAGTTATGATCCTAAACTTTGCTCCTCTACCTCGTGAAAGTGAACTAGGAATGAATGATTCATGATGTAATGCTTTGGGGGGAGAGAAGAGGAGGCAGTCATTGAGTAGTTTTGAATCATACACTATGAACATGACGGACAAAGAAAGCGGATAAAATAAACAACCCCTCATTCTACCCTTCACAATGGTTCTGGCAGTCAAAAGAACATCCCTTCACTTCTATTGTCTAAAATATGTGGAACAGGTGTCACATGCATATTCATCTGGAACTACATGATTAAACATAATAGCTGTGAAGGGATGTTCTTTTGACTGCCAGAACCATTGTGAATGGTAGAATGAGAGGTTGTTTATTTTGTCCGCTTTCTTTGTCCGCCATGTTCATAGTGATAGTAGCTTCCTTTCTTATCTCATCTGTCTTTTCTATTAGCCATTTCAATGGATAGTACCAGGTGTGCTGATGGGAGGGGAGAAGAAGAAATCGGAGAAAGCAAGGATACGAAAAGGAATGAATATTCTGGTATCCACCCCTGGGAGACTGGTAGATCATATCAATACAACCAAGGCTCTTACATTCTCAAGGGTGAAATGGGTCATCTTAGATGAAGCTGACAGGTAAGATGTGAGAGACATTGATGGAGTGGAAGATGATGATAATACTGATGATGAAGGTGGTGATGATGATAATGATGAAGATGGTAATAATGATGATGATAATGATTGAATTGATGATGATGATGATGATGATGATGATGATGATGATGATGATGGTGATGATGGTGATGATGATGATGATGGTGATGATGGTGATGATGATGATGATGGTGATGATGATGATGAAGAAACACTTGACTGATTCATACTGTTGTTAATAATTCACTTGGCTTTTTTTCATTCCATAACAGTTGTATTCATCTTTAATGTACAGTTCTGTGTATGTGTATGTGTTAATATAACTATTTTATATGACACCTGAATAGATCCCTGTCATTTGATTGGTTGTTTGACATTGATCATTTGTCCCATTGCACTATGACGTCATCATTCGTGCAATTGTGGCTCCATTTACCGTGCAATCTTGGATCCATACGATTTGCTCCATTGCACGAACGCAGAGAGCCCGGCACACTACGTACGTAAAACGCTTGCGTTTGCAATGTGCACCACGAACAGCGCGCTAGCATATAGCGCTATTGATTTATTGCGATTTGATCTATTTTTAGGTGTCATATAAAACAAATAATGAATGTTTATGAGTGCAATGGACAGAATATTTCATTCGGTGAAAGATGAAATTATTGATCCATTCAACTCGGCTGCGCCACGTTGAATGGATCATTTCATCTTTCACCTCATGAAATATTCTGTCCATTGCACTCATAAACATTCATTATCTGTATAACATGTACTTCCACTAAAAAGGAAAGCTCTTTTATATCTCGTTTTTTCTTTCTTTCTTTTTTTTTTTTTTGGTAATGTTAGCTCATTTGTATATGATGTACATGTGTTCTATTAAGTAGTTTTCTCCCTCTCTAATTATTTCTTTGATTAATTAATCTAAAATTAATTTTTCATAATTTATATCATTATATTATTATTGTTCAGTTAGGGGATCTACATCACACAAGCTAAGCTTTTTAGTAGATCCCTCCACTTATAATTTTGTCACCTTGTAATACCATATTCACGTATTCTCTGTGTTACAGTGTTTGTATATACTTGTACATATTGTTGTAATGTCATTGTACTGTGGAATCTGAATAAATCAGATCAAATCAAATCAAATGATATTGGTGGTGGTGGTGATGATGATGGTGATGAAGATGGTGATGGTGATGATGATGATGATGATGATAGTGATAATGTGGATGATGATGATGATGACAATGGTGATGATGATGATGGTGATGATTAGGAATAGGAGGAGAAAGAAGTACATTCCTGATTCTTGTGTTATTATACTCCTCGTGCCAGAAGTTATACTTAGTATATCGTTGAACGTCATTCATACAGTGAATGGAATATAGGTGTTGATGTAAATCTTTTTAAGATATAGCTCCTTATATATGCTGTCATTGGATTCAGTGAAACTGTTAGATACAATGATATAACAGTATGTTACAGGTTTACATTTTGTGAATATGTGATATTTCTTTTTCATTCATTACAGGTTACTAGATTTAGGTTTTGAAAGAGATGTATCCACTATCCTGAATGCTATCAATGATCAAGGCAAGAACCAGAAACAAACGGTCTTGGTTTCAGCCACACTTTCAGAAGGTATGAATTGTTAATTGTTACAGGTACAGAGATTAAATGTGATATATGCAGAAAGTGAATACACATGTGCAGTAAGCATTGTTCCAGCAAAGATACTGTTGCTGTTATCTACAAGAGCTGAGTTGGTGGTATTCCAAGAAAGAAAATGAAAGTAGGGGAAGTCTCAGTTGTACTTTTCATGACCTTTCACCAGGTGTGAAACGACTTGCCAACATCACACTCAAGGATCCTGTCTTCATCGATGTCGCCAAAAATCAATCAGACCTACCGTCATCCACCAATCCAAAGTCGGCTCCATCTACAAGAGAAGGGAAGCAAAGTTCTGTGAAGACTGAGTCACAAACTAGTGAGGTTGGTGAAGGAGTGAGTGAGGATGCAGAGATGTTCACTGTACCAGAACGTTTGAAGCAGCAGTTTGTGATTGTACCTAGTAAACTAAGATTGGTGGCCCTTACAGCACTCCTAGCAGGCAGATTTAAGGTATGCAGGAAAGTAAGGTGAACAATGCACAATTTTACAATATTTCGTCTATTCAGAGCAGGAAAGGCATTAACCAAGACCCAAAGACACCAAGCGGCCAAGGCCCGGCCCCGGCCCGGCTGCGCAATTTTGTGCGTTTACACCGGGACCGTGGCCACGGCCTGTATCTAGATCCTTTCAAAGTTTCATCGTAGGAGCGCTCTACAATTTGACAAAGCCTTTTTTATCCCCGCGCGCCCAGTTTGTAATCCTACAATAGTGGCTTTATGACGTCATTGAAAACGGAAGATGGCCCCGCATTTGGCCCCGCTCCACGTTTACATCAAAACTGGCCGCGGCCAAGACTACCTCCAGAGCTGGGCTGAAATTGGCCCTGCATTTGGCACCGCATTTGATTTTTGACCTTTTTAAAAGAGGTCTATGTCTCAAAGCATATGAGTTAATGCTCTTCTGGCTCCCAACAGACGATTTATTCATTTATGTGTTTTATGATATCATTGATCATACCAGGAGATACAAAGAAGCCTGGAATAGCAAGGGCTTTCTATCACAGTGACAGTGCATTTTCAAGTTCTGAATAAACTTATTAGTCACAAGTGGATAGGTATCTCTTTCATTAATGTATGGATATTATTTGAGGAAGGAATAAATGAATGTGTGTTATGTAATGAAATTAAGGATATGTGATTCACAACAAAAATGTACAAGTTTGCATGAAATATTTACTTGTTGGACAGATGGATAAGGGAATATTTGGAAGTAATATGTCTTGGCCAAAGTCTTTGGAATTCTCCAGTAAGTGCAAGCATTTTTAGAAATGTGCTGCCATGACTGTCTTGGAACATATGTAGGGTCATGGATCATGTTGACTTTTCAATCAATTTATTGATACGGTTAGGGTCCCTCTGGATGCAAGATGCTGGTCTTCCTCTCAAGTTGTGAATCAGTCGACTTTCATTACACACTCTTCCAAAGCTGCAAGGGATGCTCCACTCTCAGAGAGGATGGGACAACATCAAAGAAGGAGGGAGTGCCTTTATTCAAGCTTCATGGCAATATGTCTCAAGAGGTGAGTTTTTCCTTTATAGAATTAAGGTATTCTTATGATATATGAAGTATAATCTTCAGTATTCCTTTTTTGGCATTAATGAAATGAAAGAAATCAATATTTCCTTTTAAAAACTTATCACTACTTAGAACATTTTGAGTCAGTTCTGTGGAAATGTGTTAATATACAAATAATGTACAGATGTGAGTGTGTTAGTGGCGATGCAGCGCACTCGAGGGTATTTACAATGTGCGACTAGCACGGGGCGCTTGCGCCGAGTGCTTTTGCATAATATTGTAAATACCCGAGATGCCTGCATCGCCACTAACATCACGAATTTAAATCTGTGCATTATTTGTTTTATAAAATGGGTCGGCAGTATGACTTTGTAGTGGAAAATTTGTTAAAACCGCTCCAAAGTTCCTCAGATCGCACAGACAAGGAGGCAACATCTGCTTTCTCTTATGACATCACAAGCGTAGCCAGTGTGATGCACCCCTGAGTAATTAAGCGCATCAGAATCACTGTGATAGACTTCTAGAAAGAACGCGTACTTCATGGCGCGCGTCTCAGTTTTTATGCACTAGAGGTAAAGTGATGCATCCAAAATGCACAGTGCTGCACAAAAAATGCACGGCTGGAAGGTTGCGTAGAATTAAAGCATGAACACGTGACATGCATACGCACTCGCTATTGGCTACATCCTTGAACCTGTTTTATAATTATATTATATTGGATGGCTCTGAATGGGATACCATAGAATATTCCACGAATTAGGGCCAATATTGCACGAATCGAAGATGAGTGCAATATTGAGCCTAACGAGTGGAATATTCCTGGTATTCCATGAAATAAAGCCATCCAATATAATTATTATTATCTATACCCAACAGGAAAGGGATTTAAAATTTAATAAATGTCATTCCAGCAACTAAAAAGGGTCCCCATCGTACGTTTATTTTGATCACACAAGTTTGACTTACCTCTTTATGACGTCATCAAAGTGTCGTTTGTGCATTGCGTGTATTGCGTATCCGCGCATTGTAATTCTGATTGCGCATGTTTGTTTTATTGCGCGCACGCGAAGAGACCATGCAATATCGCATAATATTGCACGGCAAATTTGTACATGAGCCTATGGGGAATTTGGCGTTTTATACAATATGCTCTGATATTGCACAGACAAATCATGCAGACATGAAATATGTGTTTTTAATGCGCCGCTAAAATGCCCTATATAGATAATAATAAGGAATATTAAGTTTGTGATGGTCCAATAGTTTCAGTTATGCCCTGATGTAATGAAGTCATCATTTTTTTTAAAAACTGTATTTCTCCTGTAGGAAAGGATAAAGATGTTTCATGCATTCAGTGAAGCACAGAAAGGCCTTCTCTTATGCACAGTAAGTCTTCCTCCGATTGTACCATAACTGACATATTTCATATATACTTGCTAAACATAATACAAGAAGCACCTCCTTTGGATATGTATTGATCATTCCATTTTGTTACAATATATGGGCACTTGCTTGAGTCAGTTGTGAGTGTTTCTCAGCAAGTATGTAATCTGTGGTTTACTGTGTCTTATCACTCATGTTCTTGCTACATTATATCTCTACCATATTAATGGATTTGCTATAATGATCAGTAATGAAATCATTTGGGAAGAGGGATAAGGGAATCAGTACCTCTCATTTTGTCTAATAACACCTGTTTGTTTGAATTGAAATGGAAATAAGAATGTTTGAAAGATATATTACATCTTGGTTTTTTTTTTCTTTACAGGATGTTGCTGCAAGGGGGTTAGATCTGCCAAAAGTTAAGTGGATTGTACAGGTGAGAAAGACTTAAAATTTTCTAGAATATATTACTAAATGTATACACATACATGTAGAATTAACTAATCTATATTTGAATAACTTGCACTAGAAAAGGGGAGGGAGATCATTGTTTGCTTATAGCGCTCTGCCCCCAATCCTTGTCCTGTCTCACAGTTCCGGTATACCTGTAATGAATACATAAGTGGAAAAGTGCAGTGTGTCTCCCTCTTTGTTTTCTGATTTCAGTACAACATCCCCGGTTCAGCAGCTGATTATGTACACCGTGTTGGACGGACAGCTCGTATCGGTAAAGAAGGACAAGCTCTTCTCTTCCTAGCTCCGTCAGAAGTAGAATACATCAGGGTACTAGAAGAACAGCAAATTAGGTGAGCTTTATATACAAGTGTGTTGAAATAGATGCTTCCTGTCATCTTAACCCATTCATGACAGAGGGTCCACATTTTGTGGTTTGGTCTAATAACTTCTGATGCAGAGCCCTAAAAATCATACCAAATACATGAGTAGAAGGAGCAAAAAACTCTACATATACTGTGTCCATTTTTGTTGCATCAATATTTTGTTTGATGCTGACATTTTTTAAAGGAAAATAAAGATCAAAATCCTTTAATTGGCAATGCGATGGAAAGTTTTAAATTACTGTTTTCCCCTGCAAATTGGCAACTTTATGACTTCTCATCATACATTCTGTCAATTTATATTTATTTCAGATATATGACATTTCATAAGAAAAATGTAGCAATAAAAGAAAAATGTTGGTGTTGCCAATTTGAAGAATAAAAGCTGATCAAATTAGGCTTTAAATAATTCCTGTCATGAATGGGTTAATAGCCTCCTCCACTTTGGCATGAAGACTTTATGAATATATGAAGATTGATTCTTTAATTTATTCATCACAATTCATTGATACCACTAAGAGCTAGTAAAAGTTTCTAGGTAGCAGTTACAGACATACTGCAGTTATTGCTGTCGGGAGAATGTGAAAGTTCAGAGTTGATGTCTTAACCCATTGACCACTGAAGTCTGTAATCCCCATGGACTCAATGCAGGGGCCACCCATTTCCCATATGCGACGGGTTGATAAAGACCCAGTGCATATTCTTTTTGTGTGTATTTTTTTGTTGTTGTAAATATCTGTGTTCCCTCATAAGTGCTTTTAACTAGTAGGGGATTTTACATTATGCAATACAGTCAAATCTGCATTAGCAACCACAAAACCACAATTTTTGTTTCTCTGTGAATAATTTTTCTGTTGAAACATGTATCAAAGGACCCTTACATAAGGACCACCTGCTAATAAAGGCCATTTTTCTTGTCTCCCCTGGGCGACCCTTATTGGCAGGTTTCACTGTATTAAGAAGGGCCTTTTTCATAGAAACGCTCAAGGCAGAATAGTAGGCTTTGTAAGGGGGGGGGGGGGAAGGGGGGCTAGATGAACCACATAGTTATCCTAGTCATTGATCAAATATAGGCCTCCTTATGAATGACAAAATATAGATGAATTGTCACTTGGTCTACTCCCACTTTGTTTAATGCCCTTTTTGTCTCATCTCACACCGTCTAATCCTATTTCGTCTACAACCAGTTTGTCTAATAACCATTTGGTCTAATTACCACTTAGTCCATTTACCATTTTGTCTAATTTACAGTTAGGCTATGCCCACTTCGTCCAATACCCACTTAGTTGAACTGTCGAACACCACTTAGTCTCTCTGATTGGACGAACTGGTAATAGACCAAATAGTCATTAGACAAAATGAGGAAAACTAAGTAGACGAAGTGGCAATTAGACCATTTGATCATTAGACAAAATGACAATTAGCCCAAGTGGGTATTAGACCATGTGATGATTGGACCAAAAGGCAATTAGATCAACATGATAGTAAACCAATGGGTTAAGCCATGGTGGTGTTAGACAATCTGGCAATTAGACCAACTGGTAGTAGATCAATTGGCTATAGAACATATAGGTTGCATCAGTCGGCTTGTTACAAGGTAGTAAACAAGATTTGTGTCTTGTTTACCTTTAATAGAATCACAGAGCAGCCGCTAGATGACATCCTATCCAGCTTAATGACCTCTGAAGCTCAAGATTTCATCCATGGCCAGTTCAAAGGTCAAATGCAGCGATCTGTAGAGGAGGCAGCAACCAACCTTCAGCTACGATACGAGAATCACATACTCAGTAACACAGCACATACACAGCAAGCTAGGAAAGGTAATCGTTGGGCTGCCCATAGGAGAAAGAGATAAGATTTTCTTATCTCATTTGATCATTCTGTGGTCTTTGGTGTGTTTGAATGTTTAATTATTTGATAAAACTATGCAGTTGGAATTATAAATGGCATACTTTCATTTCTTTCTGCTGCTTCTTTGTACTATATGATAGTTACACTGGAAATTACACATGAACAAGTACAAATACTCAGATTCTTTTTCACATAGTACACATTTCATTTGAAATCTAACACGAAGTCAAATATTGTGTTCATATTCAACAAGAAGAAGACTTTCTTGACATTTTTTTTTTTTTTTTTTTTTTACATTAATAGGGTAAAGAGATTAAAATTCCCTTCCTTTTTGCTGGTGGAGGGGAGTTCTGTTGTTCTGTTGATCCAAGAGAACAAGGGGCATATTCATCTCTTATGGAAATGACTGGCAGAGAAATATAAGAAAAAATAAGTAGCCCAAAAGTATGTAAAATCAGTCAGTTATAGCTTTTCACCATTGGGAAATTTGGGGGGATCCCTCCCTTCCCCTGCCCCCATCTAACTCTGTTGATATGCACTTTGATTTCCTTACCAAAACATAACTTGGATGAATGATTACATGTATTCTTAATATCTTTCCAAACAGCATTCCACTCATTCATCCGAGCCTATGCCACATACCCATCATCCCTCAAACACATCCTACACATCAAGAAGCTTCACCTTGGTCATACTGCTAAGAGCTTTGGACTAAGAGAAGCGCCCTCTAACATCAATAACAGAATAGGCAACAGAAGTGCAAGGGGCACCAAGAGAAAACAGTAAGCATTTCTTTTTTTTATTATTATTAATTTTTTTTTTGCTATACACTCGCATTTTTCTCATTTGTAAGTGTGTTTTTCTTTGTGTTTTGCTTCCTATGATTGTTGTTGTTGTGGTGGTGGTGGTGGTACATTTGTTGTTTTTGTTGAGTTACAATATGAGCTGTGGATCCTAAACTAAGGAAGACTGACATGTTTTATATAAGTTCTTTTTTTTTGGCAAGATTGAAATATGCCCACACATCATGAGGGTTTTTTTTTTTCTTTGTGTCTTTTTTAAAAATCATTAAAACTTCTTTTTAAATAATCATTAAATTTGACATAGGTCTGCAGAAAAAAGATATAAAGATTTATAAAATTTTCAAAAAATTGTTAGGCTGATTTTCTAAATTCTGTGGATATGCAGGTCTTGCTTTGAGTTACATTTCTTATAGCAACAACCAACCATTTAACCATTGAAATCCTCTAGAGTGATTTTTGGAATTCAATGCATTATTTTGATTTTAGATTAGGCCAGAATTGCCTTCCTTGAGAACAAATTTCACAGCACATGAAAATGTACTTGTAGCCATTTCAGATGAGAAAATTTAGAGTTTATTAGTCCTTTAGTATAATATCCGAAGTAGTTAACATAATTTGTCATCCATGGTGCCAAAGTGGCAAAGATTTGTGACATATGTTTTAAATTCTCTTGAATATCCTGTCAGTATTTGATTTGATGTAACATAAATGAAATGCATCTAGGTGATTCATGCAGTATTAAAAAGCTGATCAGAAATACCATTCTCGGTTTTGAGATTCATTTGAAAGTAATCAAAGGTCTTTGTTAATAAAGAATTAGCAATATGATAATGGCCAAAAACTGTAGAGAAAATGGAAACAAGCAATTGCATTATCCTTTAGAAGGTTGTTTGAAATTGAATATGTACAATGGTTGTGCTTAAAAATGCATGCTTTTACAATAGACCACTTCCCTGTGTTATGGAGAATTTTAATCAATTTAGCATCAGAAATAACCTTTGTTTGACACGATTTGAATGTGAATTGATGTAGCCATTGTAGTTATAGATGTTCAGATTTACGCGCTAGGGGTTTTGTTTAAAATACACTAATAATTTAATGTTTCGCATACAAGATGTTCATTATTTAAAGGATCAATTAGTTAAGTGAATCTGTAGGATATGAAATTAATTACCTATTTGATTATTTTTAGTCCACCGTATCATCAGTAATAGTGAGATTCTACTCTTAGATGCATTAGTGCCCTATTATTCACAAGAAAAGAAAATGGGTTAATGGAGAGAGTTTGACTTTTTCAAGTACTTGTATTTTTTATTTGAGAAATTAGGCCATTGTTTTCTCCAAAATGGTATTCATTATGGTAATGATGCATTGTTCACTTGAAAAGTTGGCTTTGATGATACAATATCCCCATGCTTTTTCACCATTCTACACCCATACTGAGCTTTACTCATTGTATCCATACCTATTTTTATGCCTTCTCCCACAAAAATTGGTGCCAAAGACATTATGTTTTCTGGTTGTCTGTCCATCCATCTGTCCTTTGTCCATCCGTCCTTTTCTTTCGTTAATGCAAAAGCTCAAGAATCATTTGAGACATGATGAAGCAGGGTTGGCTGGTAAATACCGGGGCTGGAAATACCGGGCGGTAAATACTGGTATTTACTGGTAAATACCGCCTAGCAAATTTGGACGAAAACGGGAAATACTGGGAATCCTCCTAAAACAATATTGCCCATCAGTAAATTGCATTAAAATGTATACATTATAGAGAAAAAGACAAGATTAATACCTACAGCCAAGAAAAGGTGACTTTTTTTAAGGTAGGGGATCATACAATAGCTTTACATATACAATGTATATGGGTACACTATATGCTTATGGCTTTGGGGCTGTGTTAAAGCAATAGCTGGTAAATACTTGGAAATACCTCAGAGTGAATATTTTTCACCACTGAATTGGGCCAAAATGTACACATTAATGAGAATATGGCAAGCTATGTTAAGGGTCATATACATACATGGATTTTGCACTATAATGTCTGGAAAATACTGGGGATTGCTGGAAAATAATCCAAAAACAAATCATCTGTAAATTCAGCAAAAGGTTGAGAAAAACTAAAAGGCAAGATCAGCCACCAAGTGATATTTGATCAATAGAAGAAACTGGTGTACTACAGTTAGATTTGAATTTCGTATTAAAATTGCAATTAAACCCTATTGTTTTACTGCATAACAAACAATTTATGTCTTAACAAACCAATGAGTTATGGAAACCATCAGCTGCAAACACTTGAAGTGTAATGAAAAGATTTAGATTTAATCATAATCACAGTATTGATATAAATGCTAATTCATGTCTAATGTCCGGAGAGGGGGTCATGTGTCCATGCAGATGTTTCATAAGATTAAAGCTGTCAAATTTGGCATATGATTTTACGAAAAAAGTACTTCAAATAGCGCCACCAACCATTATAAATGTTTTCTAATATAACTTTAAAAGGATTTCTGACATATTGAATATGAAGTTGTTCAAATTAGCATTTACAGTCATCTGTCAAGGTACACAACCTAAGAAGCCACACAACATGCTGGTATACTACACATTGAGGTATATGGCCCACATACTGACCATGTATTTCCCAGTATTTCCCACCCGTCCGGGAAATACCTATATTTCCCGGGAAATTGCCAACCCTGTGATGAAGGGTCCTATTTTTTTCCTTGAAATCCTCGGTGCAGTCATACTGTATAAGCTAATATTTTGGCATACAGATATTTTAGCGATTTGAGACAAGTTTGACATATTAGCGAGTTATTATTTTCACGTTTTAAAAGATATTTCTACACAAGTGTATAGGCATTTTACTGAGTGGAAATTTTGGCGAGGACATCATCGCGAAATTAGTGAAAATTAAACCACCGCGAAAATTTCAGCTTATACAGTAAGTGATACAATCTTATGTTATAAAACATTGTTGTACCAATAGGAATTATAAAAACAATAGCCCTCATCAAGAGCAGGTGTTCATGAAATCTTATGTGAGTAACATGTTCAGAAATTTGCCAGTATTATAAGAAAAGAGTGAAGATAGACCTGTAATCACTGATTGATTATTGTGTTGAAAAGTGAATGTTTTACCTGCTCGCATCGATGATGGAGAATGTTTTAGTAACACTACTCTTTGGTGAAAGTAAAGAGTCTGATCACCTTGCCATGACTATTTCATCTTTCCTCAAAATGCCTTCGACCATGGAATGCTTTTTGGCATTATCGCTATTAATTATTTCTTCAATAAAAGACAATAAAACCTGCAAACACTCTAGCTAATAGGATACGTTTTGTTTAGTTTATCCTTGGTCTTTTATATCAAACTCCTGACAGCCTCATCAACTAATATCATCAATACTTTTGAACAGCTTTTTTATTTTCATTGTTTGGAGCCTCTCTATAGAAATGATATCAATTGAGTCTGGCAGATTACAGACAATTAGCTCATCAAATATGGAGTCAAAGGGAGGATGGATTAATAAAAATCAGAGTGAGAGTAATTGAAATTATTTGATTCGGCTGATTGAGCGTTGTAGGCTGTCCTTGCCTAGAATTCTTCAAAGTGTGGTTGAGAGTGATAGATTACAAGTGATTAAAAATGAACAGTGCTTCTTGATGGAAATCTGCACTATGAGGGTGACACGATGCGATTGGCTGAGTCGTAAAAGATGCATTGGCAAACATTCAGGGTCATTCCACATCAAAAGCAATTTATTTGATTTGAAATTGACACGTACATCACTTTAGAGGACAAGTAGTGATTGGTTTTAACAAGTAATATGCTAATGGCTGATGCTTACAGCTCCTATTATCCAAGCTGATATTTATTCTTATGATGTAAAATGGGCTGGTGTTTGAGCCTGTGTTATTCTAGTATGGAGAGGAAAAGAATAGAAAAAACATTTAGAGATTGGTGGTCCTTTGTGCATGCTCAGAGGACATTGTTTAACGTTGAATAGAGGTCTCTCGTGCGTAGCGCAACCCCCATTTGTGATACAGTCAAAGGTACAGGACCGGCGCTCGTGCGGAAACCATCACACCGACGTCCCTAAATTGTTCGTACCAATAACTGTAATTGGTTGGGATATAAATGGTTTGTTTGCAGAGGGAAAGGAAAAAAAAGGATTGTAAGGGATTAGCATGATTAAGGAATTAATATATTCATGGACGTGTTCAGGATTTTTTTTTTTTAAGATTGTAGGTGGATGGATTGGGTTTCATGCTAGAAAAAGTGCAGTCAAGATCAAGCTGGGTACAGTGCATCCCTGCTGAATTTATGCTGATCCATAATTAGTTCTTTTGTACAGTTTTGATTTGTTAGGTTTCATTTGAATCATGCCTATACACAAATTATCAAATCAGTATATTATAGAAGTAGAGACTAGATATTGAACTTTTATATTGTGAAAAATAGATGAGACAAAATTGAGAGAATGAGAAAGAAAGTGGAGAAAAGGATAAAGAAAGGAGGGGGAGGGGTAAATAGTCATGGCAAGACAAAGAAAGAAAGAAGGAGGCAAGGGAGGAGAGAGAAAGAAAATTGAAAGAAAGGAAAAGAGTATTAGATAACAATGAAAATGAGAACAAGGAAGGACATCTCATTTGTCAAAATATATATTTACCCATCTACTAATTTGCTTCATCCATCTTATCAAAATAATTTTCAAGGGAATTAGACCAGGGATGAACTGCACTTAGCTCAAAAAGTAAAAGGAAAATAAGGATACAGTTTATATATATCCTTGCAAAGCAAACTATATTTTTAATTAATAAGCCTCCAGCCACCAGAGGATTTGAGTGGTAAATGGAATGGGATGTATGAGAGATAAGATGCTTGTTAGATGATGATGATGATTCAAGTGTCTTATAGAATGGGAACAGGGGATACTTTAGTAGCCTAGGGCAGCACTGTGGACAATAGGAACTTCTTCCCTCTGTGCCAAGGCATGAAGTAACAGCTTACCCACAATAATATTTGTGATTACTGTCATTCCTTTGGGAGAAAGATGGGAGAGTATTCTCCTTCCCTCTCTTCTTGACGTTGCCAGGTCAGATAGCTTGTCCAATACCCCTATTCAGACTAGCACATTTACTGTATAGCAATATGATAATGGAATAGTTTTCAAGTCTGAATGTCATATAACGAAATGTTGTATAACAGAGCATCATACAAAACAAAATTCTTGCATAAAGCAAATTTCTAATAAAAACTCAAGATATCTAAATGTATCATTCCAATTCAGCTATTCAGACCAGCAAATTTACTGTATAGTAGTATGATGTAAGAATGAAAATTTCTTGTCTGAATGTTATTAACAAAACTCAAATGTTGTATTACAGAATATCAAATAGACAAAAAAAATATAGGGAAATTCTTAATTTTACTGAAATTGACGTTTGAGCATATTTGAGAACTAAAACTCAGTAAATGATTAGGATTTATCACCACTGTAAACAATAAATGAAAAATTAATTCCTATAAGGAGCTTTTTGGCTAGTGCCTGCTGATATCACCAGTTTATAATCTTTAATTCTCTTCTTTCTCCCCTTTTGCTGTAATATTATGCAAGCTATCTTGATTACAGCTTGCACAACCTTTCTTTGAATTGCACAAATTTCATGTTTATTTTCCCTGGTGTGAATGAGCTGCTGCACTTCTCCAATAAATTTCCTTCCTTTATCTCTCGTCTCTTTTGAGGGAGGTGCCCCGTCCATAGCAATTCTCTCTACATTATATAGTCTTCATAACAATTTACATCCCATGCTGTTCAAATGGAAGCAGGACTCAAGCCAACCGCCAGTGTTGTCATAAAGAAAAATGAGAGGGAGAGAAATGTCTCTAAAGACGATTATAATTGGAATGAATACAACTGTCAAAAGAATTGACTACCAAATTTTGTTTTCACAGTTTTCCTCTCAGATTTGTTTTGTGAAGGCTGCCATAAGTAGGGATAATTTAGGAAGAAGTGTACAATTACAAACCATTCCTAATTGTGTTAGTGGCTTTGAAAATTGCTTGGGAGGCTTATTTTTGTCGCGATCCTTTTTGATGTTGTCAATTTGTTAGCTCGGTAATGGCTTTGAATGTAATTACTCTACCACTTTACTTTGTTGATTTGGTGTGATGGTGAAGAAATTCCCCTAGGTTTTTATATTGACATGGGGAAAAATCATGCATAGTTTTCTGCAAATTCTTTTGGAATGGATGAAACTGTATGTGTTTTTTGAAAAAAAAATGATTCTCACTTAAGTTAGTTTGGTACAGGAAGGGTTCTTTTTTTATTACAACTTTCAAAATGCAATTTCACTTATTGATCAATTTTTATACAAGCAATTGCCAAAGTGATGCATCTCTCCAAGGTAAATTGATAACAAGTTTGTTTCTTCTCAGTTTCTCATAAATGTTAGACTTGGCTTAGAGTAGGTGCATGACAGATAACATTGATTATAATGGTGATTTCACAATATTTAAGCTAATTAAAGGATATTACAAGGGACAACTTTACAGAATGGATGTTTGTTGAGGCTGTACTGTAAATTACTATTTGATTATTTCAATGGATTGAAAGTTAATGTCTGGTGTTTAGCATGTAAATTAATTTTTGTAAAATAGAAATTTGGAAATTCTCAAGAAAGGTAATGTTTTAATCTGCAAAAAAAAATCATCGTTCCCCTATTGTTCTTGGAATCCATTTTATGAAAACTTTGAACCCTTTTTGCATTATTGCTGTATTTGTTCATAAAATACCCTTTTTGCATTTTTGCTGTATTTGTTCATAAAGTCCATAGGCTTTTCCCAGAGCACTTTCATTTGATGGTTTTAATGAAATACCCTTTTATTTGGATATTGGTTTATATCGCATATATGGCTATAAAACAGTCAAATGTACATGCAAAGACATGTAAAGAATCCTGTTCAAAACAGGGAAGGAAGACCATATGATATAAGCCCCCCCCCCCCCCACCTCAAAAAAAAAAAAAAAAATTAATTCAGTTTTGAATCACACATACCTGAACCTATATTGTACCTTTAAATTACTTGTATTTTTCATCTGCATAAGAAAAGATTTCCCTTGAGTGGAACCATTAACCGCTACATAATAATAATAGCTCCTTCAGAATGAAACCATTAGCATATGGCAAATTGAATAAATGTTTAATCCAAAAGGCAATTTTCCTTGTGCGTTCATTCGTAGAGGATGTTGAATGCGGCAATGAATATATCCATGTAAATAAACTTGATCATGTGGATAGGTGCTCTTTCTCTAGTCACTCAATATCATGCATGGTATACCCAGAATAAAGGCACTGGTTTCCAATGTCATAATTCAATTTGTTAAATGCCATTTCTTGATGTTTATTTTCCCCTTAAAAAACATGAAATAGGCATCAACAAAGTGATGGAGCATTCCAATGCATTTTGAATGAATTTACAATAATGTGCAGTGGATTTCCTTATCAACTGTACCAGTGTATTGAACAGTCACTACTTTGGGTATGTTGACACCTTCTATGGAGACCGTGAACTTAGCAACAAAGAAAAATAATTCACATAAAGTTGCCAGTATTTTGAAAGTATGGCATAGGTTTTAGTTCATTTTGTATATTTAAATTCAACTATAAATATACAGCACAAAAAGTAGCATTACATTCATTTGTAGATGTAGTAAGCTGCTGATGTATTCCTGGAAGAAGAGATATATAATACATGTAACATTAGCAGAATTTGATATAGTAACATACTTGCTGCATATCAGTATTTCATTTCAGACATCATTTGACTTCTTTTGTTTTTGAAAACAGAGAATAGAATGTCTTCCGCTACTTTTGGTTAAATTTAAGTGTAAATGTGATGCATCGACATCTGTGCAGCACCATTTTCCTTTTTTGTTTGTTTGTTTGTTTTAGATTAGAAAGGATGTACTACATGTAAATGTTAATACACTGTAGTTCAAATTGTGGGAGAAGAGAATCTACTGGAAAGGTGAAAAGCTCTTTTTCTTTTTTAATTCAAGATTTGTCATGAAAAAACTGATTACATAAAAGTCACTGTGAGAAAATATCATTTTTCAGAAATTGGCCAACTGCCATTCATATGAAGGGTTTAGATTAATCCTATTTGTTTTTCTTTGTCCTTGTGCTGGCCAATGGTCGTTTTCACTAGAGTGATTTTTATGGACCTGGGACAGTTCTGGTGGTTTGCTGCAACTGCCATTAAGATGATAGGTTATTCTTTGACAATCCAACCAAGGGTAGATTGACTAGATATTTCTAATGGAATATCCTTTTCTATCACTTTCAATCAAAACTGGTGGTATTTTGTCAACTTTTCATTAAACAGGTAGGATCTTGTATGCTTAATTCACAAGTGATTAGTTAAATGGATGCATTTTAAGAGTGCAATTATCCTTTTTAATATGGTAGCTTTCTATTTTATTTTCTTTTTCTTTTCCTCTTACCCTCCCTCTCCCCTCTCTCTCTCTCTCTCTCTCTCTCTCTCTCTCTCTCTCTTTCTGCTATTCTCTGTGTCTCTCCTCTTTGCGCTCCTAGCTCCCCCTCCTAAATCTACTTTCCCTGCTTATAATTTATGCAATGAATATCTTTTTGAATAACAAAAAGACAAAAAGCTTATATGGAAGAGAATTTACTTGCTGATATTTTGGTGTTGTTATACCATGCAAACTAAAAGATATCACTTTGCTTCCAATATCCTAATTAATTAAGCTACTCTCATCATAGCAAAAGAAGATGGTTTGTATATTGATTTAGAAACAGTTACTGTCATGTAATGATTATAAATTGAAGTAAATATCTCTGTTGAGAAGGGCCTAAATTATGTTGTAGATAATAGTGGCAGCACAATTGGAATGCCAGATAGACCTTTGGCAAGACTTATTCTTTGTTGACTCTGCAACAAAGTAAATCTCAGAAAATTAGAGGAGCAGTACATGGGGATTTTGTCATTTTTCCTTCTTTATACCATTCCAATACCGAGTATACTAGTACATATCTCATTTCATTGATAGCGTGTTGATTTGATTAAAATGAATTGATGTGTGGTGTGCTGATTCATAATACATGTTTGTCATTTTCATTCAAGTTGTCAAAACACTCACTTTAATTTGGCATTGAAATTTGTCTAACCACACCTTCTTTATGTCAAGGCTCTCATAGAGGCCGTTGTATTTAAGTGCAATATTCATTATCAAAGACTTGATTTATTTTCCTTTTCATGTGGTTTCTATTCTTTCCTCTAATGCTGCATGCAGGGCAGGAACTAAGTGGCATAATGTGATGAAGGCGATAACCAGATATTATCAGTTTTATCGTGGCTGAAAGGTATTTCAAGAATTTCGTGACGGAGCGAGAGAATCGCTCCGCGCTTGGAAGAATGTAGCAAATTCAGCGAATTTAGCGGATTTGCGCTCTCGAGGGAAGATGCGTTGCTATTTTGTCTCCAATTTGGGGGAGCAATGAGGGAGTACTTCGTGGCGGGGATTTGTTTTGTGGTAGCTGTGTGCAATGCATTTATAAAGTCATCTCTAATCGCAGGGTTTCTCCATTGATTGCTATTCCTGCTGGGCTGGCTAGGCACGGTCCGAGAGGCAGAGCGGCGTTTAAGTTCTGATCCCCATGACAAATGGGAGTTGTTATTATGCCATTAGTCTCCCATTCAACACTCCCCGGTGCCCTTATGCCGTCATATCGTTTGCCGATTAAGATCCTTTCAACCAGCGCCTGCCATAGAGAAACTTACAATCATGCCATTATTCCTTACTCATTATCTCCCCCTATTTCTCTAATTTACCTTTTTTATGTCACCATTTTGATGCCTGATGTACTATATTCTCCAATTTCATTATTTCTTTAGTTCTGCATCTCTCTCTCTTCTCTCTCCATCTACCTCTTGCTGTCTTCATCTATTCCCCCTTTTCATCTATGCATGACATCTCCTTTCCCACTCTCTCTCTCTCTCTCTCTCTTTACTCTCTTGCCAGCTCTCCCATTCTCCTTCTCTCACTCTTTTCCAAATATTCTACTGCCATTTAGTATTTTTGAATTTCTGTAACTTAAAAGGCTGTAGTATTTGAAACTTTTTACATTTTCCTTTGGTGTTTTGAGTAATGAGATGATCTTTCCATCTTCATTTTAGTAGATTTTCATGATTTGTCAGATGGTTACTGTTCATTTTTCATCCAGAGTTTTGTGATCCCATTTCTGTCTCCTCTCATCTCTTCAATTTTCCTCTCTGCCTCCCCCCCCCCCCCCTTGCAGTCTCTCTGTGTCTTTCTCTTGTACTTTTTCCTTTCTATGTTAATGGTATTTGTTTTTCTTATTTCTACCTTTTCACTTTCTCTTTCCAGGTTTTTCTTTCTATCTCTCTTTCTTGCTATTTTCTCTCTTTCTCCATCTCCCTCTCTATATTCTCCCAGTTATTCTCAACATCGCTCTCTCTCTCTCTCTCTCTCACCCCACCACCATCACCATCACCATCAGTCTCAATGATAACAGATTGCCTGAGATTAGCTGCTGATATTTCCCCCTCTTCTATTGTACCCCCTCTCTGTGGTGGTTTTGGCACTGCGTCCAAGCCCCCTTCTTTTGTTTGCGTAACCCACGTACCAATGGACAACCCGGGGCAAGCTTAAGACCGTGTATTAGGGCTCCAATGTGACAAAGCAAGGCCATTTTCCGCTACCAGAAGCCAAAGCCAAGTCTCTCCCCATCTCCTCGATTGAACTTGGAGGTGTTTCCAATTTGCCAGGCAGCCAGGGTGAGAAACAGACCAGACGCAAGAAAGTCATAAGAACAACATGGCGCTGGTTGGAACAGCTGTGAGCCGTACTCCACACACATGTCACTTTTCTGATAATACGTCTGTTACTTTCAAACTTCAGCCTTTTCTGTAGAGTATATCGGCCACCAATTAAAGACCTGTCAAGTACCCCCTTTAAAGATCCTTAGACCGGTAAATTTGCCCCATTAAAATGGTGGCAAGCGTTGTTCGATTTCTCTACAAAGGTTAGAATGTTTATCTCTTGTTTTGTACCTGTCAGCACTTGAATAGGTTTCTTTGACAAGCACTCAATTCTTTGCACATGCCTTCTACATCTTGAAACAACTCTTATGCTTGCTTGACTTTTATTGATTTTTGATATCCTTGCTACATAAATCACAATCTGAATCTCTGTTCTGTATCTCTTTCTCTCTCTCTCTCTCTCTGTCCCTCTATCTATATGTCTTTCTGTCTATCTCTCTCTGTATCTCTGTCTTTCCTCTCCCCTAGACTGCATCTCTCTGTCTTATGTAAAAATTAGAATTACACTTTTTTTTCTTACATAAATCCTGGAAAAGCTTTATACAACCTGTTTATTCGTCAACTTGTTTACTGCTTTTACTTTGCTGCCTACCTCCATAATACCAGAGTGGGAAAATATACGGCTGTGCATTCTTTTGCAAACTTTTTCATTTTCTTATTTGTCCGTTTGTTCTCATTCAAAAGGTTCTGTAAAGTTTGGATTCACAGGAAGAGAAGAAGTAGGTTACATGTAGAGAGAGAGAGAGAGAGACAGAGAGAGAGAGAGTGAGAGAGAGAGAGCGTGAGAGAGAGAGAGATGGGGGGGGGGGAGAAAGGAGAGATAATATTGGAAAACAGACATAATCAGAGTGGGATTTTGAACTGAAGCAAACAAGTCTTTTTCTCCTTTCTTGGTCAAAATCTTGTTAAAATTGGACCACTTTTTCTAACAAAATATCTGATTTGAAATATGATGTATGTAACATTATCATTGCTATATTCTGTTATATTCATTCCTTGAAATCTGCTTTTATATTGTCCATCTCTGCAAGTGTAGGATTGCTTTTGTTTAATCTAAACTTGATGCACCTTGCAGAAGAAGATTAGTTTTTACATAAAGTCATGATATATCCCGTATCCTTTGTCTTGCTTTTGTGTGGTGTAGATGCTTAGATCAAAAGGAATGCAGTAACTATGTTTCAGATTACACAATAACATTGACGCAACTCACAATGGAAGTTGTATCTTCCTCCGTCTTTTGCCTGGAGGCTGTAAGTAATATACTAAGACATGGAGGAGAGAGAATTGAACTTCTTCGGATATAAACTACTCGCAAATTTCCCGTCCTCTTTTCGGGGGGCTCTGTCTTCTGCCCCAAGTTTTTTAATATATATATATATCTATACATTTCGTCATGCTGTACCAACACACCTGATTCCTGTTTTTTTTTTTCTCTCCATCAAAAAAAAAAAAATGGAAATTGAACCATAACAAGAGAGACTTTTAGCTGGAGGGGATTTCCCCTTTTGCCTTTCGTTTTTCTCAAAAGTGCGCATTACATTTATGCATTGGATTACGTGGGCTTTGTGTAGCGGCGTTTAGGTTTACAAGGTAGTGACAATGGGAGCTGTCTTTGTTGCACTTTGTTGGTGAGGGACTTGGACTAAGGCAACAATTGACACCAATACCATGGTGAACGGGAACCACTGGCTCAGGTTAACAGTACCCAGAGGGTGGGAAGTCACTCAGGGGAATAGCCTGGTTAGGGAAAGACAGAGAAAGAGAGAGAGATAAAGGAATATTTTACATATAGGGGAAAGAAGTATTTGGACATAGAGGAAAGGGAAAGTCCATTTGGGACTATCAAAATATTCAAGTATACAATGTAGATAGAAATTTAATATAAGATGAATAGGAAAGAGATGACTTTGAGCTGTGATTGAATTAGAATGCAAAAGAGGAATGAGAGAGTGTGGGAGAAAAAGAACAGAGCCAAGAGAAAAAATAATTTATAGATACAAGAAAGGAGTTTGGACATGGAGGAGAAGGAGAGTCCATTTGGGACTATCAAACATATGCATATACATGTATACACAAATACACAGGTGCCATGGTAGAAATTTCAAGTAAGATGGAACAGAAAGAGATATATTTTTGAGCTGTGATGAAAGTAGAGGGTGTAGGTATTTTATAGCCATGTAAGAGAGAGGGGAAAGAGAGAAATACAGAGAGAAGAGAGTCATAAACTGAAAAACAAGAAATCAATCTATAGGAGAAAATGCTTAGGTATTGAGAAGAGAACTCAAAAGTTGTCTAATGTAAGAAGATTGGTGGTGGAGTTCTTTAGGAGAGTGAAATTGCAATTGGTAAAGAGTAAAGACCAAGAAAATGGATCAGTGATACATTTGATTCTGCTCTTGGCTGTATTAGTTGCAGAGCATGTCAAGTTTTTAGTGAGCAATAATACAGATCTATGTATTTTTAAAGTTCAGAATGGTGTGTATAATTTAATTTGAATCATAGTGGCTTTATAGTCCGTATCAACAGAAATTTGCTTTGTTTTACATACATTGAATTAAGTCCAATTCTTGAATGTTCAAAGCTCTTAACATGTTTGAAAATCTATTGATTACCCAAAGCTTGGAGCACAGCACACATTCTTTTGTAAGAAATCTCTCCCATAAATTCCCATAACATACATAGATTTAACATGTCTTAAGTATATTTTTAAAGTTCTGATGCATTTCTAATTTTTATTTTCGATCTATCTCTTTTCTATCCAGGAACAGCATGAAGACGAGCTGTGTATCAGAGTTTGACAGTGGTCTAGATGAATCAACATTAATGCCTTCCAAGAAACAGAAAGCTGATGCTAAGAAGAGGAGGAGAAAACTAAAGCAGAAAGAGAAACAACCCACCCCACAGACATGATGCGGACTTAAGATAACTCCTGTCTATGAGTTTCTTTAAGGTGATGCGGTTATAAGAAAGAGACACAATGTGATATTGTTTCCAGTAATAATGCTGTACATTAGTGACATTGCCTGGATGCCAACAGACATAAGGGGAAAATATGTGAAGTAGGAGGAGAGAGGATTTGATCCCAAATGATGATGTCATTTGAAGATTAATTTTGTCCATGATTTTGTTATGGATTGAGGAAAGAGAAAGAGATGCAATGTGACACTCTTTATGACACTACAGAATACTTAAATAGTGTACACATACATTGATATCAAAATAGTATTTCCTGGCTTGTGTGTAGAAAAAAAGAGGATAAGACTGAAGCAAGTTCAGGCACAGCTACCTATTTCAAGTTCATATTGTAAATTTAGATTGGAGGAAAGTCATTGAAATTCACTGACTAAAATGTACCGAATACCTGAACAAAAAGGGGTGTACATGTATAGCTGATACATATGAAATAACCAGCCAAATATCTTTACATGGCATTCTAAGGGTTAAGGGAGCTTGAAGAGAATGAAGAATGAAATAAGACCATATTGAATGGCTGTTCAGTTCCGCAAACACCCCAGTTTTGGCCTGCGTATGCATACACTGACTAGTCTACCCATTAGTTCCTGATTTTGTTTAGTGAGAGTATATTTGAGCTTGCAGTACCTAATTATAAAAGTAATATTTGAAGTTCATATTTTGAATACAGTAGAGTGAGGTTGAACTCCTAACACACAAATCAGAATATGATTAGTACACTTTCAACTTAGATTCAGAGAAGAGAAACAATTTTATGTAGAGAAATGGGATACAACATTGCATGCAGAGCTGAGTCCAAGTAGATGGCTTTGGTATCCAAAGATCCTTGATTTACCAAATTTAACCACCTGTAAAAGTCATTTACAGTATGGCAAGGTAGGAACTATATGGTACCTTTGAATACCAATTGCTTTGCAATATCAGCTTTGAATATGCTTTCTTATTTGTGGTTTTTTTTTCTGTCTTACACTAAAAGATAAGTTTGGTTTTGCTCATCTCATATTCATATATTGAACAATTCATTTGTACCCTGATAATCCTGTACAATTTTTTAAAGTTTTCATTTCATTTTATTTATCTTATATTACCCAGGGTAACCTTGTCAATAATTAAACACTGTTATCCTTTAAGGCCCTGAATTAACATACACACATAAATGCTGTGTCTCTTGAGAAAATATAAGATTAAAACACATTTTTACATAAGTACAGAGCGGATTATTTCAATAGGTCTGAATTGTTGTCCATTGTCATCTGTTTTTCACAGAGATGTGGTTTAACAAAATGACCAGGTTTGATTCTATGATTGACGTCATGATGAACGCTGCTGATCATATCATAATCCATTATCTGTAGTAATTGAATAATCGTCTTTACTTTGAATTGATGGCGTATAATGAATGATGAAAAATAAGTGCGTCATCCCACGTGAATCATACCACAATGCAGGGTTCACGTTTTCAACAAAATTCATAATCCCGATGAAGTTGTACAAAATATTTGCGACTCGCTAACACATAACAGCTGATCAAGAGATAACAAACTATTGTCAATAACTTGCTGATTATCTGCAAGTTAATGATACACACTAATTAATCAGACATGTGGCATTCCACGTGTATCAAAGATGTTTAATAATTATTTATGTTGTTGTAGGAGTAAGATTGATTAAAGGCACAGCAATTTGAAGTAAAGAAAGGTTTGAAATATGGCATTCTGAAATGTCATAATGTCTCACTTCTGTACATATCACTGAAGATTGGAGCCCTTGTTTGTGATCACGTTGGGAGAAGTAGGGGAAATATTTTCTTCCTCCTCAATCATATGGAGGCTGTTTCATAGTTCAAGTTCAGTTTACAAGAGTATAGGTATATATACATTCAGAAGAAATCCCAGGAGAGCAAGAGAGAGAGAGAGAGAAGAAAAAGAAAAACTGGAGGGGGGGGGGGGGACATGAAAGAAGAGAGATTAAATGAGTGACAAAACAAAACAGAGAGATATCATAGATGACTGAGAATGTAGAAAAATGGAGAGAGAGAGAGAGAGTGAGAGTTAACTAGTATGAGGACAATTTTCATATCAGAAGTGAGAATAATATGAACGCAAATTATGGTTTATCTACTCAAATCATCTCAGATTGCTGAAAGACCAAGTATGAATCAAACCATCCGTTCTGTTTTAATGTGAAAGACTTATCACACCCAAATTCCATAAACAGACCTTTTCATACCTTAATCACAAAAGCAATCATTTTATCACACACCTTCACTTGCAAATCGGCCATGGAAATATGTTATTCCAATGTACGTGGACTGTACCACAATGATATCCTTTCATAATCAGGCCATCTTTAATTTTCCGAGCGAAATTGCTGATCTCTATCCCCGCCTTGAAAAGGAAATTGAAATATCTTTCCATTACTTGCTATTTGTGAGATGTCTGTGATAAATCATTTTGAAAGAAAAGAGGACATCAATATGCATGGATTTTCGTCGATTGTTCAGTTGATTACACAACAGACAAGTTAGTTAGCGACCGTGTTAATACGGCATAGACTTACCTACATCGACCTCGAATTCGAGATATTTGCCAAACATTTCAGGACAGGATTTATCCTATATCCTAGAAATATTCCTATTTGTTTTTTGACTCGTCAAGAAGATATTTAAGTAGCCCTTCTAACCTTATCTTGTTAATACCGAGGAGTTTCAGTATAATTACCAAACATTGTTAGCATGACTCCGGTTAGAGAGAGAGAGAGAGAAGGAAAGGGGGATGGGGGTATAGTGCAGATGAGTTGGACAGCATACCTTTATGAATTTGGTTATATTATAATTATCTTGAGAACTCCGTCGTAGTCCCTTTTCATCTGTTATGTCCCTTGATCTTTATGTCCTTTTTCTCTTCTCTCCCTGATCTATCTTTTCCAGTGTCCTTCAGTTCAACCCTTCCTCTTCCTTTTTCTACCACAATATTTCTTTTTTTTTCTTCACCTTTTCTTCACCTTCTTTGTTCTTTTTTTTTTCTTTTAAAATTATTTCCGTCTATTCCTTTTCCTACCTTCTTTTCTTCTTGTATCATGCTATGCCCTCCCTTTTTCTAAGTTCTCAACATTTTCCCCAAGTCGTGCGTTGGCCAAGCCTTACCTACTGTTACACTTATCGTAGAGGGCACTTTGCTTAACAGTATGTTTGCAAAATAACTATAAATGTATTTCATTCAGTTTCCTTGTATATAAGCAACTACATGTGACTTATTGTGATTGCTCCATGAAAATGTGATATTGATTTCAAGAGGAAGGAATAAAATATTATTCAAAACAAAAAAATAACTTTATTAAGAATTGACATAATTATATTGACTGTATTACATCCAGTTTAATACATTCCATTGTTGGTATATATTGCCCTTATACTTCCGTTTAATGACATGAATTATGTTTCTTTACATTACCGTTTTAAATCATCTACTCATTCGTCGTCATGCGCATGTAAAGATTGTATCATCGATGATAAGCGGTGAAAATGAGGCCTTCTGTTCCTCTAGTTTGTCAGCAACATCGATTGGCCTGATTATAGACAAATGATGGAAACCTTGTTGATAAACCTTCTTCTTCCTCCTCCCCTTCTTTTTCTCCCTCTTCTTCTTCTTCTTCTTCTTCTTCTTCTTCTTCTTCTTCTTCTTCTTCTTCTTCTTCTTCTTCTCCTTCTTCTCCTCCTCCTCCTCTGCCTCCATTTACATTTCCTTCCACTCCTCCTCCTCCTCTTCTTCCTCCTCCCCACTGCTTCCTCTTCCCATCATCATCCTCATTATCCTCCTCGCTATCATTATCATCATCATCATCATCATCATCATCATCATCCTCCTCCTCCTCTTCCTTCTTCTCCTCCTCCTCCTCCTCATCATCTCTTACATCATTTCTCACTTCACGAGAACATTCCTAGGTATGCAAAGCTCTATTAAGTTCTGCACCCAGTACAACGTTTAAAAATCAGTACCTGCTGTTTAGTGTTCTTCATTTAAATTAATTTTAATTTAGATCCGTAGTACTGTACAACAGGTAGAATGGGGAAACAGAGAATCTTTCTATACACTCAACCAAGAATATAACCACAAATTTTATACAAAAATCTGACTGCTCTTGAAGTTCTGTTACAGATCTAGATCACTATGTAATCTTACAATGCAAGTATATACACACTGGATACACTTCATTTGCTCGTACACAATAAATATATCACATGACCATTCTCAGAATGGCAACAAAAAGAAATAAATTCAATAGTATCATTTCACAACAGTTATCACATATTATACTTTTATACTATTAATCCACTAATTTAAAGAAAATCATTGATCTTGCTAAGAGTGATGAGAAATAGAAATAGCTAACGAATTTCGAATGCTGAAACAAAGTGATGGTGCTGTAGCCTAACGTAATTTCATTTTCATTTTTACATGATAGAATGTATGTTAAAAACAAGCTGGAATGTTTTCTTTTTAGAGGGGAACATTTACAGCCCCTAGACAATAGTCACTTTTCATTTTCAGATCTTACCATGACACGTGACAAAGTCACATGTTAAATTACAGCTACATAACCATAAAATAGATTTCATTTTTGAGGACCCTTGTTATTTTTTACAAAGATTTCTCTTCTAAATAACCGTCACTGGACACAACATTTAAAAACGAAACACATACATAACACCTTAATGTCTATGATATTAGTTGTTATGAAGTACAATAATGTCCTTAGTGACATTGTGTGCATAATAATCAACTTCTGATAAATTCAGTAATTGTAATGTGCGTAGATTGTTGCTATGCCTATTGCACACACTGGAGAAAAAAATTAAGGAGATTTTATTGGTAGCCATGGATACAATGATGATTGCTGTAAGATTCAAAACATTTTAAATGCTCCTCTTACTTGCACGATTAAGAATGGATCAAATCATCTGGAATTCCTTCATCATAGTGAAGGGACATTGGCTTTCCTGTGAACATTAATTGGTAAAAAAAAATTGAAATCCATTGGATTGGAGTGAGTTGATTGAAAGTAAATGCGTTTACATTCATTTTTTTAATGATATATTATGTTACTAAAATATAAACGATTGAACAACAATACTTATGTTGCTGATTTTGAAAATCATATTCAGAATGATAATACTCCACCTAAAGACTGCTGTTAGTACTAAAAGCATTTAAGCCTTATAACAAAGACTGTTACCATTACCTCAGTTGCAATACAAGGCAACATAAACAGACTTTGTAATCATAGCAAGTCATTATTAAGAAATGCTTGATTTGTAATTTTGGACCTTTTAGTAGGACTTAAAAATTCCTAATGAAGTTGTTAGCAGAGTTTTACAACACCTCGCCTTCTTGGTTTCGTTTTGTTTTCTTTACATTTTTCATGCCAATTCATAATGTTCGCCAGCGAGAGAAACCGGCATTGGGGATGGTCTTTTTTTTCCCCGGAGCCCAGCTCACTTAGCCTATACCGCGCCATCGCCTTATCATGCGTGATTTCACACAAGACTGTGAAAGTCATTGCAAAGATCACTTTAGGTGTAAATGATGATGATAATGAGGATTATTGCGACATTATTGTGATTTTTCATCTCCCGTTGAAAATCATAATGACGGAAAACTCCATTCAAACGAGCCTTGCTACACCGCGTTCTGTCCATATCATACCCATGTCACATCAACGCAACTAACACCACATCGATAACGGACTGAATGAAACCATACATGACCGGCAATGGCTGAATTAGCAGTCGCTTAGGAGTCAGTGGGTTGGTCTGACCGGGTTACCACACGCTAGACTCTAATCATATTAGAAGTATTAGAGAACTTGTGCTGCGGAGAAAGAAATCATGGAATTTTCTGCTCGGCTGGGATCATAAATGTCAATGCAACATGTTATTAGACAGCGCCAATGTGGAGTTACATGAGCCATTATTAATGCTATTAACTCCATCCAAGACGATCACTGACGATTTTAACCATTCTCAGCACAATATAGAGGACTGTGGTTGTATGCTCGTTATTCCTAATGGCGAGACTTTTTCTGCCAACGAGGAATTACTTTCAATTAAAGTGTTTGAAAGTACAAATTAATCGACAAAAATGACAATAACAAAACTTCGAGAGAGTTTGAGGAGTTTAAAGGAAAGCTAATAATCTTACCCAGTCATGCCGCCTTTCAAACGTTTCTATTTTACTTCTTGAAAAACTAATTCCCTACGGTTATTTTCCCTCTCTCTTTAACTTGAGACATTTCTGCTAGTTCTTGCAAGTGTTCAGTGCCATTATGCTTTTAATAAGTAACCTCTGGCTTGAAAGTCTTATATGACTCTATTAAATTTCATTTTATGTATTTCACCTCGCAGTGTATGTTTGACATAACTGAATATATGAATCTGTGTCCTGCAAGATCCCTTCCCATATCTCATTTTCATATCTATATCTTGGACTTTCTCGCACGCATAAGTTCAGTTTGACATGTAACAAAGTTAGGATTATTGGATTATTGGTTTGTTTTTACCTGACTGTTAAGAAAGCATGCATGCTTTTTAGTAAGCAGCCAGAGGACCGACGGCTTTAAGTCCTCTCCGAGAGACCTGGAAATGAGAATTAATGCATTACCAAAGGGTACTGGCGCATCAACTTGGTTTCGAACCCTTGTCACCGGATTACGAGACCAAACTATCACGCCTCCTCAAAGTGAGAAATAAAACAATTACATACTTTCATGTCTGCAATATATCTAACACAGATATTAACATGATTAAAACATATAGAAGATAGCACATTATCCTATATCACGCTATGAAATATCAAAGTACAACATGATCAAGGTGTTTTTTTTTCCAACACTCAGTCCTTAAAGGCTACAACTATGATGAAACTTTTTCCTATAAGTGAAGCAACATTTAAAAAAAAATAATGATATCCTCTATGATTATTTTGTTATATCTTATAAGAATGTATTTTGTGAGCATAACTGAAATAATTGTTGAAACAATATTACTGAAATGGAAATTGGCCTATGAGTAATATTCAGGATTCTCTTGGATATCATCTCGTTTTGCTAATGTCAATCACTGTCCTTTTCTGCAAGTATAATGCAAGTATGCTATCAATATCAGATGTGTTTATAAGATCGCTATATGAACATGAACAATAAAATTGCCTTTTAGTTTTCTAAGTGACAGAAACTACAGAATAATTTATATCGTAGTTTGTATAAAGCACAGAAATACACTCATGGGAAATGCTGATTTCGAATGGATTACAGATGGTGACGCAATTTCATGTCGATACATGGTTTATGACGCAAATGACGCCAAGTGGTGACGCCGTGACGGCAAAATTGACGGTGAGCTGTTAAACCCCTTCGTCACTGAAATAATGTGCGAATTGTCAGTCGGCAGCTGAGAATGATGTTGATACATTTGTTGATAACATGAATAATATGCAGATAACAATGCATCAACCATGATAATTACTCATAATATTGTGATGACATAATGATATCGTCGGTTGTTGTTTTTTTTTCGGATGAGTTGTCGTGAGCGAAATTAATTGTTTGAAACAACCCAACATCAGAGTCATAATTCTCTGTCATCGAAGCCCGGCATCGAAAATCCCTCGTCGCAATCACCCCCTCATCGTCTACCCTATCGACGTCGGGTGGGTTGTGCCAGCACGATAACGAGGAGGTCAATGTGAGTGTGGGTGAAGTGGACGAGGAGTAAGGGGCAGATGACTGACATGCTGCTGTAGACCGTGTAAGAAGAGGCGGGGGAGTACAGGACGCTGGCCCGCCTGCAGCCCGTACAATCCGTCCAGGTTTGAGACGATGCCCTGCGTAGGATGGTAATAGAATGGAGGGGCAAAGAGACGCTGCATTGAAGCTGAATAGTTTCCTGCCTCAGCTAAGAGCTCCAAACCAACAGCTGTCTGGCGCTTCCATTTAGTCCTATAGGCAGAAAAGAAGAATAAAATTATTGCATTTCAATTTAAATACTATTTAAAATCCTTATCAAATTAATCATTTCATCTTTCAACTTGTTCACACAGAACAATATAAAATATTTCGATGTTATCATAACGAACAGGAAACGTTTTGATAGGATTTATTGTTTTAATTTACTGGATAGGAAGTATAAAAGCCGATAACCTGTGTGCTTGTTTACTCGCGCTGCAAAATGCCACCTTTTTGAAATTCATGGCTCGAATTGATAATTTTGTCATTAAAATGGAATCAGGAACGTTTTACGCTTTCAGTAGAGAGTGAAGTTCATCATTTTGTGATAAAGCTATTCAAAAGTATTAATGGATTAAAGATTAGAAATGTAACTTAACAGAGTAAAACTATGATAATGTCTCAAACATCTGATTACATGAAGAAAATACAGATAATATGCAGATCATAAGATATTGAGAGATAAAGAACAGAAGATCAAAGGGAAAAAAGAAAATAAGAGGTATATGCCAGGAGCAGATATCGGAACAGCGAGTGAAAATTAAAATTTACGCACATAAGACTTGTGGAATTGTAAAAAAAAAATATATAAGTGGTAGACCGGTATCATGATGACAGCAAATTTGGTAGGATTCAAAGTCCGACCTCAAAGTACATCGACTTGTCATACTTTTCTCCTAATCAAAAATACCTTTTTGTTAAGCCCCGCTTCATATAAGAAAAAAATCGGTAGAAGAAAAGGTGCAGGAAATGCTTATGGGGGTACATTGTTTTTGTTTGTGTTGCCCGTTATTGTTACCGAGGCGTAAAGTAATTGTACCCCCGACGGCTTTTCAAAGATTTAGAACACGTTTTTGTTAGTCGCTTAAACCCTGTTTTTGACGATTTTTGCGCCCTATTTTGTACTTGAAATCCTTTGGAATCGGTGGGAGAGACCCCCCTCCTTTTCTTCTCCCCTCTCTCTGTGTTTCCATTAATTGTAGAAACCTCAATTCTGTCGCTTGCCTGTTTTTGAAAGGAACGATTTGTGACCCAAAATTGTGCAGCATGCAGAAAAACAAAAATGGTTAACCCACATGCTGTTCATAACAATGCTCACAAATGGGGGTAAACAGCATGCATCTATTGAAATCACACACACTGAGATCGGCTATCTAAAATAAAATGTCTATTTGTAGATTCAAGTTGAATGTTTGTATGCTTTGAGTGATTTACTAATTGAATGTCCCGTTGGGATAGAAAGCTTTTAGCATATTTTACTAGATATCTTCAATTAGCTGGAAATCAATTAGGGTTTCGACATCTTTATACGGTAACATGATTTATGAAAACTGAAAAGGTACCATAAATACTCTGTGTAAAATACTATTCAGTCATGACATATAGATAGACGTCTGTCCATAATGCCCCTTTCTAAGGGGTGAATGTGTACATAATCATAACCTCTTAAAAAATCATATTCAATTCCAAAGGTATTAGAAGTATAATATCTTTTTTTTTAAAATGCTCATGGTGGCAGTTTCTTGGTAGAATAACATGAAGCAGTATTTACAGCACTTATAAGTAATCGCAATTATGTACAGTGCACATTCTTCTCATAATAATGCTGTATTACTGATTAATATTACCTAAATCATCACTGACCATTCATCTCCAAACAAAATTATAGTGTAACAATCTCAACTCACAACAAAAAAATATAATCATAACATTGGGTATTTTAAAATTATTACTGAGGAGCAGTAAATTGCAAAGAGAAATTCCTTTGAATATGAGTTAAAATGAACTTCCGATTCTACGATAAGGAAAGAAATCGATACCTCTTAAACCGTGAAAGTCTTTCCCCTTCTCTTTCTCATATCGTCGTTTCATGAAATATTTATTACTATTGAAAGGAGGAGGCAAGAACTAATCCGGAAACTTTAGGTCTATTCCTGGAGGAGATATAGGATTGAGAGCAGACTTAGCAGAGAGAGAGGGATGGGATGAAAGAAAAAAAAAACAGGAAGACCGGACAGATGAATATAGGATGGAAAGATGCTGAGTGAAGGAGTTGAAGATCTGGTCTTGGGGGAAAGAGACGATGTGGATGAGAGGAGAGAAAGAAAAGGAAGGAAGACGAGAGAGATGAGTACAGGATGGAGAGAGAGAGAGGGGTCTTGGGATAAAGAGATGTGAATTAAAAAAAAGAGAGAAGGAGCCTAAAAAGATGAAGATAGGATGGAAAGACAGGGTGAAGGACGTGGAGATGTGGTCTTGAGGTAAAGTATGATGTAAATGAAAAAGACAGAGAGAGCGGAGGGAGAGAGAGAGAGAGAGAGAGAGAGAGAGAGAGAGAGGGGGGGGGTGCATGAGGAAGGGAGAATCTAATGGTTCGCGCGGGAGTGAAGAAGGTGAAACAAAATCATCTAACGCCTCCAAGGCAGCGAATAGATGAAGTTCACGTAAAATACAAGGGGAAAAAAGAAGCAGAAAATAGAAATAAGAATTACAGACATCAGACATCCGACATCCCAGGCAGAAAGGGCATTTTTGAATAAAGGGACAATGAAAGAAACTCGAACCGCTCCTTTTGTAAGCAAATACTTCCTTCCAGAAAAATGATTAACAGTTACGCTCACAATGCTTTCAACCGATCATGATGAGATATTGCTCCAAGTCTTCATCGGTTGTGGAAGACTTAAAGAAGCGCTTCGGGGAAATTGATTGTACCTTAGATATCTATCCCATACGGAAAAAAAAAGACAAAAAAAGACGATGACGCGCTCTGTAATATTTCTATAGGGTATCTTCAGTCGCCAGCGTATAAGTATAAATATTGGAATAGTTCCGCGACGAAATATCTCTAGGAAAAAGAATGACTATTCATTCATACTTATAAGAGCATTTGACAAATGATAGCATTTGGTTTAAGGAACTTCCGATTTATGATAAAGGTGCATTTATCTCTTTCCCTTTCCTTTTCCGCCTCCTTTCTCATTTCCTCTCTCTCAATTTTCCACGTATTTTGCTACGTCACGTCACAGACAAGTACCTGATTTCTATATCTACAGTTTAATATTTTGCCAGTCGAAATTCTACCAATCGATTAAGAGTTTATACATCTGATTTAAGCAAGTCATTATAATTGCTCCTTTAAACCCCCCACTTTTTATAATTCCATGATAAATCAAAAAGTATGATGAAAGTGATTCAAAGTTTGTCATGTGGGTACTTTGCCTCGAACTTAAAGAGCGCCAGCTCCGACTGAACTTATCTCTGCTGCATCTTTAACACAACGGGTTGCAATTTTTCCAAGATTTGTCCTTTCAATTTCAAATGATTTTCTCTGTTTGACTTGCATTTCGCTGTAATATTTCCCTTTGTGGGATAACTGCGAGGTATATCACTTTCAGATGCGTAAACACATCATCGTCGCGTAGTTGAATCTGCTGATATCAACCCAAAGCGCGCCGAATCATTTGACTCCTATCTCTCATAAAAGGCATTTCAGAGGAATATAATGAATAATAAATGAGAGAGATAGCAATCTCTGACAAGTCTACTGCATTTTGAAGCTAGATGCATGGTTAAACAGTAGATCAGTGATTGTGATAGGAGTATTTAGGGGAATACATGAATTCAGAGTGAAGCGGTGAAAAACAGAAAGGGGAGTGCAAAATGAGAAGCATGCATGTTTGCGCAAAGAAACTTGGGCATCACTGACATTTCCCTTTCTCTGCAATGTAATAACTGTGTTGATTTGTTGAAGAATACATTAAATATCATCATAGATTCATATATACCTTTGAAAAATCTGTAACAAAATAGGTTTTTATATTTCATTATTCTGATTTTTTTTTTTTTTTTTGTTTGTTTAATGCACGCCGGCACGTATTAAGATTTCGGCTAAAATTCGTCAATGGACCATGGGACGAACAGTGTGCTACAGTTACTCTATATGCATAATGGGTAAAACTACGTGTATACAAGTTTTAAAACTGATGTAAACTTACCTTCTATTCTGGTACCAAGTCTTAACTTGCGTGTCTGTGAGACTAAGACTAGCTGCTAGCTCCATACGGTCCTGTACCGAGAGGTACTTCTGGCGTTCAAAGCTTCTCTCCAATGTATTAAGTTGGTGATCGGTGAAAGCTGTTCGGGCCTTGCGAGGTTTCTTCGTTTTGTTACCCGATGAAGCGTCTGTTTCTGAGTCATCAGGGTCCCCATCTAATGGAAAAAGATAGAGAGATAGATTGATAGAACGAATGAAAAAAGAAAGAAAGAAAAAGAAATAAGAAAGAAAAGAAAAAAGAAAGAAAGAAGGGAGTGGGAAAAAATATCAGGGATGGAAACAGAGAAAGAAGTAAGAGACATAACAAAGGATAGACAGAGAAAGAGAAAGAGAGAGGAGCGAGTTAGAGAAATGAAGAACGATAGAGAAGGAGAAACAGTTAGAGACAAAGAGAGGAAAAAGAGAATATATCACAAATTAATATCAATATTAGTACATTCATTTGAACAAGTTAACTGGACATGAATTACTATTCATTCTGTTTGATTACAAAGCATCTTAGAGCAATAACATTCAGACAAATTTATCTAAAAAGAGAACTGTAAATAGTCATGAAATATTCATAGATTGTAAATATGCATTGATTATTCATAGGTGGTTTATGCCATTATCTTAGTTTTTTATCTGTCTGGTACAAAAATAAACACATGCATAACAGATAAATTGCATCGTTTGCGAATCCCACGCATATGAAAATTAAAAGCTGGTAATCGTACACAATTAGATTTGTTGTGATCTTTATCTCTACATGTAAGTTTCTATTCATTTCTAATCTCCATGAAAACCAACGACACATTACTTTTCTTATCAATATGGTGTTAATGGGTACACGTTAAGAATAAAAGGTTCAATTTTGCACCGTTCAAATGCAACACTGGGAGCTCCTATATGGGTACAACTTTGCACCCAAAGAAGCATTATGTACCCTTTTGAATGCGAAAAATTCTGCAACCTGAAAGGTGCACAGATGCACCTTTAAGCGCGCAGACTGGTATTTCCGGGTGCAAACAAGTACAAAAGGGTGCATCTTTACACCTTTTTTTCATGTAGGGTGCAAGATTGCACCCCGAAAGGAGCTGCCATTGTTGCATTTTGAGGTGCAAACTGAACCTTTCATTCTAAGTGTGTATAGACCAATTATTCTCATATTTCTTTCTTTTCATACAAAATTTCAAGAGCAAAATGAACCATTTAAATATAGTCACATCAATGTGGCCATGATTATTCATATGACACTTTTTTGTACGCAGAAAAAATTGTAAGCATTTATAGTTGCAATTATTCATCTCTTTTCATTTGGTATTTACTGTTCGGTTGTACGCAAGGGGAAACTAAGTGACTGGTGTGTATGATCCACGCAACCTTGTATGAGTACAGAAGGTATCGATATCTAATAACAAGCTTTACATCGTAGTTAATTAAGCAAAGGACTCAGACAGTAGCCAGTTCGTTCCCTTCATTACTTTGACACACTGAAGCTTCTTAATCGAGTATAATAACTTGATGAGCAAGCGATTAAGAGCCGTTTTTTAACAAAGAACTCTAATCACTTTCATGGCAATTACCATCATGATGTTAAACACTCGGTTAATCGTGTGCTAATCTCATATATCAGCAAATTGCCATTTTATAAGGATCATTGCCACCAATCTAACGTGCAAACAAAGACAATTATGAACGGCAAGTTGTAAGATAATTATTTTTCTCTGTTAATTTTAGGCGTATAAAAGAGCTTCTTCGTTTAAGCATGCAGTGTTCGAAAACAGGCTCATGCATCTCACTGATATCATGGTCTGATCTATCGAAGCAATTAAGACGTTCAGTCGGGGGCAGGTCGTTTGGAGAGTTCAAGAGATTTTAATAACCCTATTTAGCATTCCAGTATGATCCAAGAGTCAGGGTTTCTATTATTCAGTCGCAGCTCATCATCTTAATATCGCGCCCATTATCATCATCATCTTGGTTGAATTTGTTGAGAATTTAAAGCGCTCCTCTAACGACCACGATTTGTCATCATTTTGATGGTGTTTACCCTCTCTATGACACCCATAGGTATCCAAACCCCAGTAGAATAACCAATGATAACCGAACGCTAAGAAAATAACTCTTTTCTTTTCTCCTTTTGGCGCTTTGCGACCGCAGTATACGCACTCACTCCTCGGCTCCCCTCGCCTCGTTAGTCAGTAAATAATGCATTCACAAATTGGTATTAATCGTCATAAGATACTCATGGATGAAAAATACTTTCACAGTCGGCTCACGATCCCCAGTCTTGAGTAAAGAAAGGGGAATCTCTTTTCTTGGTCTTTATAAAGGTTAATTTATGATAGGACCTTTTTTGTTTAACGAGCGAAGAGTGTGTAATTCTCTTAAGAGCGGTTTGTGGCTGGCGTTATGAATTGAATGTTTGTATTGGAATGAATACTACATGGGACAGTAGGGACTGCACACTATGCTTTCTGAATAGATATCAACCAGTAGACTAGGATTTCTAAGATAGAATAAAAGAGTCTTCTTGGAAAACATACATCTTTATTTCAAGTAATGAATGGGCCAGCCTTTGCAATAACATGCTACCCCCTTCCATGAAGAGAGAAGAGGGAAATAATAGAAAACTTTATTTTTAAAAATAGATAGTACTTTTAAAAGAATGGTTTTGTAGGTATTTGATGACAGTCTTTTCCCCCGTGTATATTTGCATAGAAACTTTAGAGTTGGATCCCTTGCAGAAACAGCTGTATAGCTGACAATACAGCTCATGAGTGGAGAATAAAGAAATCAAATCAAAATCAACCATTGTCCCGAATGTTAAAATGTTATTATTTCATCATACTTAACTGCTTTAAGGATATGCATTTCGTTATTTTCACATGGACACGTCATCAGCTATTCAACAAAAAAGCATCATCAGTAGCACCATGTTATAATTCTATTCAATGCATTGTACTGAGCAGACATGGTATAGCTCTTTTTTCTAAGAGAAAACAAAAACCAATGTAAATATGATTTTGCAACTGGAAGGAAAAACTAATCTTAATGATTAGGCTAATTTCATGATTAAGTTGATTGAGAACGAAAAGGAGGTCATTTGCTACATGGGATGAAATCTTTTCTTTTCTTTTCTTGTCTTTTTTTTTCCCCGTCAAAGTAGGCCTATAGTAAGAAAAAGATAGGTACCCATGCATCATGGTAGGAAGTGGGTCGTTCCTTTGACGCGATCATGGCAATGGCGTGCTAAACTATAGCGCGAAGCAGACACAACCTCTAACGCCATACCGGCGAGAGAAGCCGCCCCAGCCCGACCGACCGGCTTGAAACGTGTCGAACAACGCGATGTTTTTCACGCACGCTCCACCACTCCAAATAATAGACAGATTCCGAATGGAAAAATGATTGCACTCGCTTAACATATCCAATTAGGTGTGATTAGTGATTGAGCCAGGAATTAAGCTTATTGATTCGAGTTGATTAAACCGAAAGAAGATTATTAATACACAGTGATTACGCCATGTATGTTTTAGAAGTGCAGTGTTTGCGCAGGCACTACTAATTTTGATTGTATTAGTCCTTCCAATTTCACATATTAGATCTTTTTTTTGAATCACCGCGGGTGATAGTGGGATAGCTGTTACGCATTTTCTCGGTTCTGCCATTCCAATCGACAGCCTACGGCGCATTGTTCCTATAACATCAATTTCAGCAAATCTTGAAAGTCATAAAGTTATCTGTTATGAAAGATCGTTATCTATGTATCTTTTTGTGTTTACATTTTTTCTCCAGAATAAGACAACCTGTAAGAGATATAAACCCTAATATCTAAAATTATTACAGACGCAATATTACTAAATCTCCTTACCTCTGTCGAAATATTTTCGTCTTCTTATAAGTTATTTTCAGAATTGTGACAACCTACGTTATTTCCACGAGAGTTGCCAAAGCTGTTGTATATATTACCTGATCACAAACATATATATATATATATATGAAGAATGTTTTAAGACAGAATATTCACTGTCCCTCTAATATATGAAATTTGCCTTTGTAGGTCATTTTAAGATACATAAGGTTTCTTATGACTGTTACGTCTTTGCGAGATAACATGAACCATGTCCGTGATCTTCAGCATCGTCGTCAACAGTAGTCGAAATCGGGACTGTTATCATTTTTCGTGTTTCCAATACTTTTATGACAATTTCCCCGTTTAATATTTACAATTTCAAGACATAATTTCATACGATCAAGTAAAAAGTGATTTACACAGGGAAAAACAAAACCCTCCGTTCTGATTTGTTTCTACTATACATTATGAATTACATATAGCTTATTAAATATTCTTCCTAATAAAGTTTGATGGAAAAAAATAATTAGGACAAAAGCAGGCACCGTGCAAATGACAAGGTCAAATTAATATATTGTTTTCATCAATCATTTCATTTTCTTGATGATATCATTGTTCTTTCTTTTCATCCATTGTACATTGATGTTACGGATGAAAAATTGGACAAGGGAAATTTTTTTGTACTGGTTCTTTTTCTTCCCGCTCCCCTTTCAAGTGAAATTATATACTTCAAAGGATGATTAAAAAGATCATAGTCATTTGGGAAGAAACAAAAGGCCTAAGCTTCATTAGTTGTGTCAAAGAAACCAGTCAACCCAGTGGTAAAAGTATTCATTTTTCATGTTTGAAACTAGCCAGCCAAGTCTAATTATGGACCATCAAAATGATTGATCGCTTCCCAGGGGCGTATTCAGGCGAGGGAGCAGAGTGGGGGGGGGGGGGGGTGTACTTTCCATGAAAAGATTCTCCTACGCTAACCAAATCCCTAACTTCAACCCAGGAACAGCCATCTAACCCTAACCCTATACCGTGAACCTTGAAACCTTGAACTAACTGCCCAAACGAAATTGCAACCCAGCTCTCTGAGTAAGGCTAAGTGCCTTGGCAATGTCGCCGTAGCAAAATACATTTGGGGTGGGGATCTGCCTCACTTAATTCAAAAGATCCACAAATGAATATTAATATACTTTACAGATTCTAAACTTTATATTACTATAACTACCTCCTTTTTTTCATAGCGAAAAAAGGCCCCAAAACTTGAAATAAACTATTTCAATTAAATGATAATAATCAAACAATAATTTGAACACAAGTCATAAACAGCGACAATGGGATATTGTACGTAGCACTATGACGATGCTATTTCTAATGAGTTCTCTTACATACTATATGAGTTCTCTTACATCCTATATACTAAGATAAGTTTCATTACACCAAGATACTTCATAATCATCAAATTTATGAATAATAAATACATATTTGTCGAAAATTATGATTAAAACTTGTACGTCATGCATCTTTCGTAACGCACAATGGTTTCATATCTCCCAAAACTTGCTGAACAAGTAAATGAATAATTAAGGTATTGTTCGGACATAATGATTATTGCCGACGAGTTGGCTCTTGTTATAATCGAATAAGGCAAACCATGGGGAAGATAACCTTCTCATCAAAACTTTCATCAAAGAACGTCATCGGCACTATTAGTTATTTCATGTTATATTTAATGATGTGTAATGGCGTATAATACTCGGATGGAATATGGTACATGATAATAAGCTTGAATTATGCGTAATGGCCTTGGATATTAGGAATGTAACAATTGGTATTATTTTGTTGTAATTATGATATAAAGAAGTTCCAAGGTCTCATCTAGTCCAATTTTACCCACCATCGGAGCTGAATGAGAGTAGAAAATCATGATTAGTATCCGTATTATAAAGGGTAAATTCGAAGCAAATAGTATAGATGAAAGATAGACTGCCTAAATTGGGTAGCTCCATTGAGTTAAAGTTTAAATATAAAAAAACGAGAGAAAAGAAAAGGGAGGGGGAAAGATTTCTGAACGAAATCATCATTCATGAATGTAACTCATTAATCCTATTATTTGCCTTCAAATTAAGAACAGTTTTGGAATATGAAATGGTATGATAGAATAATTCATCAACCAATTCATAAACAACTCAAATAAAGCTGCCTCTAAAAGTATAGTCGAGAAAGTAAATTATCAGTTGAGAAAAGGAGATTAAACTTTATCAGTACAGCATTTTTTTTTTCTTCATAAATTGATTGACATTTATTTTGTCCATCTCTTATCCACTGATTGTAAAAAAAAAAAACCAGTTAAATTAAAGAATGCCAATTATGAATAGACTAAGAGATAAGGCGACAAAAGGGAACACTTATTATAAAAATGAAATTTAAAAATGTGTTATAAAGCTTGAAGTAACAAATTCGACATTTTTTCAGGAACAGTTATTTAAAAATATTCTATTTTCCCATTACAAAACATCCAATAAATATCCTTACAACACATATTTTTAGCAATTTATATTTCCTTGAATAAGGATTTACTAAATCTGATAAATATCTGATCTACAATCTCTCGCATTCATGTCGTCATTATGACGTCATGCATGTATGAAATATACCAGACCCCTTCTTTTACAAGCTGTCATGATGCAGTTGATAATTACATGCATATCCTGGCCGAATTATTGCACTCTGTAACCAAATGTTGTTAACATAGCTATTTTATTCATGTGAGATAATAACACGCTTAATAAAGCGACAGATGGCCATAGCGTAAAGAGCAAAAGCGACATTAACCCTTTGCAAACAACGTTCAACTGACCGTATAGAAATTAGAATACGGATATATTCTAATGTTTTCCATTGTCTGTCTATCTACCTATATATATATATATATATATATATATGATCTATCTATCTATCTATCTATCTATCAGTCCTTTGCATTCAAACGTGATATGATTTATGTTTGAATAATGAAAACAGATAGTGATCGTCAGCATATCTTTTAATCTAATATTTAATGTCATTATTCTCAGTCTTGGACTATTTATTCAAAAGGAGGGGGCAGACACCCTTACATTGTTTTCTTTCTTTCGCTACATTTTCGCCGACCTGCCTGAGTTCATCAGATTGTAATGTGAATAGGAGAGGAATGATATGATGAAAGATCAAAACGAATCATAACATTTCATATTCTTGGAAATTAAGAAGGCTTATAAGAGAATGACTAGAACGAGAAGAATTAAAAAGCAGCGTGTATAGATTGGGAACCCTTTATGCGATTTCAAGTTCGAGAGGTGCACTTAGAAGAGGAAGGGAATTTTAAAGAGAATAAATAAGAAATTTTAAAAAGAAAAAAAGATAGATAAAGAAAATATAAGCTTAAAGAAGTCCATTGTATGAAAACAGATAAGGGTAGAGAACATGAAAGTTGTAAATATTCATAGACTAGAAACGCTAGCAGTCAACCAAATTGAATATTAACCATTTTATTACATAATCCGTTTTCAAATGAATCAGGACTGCAAACAGAATACTTCCAGCTGTTTCTGTATAAGTATATGAATTGATAAACAGGTCGGCATTAGATGTATTCAAGTAATCATTAATCTATTTTCATATCCAAGACTCAATTCGTAAATTCCTATTATGAAGTGTGTATATACCACGATGCCCACGTAGTTGCACGAGAAGCGATACAAGCACGGCAGACGGGCCGCTCGGCGGTCCAAGCAGGGCAAATAGTCCTCCTAAAAATACATGTTCGAAGAACAGCCGCTGTAATGTGCGTACCGTTATACTTTACTCATTACTCTCCCTTTACTACGCTTTCTCAATTGAGTGTGAAATATTAACCCTTGGGATTTGTTAGTTATCACATCAGCTTTAAAAAGTTGAAGAGCTGCAAAAAAAAGGGGGAATGGGAAATCTTTATAATTTGGTTATTTGATTCTTGCCCACAGTAATAATGCCACAGGTTGAAATAGTAAGAATTATTGTTTACATTATAATTTTAAAAGATTGCTTATCTTGATTGCACATTGGGAAGTCAGAGGATTTTACTCAACATCTGATTAACATTATCGTAAATGTAAAGACGATTCGTGGTAAGTAAAAAAAGAAACAAGGCTGATCATTATTAACAAATATTCCAAACAGAAACCCGAAGGAAATCATCATCTAATTTCTTTTTATTTCACCCTTAACAAAATCATTATTACTTTCTATTTTTGTTAAATTCAGCATGTCCAAGTCAACAATAATTCATGTAAACAAACTAATACAGAAGATTACTTCTTTCGCCCCCCCCCCCCATCGCTTTAAAATTTGACACATGCGTGTTAAATTTTTAAAAGAAGGTTGTGCACGGGCTGCACTGATTAGTAATTGAAAGGAAGACATTATTAGAATCTTTCATTGAACACAGGTATCAAGCCAGTCCTAGAGACTTTTTTAATGGGGGGGGGGGGGTATTTTTCACATTTTCTTTCATACAAATATTAGAATAATATATATGAATATGATTTCCGTCTTGCACAGGTGACAATTTCCTCTTTGCAGATTTCATATTCTCAACAGATTTAGATGAATATGAGTCAACCCTTTATAAAAAGTACACGTTGTCTTTTACCAATCGAACTGCTGATCTGACAATGGCCTGCTTTGCTTGGCGGTATGTATTTCATAGCCATGATAGCAGACACATAAACACATTGGATGATAGAATAAGCTATGCACGACCTGCCTGCTTTTGCTTCGGGTGTTATGTTTTTAATGAATAACATCAGATACACGATAACATATTTAACAATAGACGGTGAAGTATTTATGAGAACAATAATTCTTTTGAAAAAAAAAAGATGTTGAAGAAAGGAAGGTTGTATATTGGTAGACTTACCTTTATCGTAATCGTTGTCTTTTGACTTCGAATCTGCAAGATCGTCTGACGACAGTGATCGTTTCAACGACGTCGTCTCACTGTGTTTGTCATCGTCATCAGCTTCGTCATCAATGTCCTTATCATCTTTTTCAGCACGCTGTAATGACAGATCACTGTGCCTGAAATGGAATGCCGATCGTCTGTCGAAATCTCGAATTTCTGCCTCAGTTCTTGAGTTAGTCTCACGTGTTTTGAGATCGCCAAGAATATCTCTAATGAGGAACGATGGCGGGGCAGTGACAGGGTTACGTACCGGTAAAGGAATCTGTAGATTAGCCTGCGATAACATCGGGTGACGAATATGATGGGGTAGTCCAAGGGTGGGATTCGAATCTAGGGCCTTACCAATGAAGAGTTCTGACCCCGAATCATGTTTAGCCCGTATGTGGTTGATGGTGTTGTTGTTATTGTTGTTGAGGTTAAGGTGATGGTGATGGTGGTGGATGTGTTTGTGTTGCCGGTGTGGTAGGTGGTGAGTAGTAGCTGGCGAGAAACCGACGTGTGTTGCTGTAGCCGTAGGCGAGGGTGGCACTGACCCAGCGTCACTGTCGCTATGCGCCGGGCTGCCTGGGCAAGAGTTCGGCGAGGAGGCCGGTGAGCTGCAGCGTGAGCATTCGTCCCGTGTTGTCGAGTTGTTCTTGTTCGTGCCGACAGGCTTTGGACTGGCTATAGGCATATTGTTTGTCGTACTATTCCCGGTGTGGTTCAATCCTGGGGATTTTGTTGACAGGTTTTCTTCAAGTGGCGAATCCGCCGTTGATTCCATCTGGTCAGGTAGCATTTATTGATACCTGACAAGGATGGGAGATGGTGCACACTGGCTTATTGTATCACAACTGATGACTAAAATCACTCCTCGAAGATTATCTACTTTTCCAAACTTACATGGGCGTCGAACCTGCCAACATTTAGACACAGAAAAGAAATCTAAGTTAGAATACAAGAACAAAACATTTTGATAATTCTTGGAATTAACAGACATTACATCCAAACAAACCTGAAATGCAACAGAAATATTTATATTTGCATAAAAGGTGGCAATAGCAGAGTCAAACAATCAAGTCAGAAAGTCAATAGCCAAAACGACTTGTTCTGTTAGTTCGCCTAACATTGTTAATCAAACAAACATTATTTGCAAAATTGAAATGAGTCCACAAAGGTTACCACTGACAAAATTACGTTTTTAACACAGTTTGAAAATGAATTTAGTTGAGTAGAGCAGCATCAGAATGATTATTATCTAATGTGTTAAATGTTTTTAACTCACCGTTTAAAGTTGACTCGATGTTTCTAGAGACTGACAGATGGTGAAAGGGCAGATAATTGTTGGCAAGCTTTCAGCTTCTCAGTGGTTTCCAGAGCGCAATGAAAGAATCCCTACCAACGAATGGTGTGAAGAGTTTCTCAGACAAACATCACAAGTAGTTTGTTGGAGAGTCTAGGTTGAGGTGGGAGTGAGGGAGGGAGGGCGGCCGGGTCCTTCCGTGGCTTACGGCGATGTTCGGGAAGTGTTGCACACGTCGTAGCTTTATCCGTGAATTAGTGGGCGTTGCATTCAATTACACACTGCTCCGACCTATGATTGTATCGTTAGGACTCTCAATCGCCAAACGATAGATGATCAATGCCTCGATACTTCAAGAGAGTGGGAGGTACGGAGGGTTATCAGAGAATATTAAGAGACGTGAAACTCTTGGACTAGCTACATGTATGTCCCAGCATTGCGAGGGGTTGTCCACCGTGTTGATGATTCGAATGATGGTTGCGGGATGGTTGTTGAAATTAATGAGAGAGAGGAGAAGGAGGATGACTTGATTTCAAGATGGTTTGGTTTGGGCGGCTAGTTTGACCATCGCACTGCAAGTGACCTCACCTAAGGTGTCGCGAATGATGATTAGAGTTGGAGAGTCGGTGGTCTGTATCGTGCAGACGATGATGAGAGAGGGATCGTTATACCCAAAACCTATTCACTCCAATCATTGCCACTCCTATTAATCCCCTTACGATAACACCCGAAATGGACAGAGTCTAGTCCCTTTCAAATAATATCTACCACTCCTCTATTGTGTACGCAGCCATGCTATAGTGTCAACTGGGGGAGACATATTACCCCTTGCTAAGATAGCTCTCATCCGCATCAATCATAGAGCTGATTACTTTTTGACGAGCTCAATATTCGATTGGCGGAGTGCTTGTATTCATGCATATGCAAGAGTTTCAATCTTGCGTTGTAATTGGTCAGCTGCGCACGACGTGGGCGCGGCCTAGATACTCTCGTCCAATGATGAATGGTCGATGTAACTATTGTTGACTGGTTTATTGTCCGAGCGCTTGAAGCATACAACCGGGGAACTGAAGCGAGCGCTAGAGCTGAGAGCTGAGAGCCGAGGGACAGGCGTAAAACGAAGTGTGCTTGCAATACAGGATTATAACTGTAATTAGAATTAAACGAGAGCGATTGTAAGCCCTACCTTCTCGCAAATGATATGTTTTAAGCCCCGCAGAGATGACTGACGTCCCCGGCGCTCCCCCACTCGTCGAATCCACTGCCTTGCTAAAAGGTACAGCACAAGCCTTCTCTGCATCCCTCATCACTCTGAGACATTTCTAACTATTTATCACGTCTTGGGTTGAAACATATGGCAGAAAGTTAGCATAAAGCCGGTCTCAGACAGATTTTCACGGATTATGGGTGTATTTCAAAGCTCTTATCCCCGATCACAGACCTGTTAGATTGGATAGTCATCATTGCTTTGAAAATGATTATGAATTTTAAATTGCCCCTCAAAGCAGCATGGGGTCTGAAATAGAGACACTCTCACAGGTTTTTAATCCTCATTAATGTCGTAATGGCAGATTGACTCCTGGTAAGTGAAAGGAAGAAGTGACGGGGAAATAATATCTAAAATGGGTGAAAAATTGAAAAAGCGAATGTAACTCTAATCGACGAAATAATCTGCTCATGAACTTGAATCCGATTTTGATCATTTCACTACCCCTCCTCCAAAATAGCTTACGACTTGACCCCATGCTATTTTTTCTAAATAACCTTCAGCCAGAGAGGCGGTGCGATACCTCCGACGTTCTGTTCCCTATTTAGGTCGCAGATATATAGCAACTAGAAATACGAGCAATCTATAAGGGTTTCCCAATTAGACTGAACAAAATGTTTGAATGATTGAAATGTGTTTTCTTATCAATATATCGAGGGTTTAGTGCAACAAAGTGCTATCTCTGTTTTTGTCATTTTGAGGAAACTTGCAATGAAGTTATGTTGTAAACACTGGTTTAATGCAGATGGCCATGCCTACTTTGGGTGATACCCTGCTGTAGCAAAGTTTGCTGTAGAAACTATTATTACCAATGGGTTCCTGGTCTCTTATTGATCATTCTGATATCAAAACCTCTTTTTCCCGAAAAATGCACATAGCCTTTTGTTGTACTCAACCCTAGATATTCGAGATCCAACTGTGAGTCCTTCCTTATCATACTATCACGCACTCACACTCACCTATACACCCTCTTTCACCTTTCTCTCTCTCTCTCTCTCTCTCTCCTCTCTCTCTCTCTCTCTCTCTCCCTCCCTCTCTCTCTCTCCCCTCCCTCTCTCCCTCCCTCCCTCTCTCTCTCTCTCTCTCCCTCCCTTCAAGTCTCTCTTCTTCTTGAGTCCCTTTTCTCATACCAAACATGTCAAACCGATATTGTAAATAGTTAACATATCTAACGCATCTTCATGATCACAATAACGAAAATAACGAATTGTTTATCTCCTGAAAGCTAGCTCACCCCGATCAACGGGATATACAGACGAAAAGTTTCTAGGAACCACAAAAAAGATAACCGTACGATTGGACACGCAATTCGTCTTGATTGTCTTGTACTTTAACGAGTTTTATTGTTGTCTTGAGATTATGCGGTGAGCCCGGACCAACATCAGGAAATAATATCGCGCATGTACAAATACAGAAAGTCTGTTACAACTTAGGGGGGGGGGGGGGGGGTCGAAGCTTTTAAAAACGGTAACGATTAACCCTTATAGCTGGTAATGTGTGCTGTAATTAGAATTAGACGGTCCACCACGCACTGCTCTAATAGTCTATTGAATGGTCAAGAGGCTATAGCACTATCTTCAATGAAGCTATTACATGTATTAATATTATTCATCATAATAGCACCTATTGATTTTTCTCCTTTTTGTCCAATTTTCCAAGCCACTGCTTCTTAAAATAGTGCTTTACTCCTTTACTCAAATAAACAAAATGGAGGGATGTGGTTTGTTAGACCACAAGTATCTTGAAAAGAGCATAGGAAAGAAAAAAAAAGAAAGAGGGAGCTGAAATAAGTAGCGTGAGACACTGAGACAGAGACGACCCCCCCCCCCCAAAGAGAGAGAGAGAGAGAGAGAGAGATTACAGTTAGATGATATGTTTTTGCCTTTACATCTTAGTAGAAATAAAGTTCATAGAAATGCATGTGAATTGAATCATGGAAATAAAACCATAGCATCTGCCGTGATACCCGTAACTTCAGTCATAAGGACAACTAAGCGGGTAAATGAAGAAGCCTAATGGGAGGAATTAATCATCTGTAAACAAATTTTTCGGCATTACTCCCAGTGTTAAAGATCGTATCGTAGATGGCAGTTTCGAATCCCGCTGGTTCCAATTTTTTCTGACTTGTGATTTTCATTACAGATCGAACATACGATCTTTAACACTGGGAGTAATGTCGAAAATTTGTTTACAGACAATTAAGCGGCTTATCACGACGCATGTTAAGTCAGGCATTGGTCAGATTTCCAGTGACTTTCGCTTTATTCTTCCAAATCATTGTACCTCTGTCATCCTATTTGAAGATCTAGTTTAAGGTCCAGGGGACCACTAGTACAAAGTACACTAAAATACGATCAGCATATCGTCTTCGTGATTGTGCCCTCCTTCTCGTCATTCACGGTGGAAAGTTTGGACTGCAAAACACCCAAAGTGTGGCGTGTTTTTATTTTGCTTTGTTTTGTTTTGTTTTGCTTTTTTTCTCCTTGCTTGCTAATCTATCAGAGATCCTTTCGAGAGAATGGATTCACCACAGCTTTCTTTACAAAAAAACCTTCCATGTTATTTTTTAGTCGTACCATTTTACTTTCAACTCATGCGACAAAATGCAATGATTTTTTTATTTTAATAATTATGCTTAAGATTAGCTTTGTTACACAAATATGAATATATTATTTTCAAAACCATTCTTACTTGACGAAAATAATGAAAAACATATTTTGATTAATCGATTTTTTGAAATGATTTACCTACTAGAGATTTTGTCTGGTACATTAAAACACAAAGACAGCCCAATATGCAGTAGCTCTGAGTTATAGCTTGTGTGCACTACAATAGTCGACCCCTTTTTCATTAAAATGTATGCTTCACATTTCTCAATATTCAATTTGAGTGGCAGCTGATAGATAAATCAGTTTACTTTTCATGTTAAGAAAAATTCTATTCCACAAAATAATATTATATTACTTTTATGCTTGCATCACATCTGAATTCATCGAGTAAAGACATTCATTTATTTTATTTTTGTAACTTCTAAAGATTAATATGGTTCACGTTAACACGGTTGAAATAGGACAGACAGCAACAATCATTCGCTAGATCTACCATTTTAACTGAGTCAGTATCAATGACGTGTAAATGTTAATTCCATTGCTCTAAAATTATTCTAGCACCTCTGTTTCAACGCTTAAAAGAATTCAATTCATTTTCTTCACAACAAGCGCCAGTTTTTAAAAGGTCCGTTGCCTTTTCAATTTCACTCCTTTCCAAGCTAGCACCTCTGTAGACTCACAAGCAGACGAGTATTCGCACTACCACAATTATTATTCTGAATGGGAAGAGAGAGCAAAAAAAAATCTTGCTTAAGATCCGTCTGGTTATATTCTTTTCGTGATGTCACATTCGAATTGAAGTAATGGCAGAAATAAACGTGACTGTTGGGACAATGCCATCAGTTATAGAGATAAATGGAACGCGAAATGTGGAATTGGTCTGTGTTTAAATGTGGTATTTGTAGAGGTGTAAATCGTTTTCCTGGGAATGATGATTGTATTTTGGTTTATATACCTAGTAAGTTTGATCAGTGTCTCTCGCTCACCATTGATGGTATACCTGGGGGGTGTTTCATAAAGCTGTTCGTAAAGTTACGCATGACTTTACGAACGACTTGAATATGAAGTGCCAAATTGGATGCTCAAAATTTTTCCTGACGTTTTAACAAAATGAGACTGCATTTCCCATAATCTCAATTAAATTGTTGCAAAAGATATATTTTGCAATAGAAATGTTTGTAAACAGTAGTAATGTTAACCTACATCTGTACATTTCACATTTAGCTGAAGTGATTTTTAATGATTGAGAATCCCATTTGGCTTGCCACATTCAAGCCGTTCTTAAAGTCATTCGTAACTTTACGAACAGCTCTATGAAACACCCCCCTGCTCATTAAAATGATAGAGAGAAGATATAAGGAGGAAGAATGAATGGGCAAAAATGGTCTCGAGGAAACGTAGAATACAAAACACTTCATTGAAAAAAAAAACATAAAATTGAGTTCCACCATACCTGTCTTCTTTACGTTGATTTATATTCTTTATTATACCCTTCTTTCTTTCTTTTCTTTCCATCCTTCTTCCTTTCTTTCTGTCTTTCTGTTATCGTTATCTATCAATTTTCATTCTACGGGCAACAGAGAAGAATTTCTCTTTTGTGAACCCTAATCCATATGCCATTCCGTCTCATCTTTTGCTATCTTTTGTCTATTGCTTTGTATGTATATCTTGTATTCCTTTTTACTGGTCAAATAAATAAATAAATAAATAAATAAATAAATAAATAAATAAATAAATAAATAAATAAATAAATAAATAAATAAATAAATTAATTAATTAATTAATTAATTAATTATAATAATAATAATAATAATAATAATAATAATAATAATAATAATAATAATAATAATAATAATAATAATAATAATAATAATAATAACTATACTGCGCTGTACCTCTATCAAGGTGCCATATGGCTAAGTAATTTATTTTTGTACTGGGCTATTACCAGATTACGTGTCCTTTATTGTAAAATGTTTGATCACTAAAGTGATTTTCTAAAAAGAACTTTAAACATGTTAAACGCAGCACTTTCTTCTGAATCATCTTTCTTCCTTTCCCATTCACTACTCTTCGTCATGTCTCTTCTCTTCCATTTGCACTTCAAATACATATATCTTTCTCATTCTCTATTTGTTTGTTTGTTTTCATTCATTTGTTCCATTGCACTCTCTTTACTATAGCTGGTCACTAAAATATCTGCAAGTTAGATTCCTCCAGGTTGGCAAGTATGAAACTGCATAAACCATTGCAATTCTATAGCAACAGCACATGAGGGTATTTATAATCAATACAATCAAATCGACACATTTATTACTTTCAATTTCTAAAAGTATTTAATATTCATAAACAACAATATCAATAAGATCTTTCTTTAATGGTCAACACCGATTACCTTCGATAGAATTCTAAGGCAGAATGTCTTTGCAAGCGTATGTTGCTCTTTGAACTGTTGAAGATACTTTCGAGGCACAATGAGAGCGTCTGAAATGTCCACAATTCAATCCTAATATCTAGTTAGTATGAAATCTTTGAAATCGATAAACCAAGAAGAGTAAAGGGAAATTGACTACACACAAACTTTAGTTTAATTCAACATGGGCAAAACAAAATATAAAAGTAAAGACGTAAGGATGTAAAGACACATTCTGCTAATGTCCTTTGCACACAAAGTGTCTTTTGAGTGACGTCATAATGCGTCAGCGACTGATGCGGTCTTCGACGCACCTTTTGAGACATTGGCTTAAAAGATGAATGCAAAGTGGAAAAACAAAATGAAAATGAAACATTTAACAAAAATTCTGAATTGTTGGTGCATATAGGCTAATAGCCTTCGGACTTGAATGGTGCATTTAATGACGCATTGCATTCCATTAAATGGACACCTTCAAAGTACAAACATTCCATGGATGTAAGTCTTTCATCTTACACCCGAAACGACATCTTATCGTTTTGACAGAACATGGTACCATGCAAAATTACTGCCGTAAGTCAAATAATTCCACTTACTTGGACTTCATCAGAAAAATACAGACATGCAGAGATATTTTTTCCATCATGTCCATTGAGCATGTTGAGTATGTGATGAATATAAGAAAAGGAATCCTGCGGGAAGCAACATTTTGGGAAGAGTCTGTAGAGACCACTCCACTATGAAAGAGAATTGAACGAATTCACTTTTCAGCTGCTTTTCGTGGTAAAATTTCAGGTTTGTATTAACAAGGTATTTAAAATCCTACCATTGGGATAACAGACTGGCTTGAGACTCAGATGAGCAAATGTTAAAATGCACCTTGGAAGATTGGGAGAGTGTGTGATGAAGTAAGGAAAAGTGCATTGTAGTTAGGAAGAAAAGGTGAGCGTAAGACAAATGTACGGTAGCTTTAAAGGCGACAGACAACAAGAAGTTATTAGTTTAACGTTTGGCAAACTTAATTGGCTCCACGCCTGAATGGCTCCGATTCAACCGGGCAAGAGCACGAGCCCTCATCATCATCATCATCATCATCATCCCAGTCGGCTAATGGAGAGGAAGCAAAAGAGATCTAATACGAGAGAGAGAGAGGATACCAGCATTAAATGGGCAGAGGTGCAAAGAAAGGCAAAAGGGGTAAGGATTCTAACCCCTCACAGCTCCCTCAACATGCTCAAGCTAGGAGCAGAGGGTGCTGTTCATGCTGTTTGTGCATTTATGTCATGAAAGGTTGTTGACAGTTATCGGTGGAAAATTGAAAATATTTAAATCATGAGAAATATGAAGGTTAATAAAGATGAAAAAATTACGAGAAGGATGACGATGTAAGCGGTATTAGAGCATAGGGGAGCATGTCATTGTATTATGACAAAAGACTAGGGGATTATAAAAAGAAATACATACATAGGCGAAGAAGGGACGGAATGACGATCTCTGGTACGATCAACATGACCACGGAAAGTCGAATGGCTTCATGCTTAAACCCCTCACAACTACCAAAAACCTGACCATGCCCCCCTTGAGAGAGCTCATGAGAGGATGGAAGGAGGGTAAACTGAGATCGTTAAGACATCATTTGGAAGAGGGGTCGCGTGCCAAATGACTTCATTGAATGCGAAAAGGGCAATCGCGGTGTTCAAGCAAGCTTAGCATGCGGAGCGATCATGCGGTGTGTTCTAATTAATAGCCATCCCAAACATTCTGTCATGTTTGGCATAGAGGGAGAAACAGAAGAAATAGAACGAGATGGATTCACAAAGACAACAAGATACAGACAGAGAGACAGATAGGAAGAGAAAAAAGTGACAAGAGAGAGGGAGGGGGAGAGAGAGAGACAGACAGACATGGGAAGGGGAGACAAGGAGGACATGCTAGGGGTGGGAACAGAAATTTGAAAAAGAAAGATAGGGAAGATGTTGAGAAAGGAAGCGAAAAAGAGAAAAGGAATAGGTAGAAACGAAGTGGGAGAGAGGTGAGCGGAAAGATGGGGATGGAGGGGGAGAGAGAGAGAGAGAGAGAGAGAGAGAGAGAGAAGCTTGGTCCAATCCAGGTGGAAAGAATGCTGCCCTATTATCGGACGTTGGCTAGATGGTAACCGTGCCCAATTTGTCGGCGTTCGTTTGAGGGTTCGGCTGGGGCAGGTGGTACCTACTCTCTTCATTTTCACGCTCAACCTCGCCGAGTTTGACGAGAAAATTGGCGTTGGGGCGCAGGAAGGGGAGAAAGGAGTCAACGACGAAATAGAAGGCGACATCATCAGATCATAGCAGGTTCGAATCTTTCGCTTTTTGTTGTTTTTTCTTCCTTTAAATAAATTTGCAAATACAACCATATCCCCTAATCTATATCTTTGACCAAGCTTTGACGAAATGGAGCAGAATTATGTCTGATTACAATTTTCGCTTAGTAGAAAAATTTCATTTAAAATTTCGGCAAATTCGGTCAGCCCCTCCCCATTTATGTTCTGGTAAGACTCCTACGAAGAATTAACCCTTTGAACTCTAACACGTCCGGCCCCAGCGTCCCAGTGTCCACCACTCTTGACCAGATGACCCATGACAAGACAAAGACGACTAGAGCTGTAACAAGAATCTCTAATTAATGATGACGCACCCAACGTATACTCACTTGATATTAGCACCATTCAATCAAGGACAGTGTAGTGATGAAGCAGAACTTAGCCCATAGGGTGGTAACATCCTTCCACTGAGGGCCTGTGGTGTGGCCATAGGGGGGTCATGGGGTTACGTGTCACCCCAAGCGCATAGTGGGGGGGGGGGGGGGTGAGAGAGGGGGATGAGGTGTGAGTGGGAGGGGAAATTGAAATGAAAATGTTACGACAAGCCCACAAGGGGAGCTTGTGCCCTTCGCTTTTCATACACCCAGTGTGACCGGTGCACCCCCCCCCCCATTGGTTGACTGAACCCATGTTACGCCATTTAATTCTATAATGCTGTCCAGTGAGCGACAGAAAGGGCTAAGAACCTTCGACTTAACCTGGGGAGCGTTTCATGAAGAGTCTTGTCGGTGATTTTCACTGACTAATTTGCTCTCAGCCAATCAGATGCGAGAATATTCAGTAGCTTATAACAATCGTCAGTGAAAATCACCGCCAAAATCTTCATGAAACGCTCCCCTAGACGGTTCTGCTTCATTAAGGATGTTTTAGTCATCGTTATAAGGAAATATGACAGGGCCACTCTTTATTGGTGGTGATCCCTCAAAGTGCATGACCTAACATCTGATTAAAGAACCATTTAGAGAAGTTGAGGCTAGAACGTCATGACGAGTGATACAGGACAACTAATTGATCCGACAATGTCATTAATCGCAGATTATTCCTTAGGTCGTTAAAATCAAGTCAATTTACAGAGGAAGGTTATCAGTGGATTTTTTCTTCTCACTGTGAACATGGGCCGCAGAAGCTGAGGGGCTGGGGTGGGTTACATTCCCCCGCCCCCCCCCCCCACTACACACACACACAATTTCGGCTAAAAGTGAAAAATTAAAGATATTAAAATGAATAATGAAAATACAATATAAAGACCCATAAGCTGTCAACACTAAATATTTTTTTTTTTTTTTTTTTTTTTTTTTAGCCCTCCATAGGCTATTTTATTGAGTTAAATAAACATTTCACAACGTAGAAAAATGTATTTTACACTCAAATGAAATACAATACTTTACATTTCTCTCTTTTAGTTTTAAACAAACAAAGATTTAAGTGACTGCCATTTAGCAACAAATTTGTTATGTGTACCTGAAATAAGATTAATATATCTCTCATCTTCATAATATTGAATAACCTTTTTCTTTATGATACTAAAAATAGGAATTTTATTATTAAGCTTTTGTACGAACATTTGTTGTTTGATCAAAATTACTATTTTAATTGCTTGTAAAGCCATGAAAACCCAAGGGCTTCAAGGGTCTCTGCCCCCTGGAACCCGCCTGTTTGGGTGTCAGCCCCCCCCCCCCCCCCCCCCGCCAAAAAAAAAAAAAAATTTCGCAGCCCCTGGTGAGGTGAATTAGGAATTGCTGCGGCTTGTCGCAAGCTAAGTTTGGATCACAAACCATGTAATTTTAGCATCTACAAACTTAAAATTTAGTAGGCAAGCGTTTATCAACTCTTCTGGATTTTCTCAAGTGAAAACGAGTAAAACTTATTATTCTGATCCCATTTTACCTTGGACTATGTGACTGCTACTTATGACGTTTTACCAGGCACATGAACAAGCGATGATATGGAAAGTGCTAGTAGAAACGTGTGATTATTACTGATCATTCGTCATGCCTTCTGTCCGCCACGTATATGCTCGCTGAGTGCAAAGACCATATCTTTTCCGGGCTGGGGAGAATTTGTGAAAATGATGAGATTGGGTTTCAGTGTCCTGCTAACTTTGCTATGCCGATATGTTTGAGAATTCGGAAAAAGCAACAGCATATTCATAAAGTCAAAATGTAATTTATGAAATTAAAAAACAACTCACAGCTTTCTAGCATTAACGAATCGATTATTGTTCTTTGGTGATCTCTTACATAAAAATGTCGATTTATAATTATGTTCATGTTTATGCTTATGTATGAAAGAAGGACAGAATATTGATTCATATCATTGGTTTATTAATAAATACAATATAATACATTTTAAAAGGGTGCAATTAAACCCAGATTTAAAAAGATCAAACATAAAGTGACTTTCGAGCAACCAGGGGTGAGTACCTATCACTTGATTTTGGGAGGAAAGGTTTTCTTCTAACGTTTTATGCGAATCATTCTTGCCCTTCCATAATATATTTTTTCCTTCGGATAACTTAAACATGTTAAACGAACAAGAAGATTTGCGGTTGTGAGTTTGTCTCCGACCAAGAAAAGATCTATCAATCTATCTCCTTCTCCCTCCTCTCTCTCTCTCTCTCTCTCTCTCTCTCTCTCTCTCTCTCTCTCTCCTTCTCTCTCATATCTCTCTCTCTCTTTCCAGTAAGTGTAATATTCGAGAACATAATCACAAGTTGATATTCACCTCACATGATTGAGAACCAGAGGCATAATCAGCAATCATCAGCTGGTCCTGACTGCATCAAGGAGAAGGACATGAGCTCTTGGCCTGAGATCAAGTACTAAATATCATGAATCATGTCTTATATAGAGAGGAAACGTTAATCTCTTGAAACTTGTAGAGAGTCACATCCATTCTTTCAAGACAAAGCTGTACGGATGAACTGCAAGTATATAGGGTTCGTAACTCCTGCAGATTCAATACACTACATTTTTACGTACAGTGATAACGGTACCTTAGCAGCTATGAGGAATCCAGGATTTTGAAACGGTTGAGTGAAGCAAACTTTGTGGGAGTTGACCTAAAACTAGTGGGAAGCGTAAATGAAGGGATCACATAGTGGACATCACCCCCTCTCCTTGGATCTACCAATGGTAGTTCATACTGGATTTATCAGCTCACTTATTTCACATCTCAAGTAGATCTCTCTCTCTCTCTCTCTCTCTCTCTCTCTCTCTCTGTTTCTTTCTATCCCTTCCCCTCTCTTTCTCTCTCTATGTATTTCTCTCTCTTTCTTCCATCACCGTATCGGTAGACTTTCGCTATATGACTTGTCACAAATCCATTTTTATTACATCATTATACTTCCACTGTTCGTTACTATTTCTACTGTTCTCGCACTTGGAATTTAAGAACCGAAGAGAAGACCCCTCCCCCCCCCCCCCCCCCACTCCCGGATACGCCCCGGAGAATGCTGGAATGCATCATCTTGCAAATGTATTATTGTTTACATCATGGCCCCTGACAGCGTCTTGCTCTTTTACGGTCCTCTACGATGGTCCCTCAAGCACAACGTCTGGAGACCAAAGCGCTGCGAGCGCTGGGTTTGACCGGGCCAAAGGATACACCTCACCAGAGCTCATCGCTCTATAGCCGCCGGGAGGCCTGGGCGGAGTTAAGACGTGTCCGAACAAGCAGTGAAACCACTGGAATCCAACAGAAAATAGATTTCAAGTTCACACTTATTATATCTCAGTCTCACCAAAATTCTAAGGAATGGAAGTTCTTGACTTGCTGTTAAGTATTAAAGCACAGAAACTTAGCGAAGATGGGGTTAATATTTACGTCGGTATTGAAACTGATAATTCCGACTGGGGTATGAAATGTGCTCCGAGAGTTGAACGATGAAAATATTGTCTTAAAATAGAAGTTGACATCATTGTTTTGAAGCTATGTCATAGCTTAGCAGGTGTTCTTCATCCTACCTAATGCAAGCATGCAGTGTTACCTGACATATAGACGTAATCAACGACACTTTTCGCGTCTTCTATCGCCTTGATTGCGTGAAAACTTTCTAGATTAACGTCATCCACCATCTCTCCCCCAGCCCCCCCCCCAGCCCCCCCCCCCCCCAGCCGCTATATACCATCCCATAATCCTCCCCCTCCCCCCCACCCGTCTGTCTGTCTGTCTCCCTCTCTTTCTCTGCATTTTCCCCTTCAATAGGAATATATTACCGAATATATAGAAAGACAGTGCGAGAGAAACGCTTTATTATCATGGTTAACTAAGTAAAGAGCAATTTGCTCAGAGCTTCAAAATGTGATGGACCGCCTCAAAATGTAAAATGAACGAAATCATTCTATATACTCTTTTACATATCATTGAATATCAAACGATTTTTAATGAAAGAGAGTGGACTCCTCACCAGCAAATCCAATTTGGCAGAAGTAATTTTGAAGAGATAATCAGCAGCCTTTTCCTGACAAACAATGTCGGTATTTTGAATTCATCATTAATTCAACTATAAGCATGGCAAGCTAGATCCGCCGTTCCAAGGCTGTTCCTTTATATTACGAAAGCTATAATACCTTGCTCACGCCTTCGATTTTCTCATAACACCACTCCCGTGCAAAAATTCGTTAAGTCAGGTTAATGAAGGAAAGAAAAAATTAATTAATAGACCATGATACTGTTTCGCTTTTTGTCAATTACGTGCGTCAATGCAGCAGTATTTGTCTAATAATTTCTGCCTTCCCCCTTTTTGGGTCGATGTGACATGAGGTTCTTCAAATAATTGATTAATTGATTAGAATGTCAATGACATAATCTTCAAATGCGTGTTTGGGTTAGGATCGGGGACAATTAACCCTCATCTGAAGATGACTGAGAGAACAAGAATACCGCTATGAGGAGAATATGGATCGATGACTGAAAGAAAGAAAGAAAGATACCAAAAAACACCAATGTTCGCCTTAATATGAGATAGTTGAAGGTCATACTGTATGGTGTCTTTAAAGTATAGTCCTTTGATTCAGAGGGGTGTAGGGACACAAATTTTGTTAAGGGGATGACCTCTCAATCTCTTGCCCGAATATCCATTTTCAAATTTTACGAGTGAGCGAATCAAGCGAGAGAAAATGGCACTTTATAGCAGTAGCATTGCAATTTCGTAATCAAAATATTAAAAAAAAATCATCCAGACAGTCTCGCTGCCCGAATGTAATTTCGAAATTCTCAGAGGAGGACGAGGAAGAGAAGAAAGAGGAGGAGAAGGAGAAGAAGGATGAGGAGGAGGAGGAGAAGGAGGAGGAGGAGAAGAAGGAGAAGGAGGAGGAGGAGGAGAAGGAGGAGGAGGAGAAGAAGGAGAAGAAGGAGGAAGAGGAGAAGGAGGAGGAGAGGAAAGAGGAGGAGAAGGAAGAGGAGGGGAAGGAGGGATACAGTCACCTAACCTCATACTGTATAGTGTCTCCAAAGTTATCCATAATCATGATAATTACTGGAATGAAAAAAGTGAGAAACCGACAGTGACCTCCAAGTAGAAACACTTCGCGCAATTTATTGTCAAAAAACGATGAATATTTGATGCGATGTTTTGTATATTTAGCAGATGACACCGGGTTCAAATTGATCGCTTTTCTATCGATTGCCACCGAGCACGAATTATTGTTTCCTCTCTTCTTCCCGCTCATGTCTACCCCATTGAATGAAGTCCAAACGATTAATGAATACTGCATGTACTACACATGCTTAATTTCGTGATAAAAAAGGAATTATGTGCTTCACAGGCAAAATCGAATTAACCGCTTTTTGGGAAAAGAATCGAACTTCATATTGATCTTCTACTGGTCGACAGGCTGTCTCGAGAGATGACTTGTTATTATAACCTTTCATAAATAATTTCATCCTGAAAAAAGTTTGGACGTTCCTACAGTGAATGAGGAATTATTTCTCTTTCTTTTTTCCAGTTTTTTTATTACGAACTAAAGTTTGTCACCCATCTTTAACATACCTATTAAAGATTATTCTGTACAGAAAATAAAACTGTACTGATAATCTACCATAATAACCTGTAACAGCTACCCGTCATGTCCCCAGCCGAATGGTGACAAGAAAAGAGAAGAGAAGAGAAAGAGAGAGAGAGAGAGAGAGAGAGACAGATAGACAGACAGACGGGGTGGGGGGCTAGAATGAGCAGATGCATAACAAGGGGGTGATTAGAAATTCTTCTTATGCGTAAGTTACTATTACAATTATCATCACTGCTGTTATCATCACCATCATCATGATCATCATTTTCATCATCATCGTTAACATCATTGTTTTCATCATCATCATCATCATCATCATCATCATCATCATCATCATCATTTTGAAGCGCCAGGAGTGTCAATTCTGACAGACATGAGCGCTATATAAGAACGCACTATTATTATTACTATTATTATTATTATCATAATCATCATCATCATCGTCATCGTCATCTTTATCATCATTATCATTATTCATCATCGAATTATCATTGTAAACACTATATTTTTGTAGGAAGAAAAAGATTGCAATTAGACAGTGAACTAAAAAACTAAAACAAAACCAAACAAACAACAAATCTGAGAGACATTTTTAGTTTGGGACGTGTTTGATATTCGAACATTCCCCTTTATTCCTCTTTACTAATATAATAATGGTCTTTAAAATGATATATAAATGAAAGCACACTTAACCGGTATCATCTCTGCGGCTTTGAGAATACATTCTTCTTTTTGTTTCAATTTAATTCAATTCAAAGCAACATTTATTTTCTTCCACTTGACTTGCAAGAGTTAACCCATTCGTGACAGAGGGTCCACATTATGTGGTTTGGTCTAATAACTTTTTATGCAAAGCTCTAAAAATCATACCAAATACATGAGTAGAAAGAGCAAAAAATTCTACACTTACTGTGCCCATTTTTGTTGCATCGATATTTGTTGTTTGATGCTGAATTTTTTTAAAAAGGAAAATAAGCATTAAAATCCTTAAATTGGCAATGCGATGAAAATGTTAAAATTACTGTTTTTCCTTGCAAATTGGCTACTTTATGAACTCTCATCATACATTCTGTCAATTCATATTTATTTCAGATACATGATGTTTTATAAGAAAAATGTAGCAATAAAAGAAAAATGTTGGTGTTGCCAATTTGAAGAATAAAAGCTGATCAAATTAGGCTTTAAATAATTCCTGTCACGAATGGGTGAACTATCATTTCTTCCAATTGTGTACAGTTTATACATAGTAACATAATACATGTATATTGATTCATCAATAATAAAATGAATGACGGAGTGTTTTATACCAAGAAAATGTTTCAGGAGAAACAAGTCAAAGCATGAATACAAAAAACAAAAACAAAAAAAGCAGGGAGAGAAATGATAAGGAAGAAGAAAAAAAGGCAGCTAAACGAAAGGTGACTACCCTTCTAAAACGTGGGGTTTAAGGCGACACGTTTGATGTTATCATTATCTTACATGAATGCATGTTGTCGTTACTTGGTCATATGCGAAACCATTTCGTGACATAACTGTAATTATCGTCCACGTGTTGCCCCAACGTACAGTCCATTTTACCCATTAGTAAAGGCTATTAGTTTGCAATTTTCAAACGCGTGCATCTAGCACAATTTTATGTTCGAAATCGGTATGAGAGAGAAAGAGAGAGTGGGAGAGAAGGAGAGAGAGTTAAAAGGGTAAACCTAAATATCAAAGGACGTCTTCTTTCGTTTTCTCTCATCTTTGACATTTTCAGGGTGGTATAATTGCTGTAGCATGCGTGAAAATGCGCTGACATGGGCTTTGAAAGGGTAGGGATAACGAGAAAAAACGGTAACAGTTGTGCGAGCCACGCCCGAATGGGCATAGCGGAAAGCGTTGCTGGCACCCCCCGTGTGTGTTTCAACCATAGCAGGGCTTCAGCGAGCGCGGGGCGCGACCCTTCCGCGCCCGGGGACCGAAGCTGTATCCCTCGCCTCCCCGCTGGTCCCGCACCGCAGGTCTGCTATTAAAACCCCATTAAACGGCCATAAGAGACGGCGGACGGGTGGAAAAATAACAACTCGAATGTTACTGGAAATGCGATGACAGCCGACGAACTGCCTGGGGTGCAGATTTCTCCCCTCTCTCTTCTCTTCAATTCATTCTCCAAATCGCGCTTTCTCTTTTAAATAAGAGATTCCATCTGATCAAAACTGTCTTGCAATAAGACGATCATAGAAAATACTCAACAGACGGTCGACCATTAGTCGCTCATGGTTTTCAAATTTGGAAACAATTAGCGCGCCACGCCGCCCAGATGCGGATATTTCCTTATGGCTCAACGATTTCTTAAAACGAAGCATTTCATTGGAAGAGAGGGAGGGGGGGGGGGGGGGGGGGAGAAAACAAATAATCTTTGGTATGGAAGACTTGATATGCTTTCATTAACCTGGTCAAGCAAATCATCTTGTTGATTTTACATTAGATATGATTTGTCTAATAAAAAGGGAATAATTTTGTATTCGGTTGTTAGTTTTGTCACAATCCTGCGTGAACGATTCATTCTGTTGCTCACGTCGATAGTTCTTGTTTAGTGACAGTGTAGTCAAGTCTCTTTCAAAATGAGGTCAATTAACCGTTCACTTTGTAGTAATTTAGTATTTACTTTGATGGAATAACTAAATTATCTAGTTGTGAACTTATGGACAAAAAACTCTCTCTCTCTCTCTCTTTCTCTCTCTCTTTCTCTCTCTTTCTCTCTCTTTCTCTCTTTCTCTCTCTCTTTCTCTCACTCTGACTCTCTTATCGATTTATATCGCACCCTTCGAATAGATGGGTTCTAAATGATTGACTGATTTTTTTTTTCATCAGGTATAACACAAAGAATACAAAACATCAAAACCTTGACAGATAGCCCATGAAAGCCAAAATAGGCTTATTTCCAATGGGGTACTATACATTGAACTGATGAGAAGTAACCAAATATCAAAGATACAAAACTACACACTACGTTAAACAATATCAATACAGAACATAAAAGTATAAGCAGAATAACTGATAAAACTTAAAGAATATAAAGTTACATAAAACGTGAGACTACAATGTAACGAACGAAATAAACTATTTACAGTAATGAGAAATGTTAACATTATAGAAGGGACTCATTTTTTCAGATGTTGTTTTAGTAATCTTTTAAAATGTGAAAATTGTTTTACTTTTTTGACATGTTTAGGGAGAGAATATGTATATCTTAGAATAAGCTAAAAGCTAAACCTTCATTCATTTAGTCAACAAAAACTATCATGAAGATCATTGAGATTATAACATTCGAATTAGCAAAACCAAGCCTATTTTCTTTAATATAATTATATTTTCAATCTCATTGAGCTTGTTACGTCATAATGTCAGATGCTCACGGACGTGCATATTGAGCAATCCAATCAACGCAGATTATCATCAAATATTTTTTAACAAGATGAACTATTACACATCGTATTCAACAAGTTTATTATACTTTCATCTCCCTCGACTTCCACAGATATCTAGATTTTCCAACAGAGAAAAAAATCCTGTTGATGATAAATATCACCAAGCTTTGAATGCGATTTATTGTTTCATCGCACTAAGGGAATATTAATCTATGTATTTCATCTACTCGCTGGACTAAATTTAGTGCAATTAAAATCAATTCATAGAAATTATTCACCGAAAGCACCTCTTTGCACATGACAAACACGCTAAAGGGACTTTGTAATTGGGAGCTATATTTATGACATTGTACATCTTGATGATTATCTACTGAATTTGTTTGCAACAATATTTCATCTCTTTATTTGTATTTGTTTTATAAATCTGTGTGTGTGATGCAAAATAAATTTGCTAAATTATAATCTGTCTAATTTATGCCATGAAATTCGATGACTTATGATAGATGATAATAGATAAGAAGAGAAATCAAAGAAGCACATGTATTTCAAACATGTCAAATGTATTTCAAATGTTATATGAAATAGAAGAAAGTCATAGTTGTAATAAGCCATGTAGCTAATTAAAGTCTGTAGAAGATGCTGCCATATGAAAAGTATTTTCACTTAATAACAGAAGTAGAAAACTAACTGAAGTATACGGAATTAGCATTAAGCAAAGTGATAACAAAAATCCCACCAAAGGAATTAAAATAAACGTCATTTTTCGTAACACTGGTAAAATATAACTTCAGTTTGATCATAATGTCTAAACTACTATATGAAAAACGAATCATCTAAAGTGTTTATCCATGGTTTATCACAACACATCTTGAATAACCATAAATACAATCTTCTGTATCATCACATAGGCGCAAATATTCTAATTTAGAAGTGATAAGCGCCTCTAAACTAAAAAACCAACCATCACATGTCATGTGACTATTCCTCAGTTTTTTAGTCAAATAATAATGCGATTTCTATTCCTTCAATCCGCTTCGCACTTAAACTCATGCGATACATATCTTCGATCGTTATCTCACAAACCCCCTTCGCTCTAACGGCGTGAGGAGAAATGCGTTGAGAGAAAAGTTATCCACCGTTCAGTTTACTGTAAAATGGACTTTTTGATTTGAGCGGCTTATCGGTAATCTGACTTTCATGCGGCGGTAGGCTTTGCATAAATACTGCACAAGTTTCGCTGATGCATTTAAAAGGTGATGTGTGAGAGATTTGTGGTGCGCACATCAACCGTACTGTACAGTAGAATAAGCATGTATTTTGTATTATTTATTTTACTCCCATGTCAAGCTTTATGCCCAATAAACTAATACGAAGTAACAGGATTTAGCAAAGCTTAGCATATATAAGTCTGTAGCATTCTCTTTATAACGAATTCAAGACGTGGAAATCACAATGATAAAAAAAATTATCATTATTTTGCTGGACATCTAGATGGTAATTTCCCTTTCTTGTTCTTTTAATGTTTGTGGCTAATAACGATCATAAAAATATTTAACACTAGACATAACTCTATATTATCCATGTTTCTTCCATTTAACTGCAGAGTATCCAAATAATGAAGAAAATATATATTAAAAAAATAACAAACGTTAATATTACTGAAAAAAAAATCATTTCATTCATTTCCATTTACAGAAAATGTACAGCTGTATAACATGAAAATTACAGTTTACACGTCATGTTAAAAACAATCACATCAATAACTAAAAAAAGCTGTCCCCTACAGTAAATTTTATTCGTATATCATACGTATTGTCAGTAACACATTTTGCATCATGTATGTAAGACGTAAAGCTTCATTTTCTTTTTTAATTTATGTTCAAATTTGTACAAAGGTACGGATAATAACATATAATTGTGCACACAATGCACATGGTAATTACTCTGTTCAGCAAAGATAATACCAAAACACCATGCTATCTGAAAGGTGTTGTTGTTTTTTACCAATCGTTTTCAAACAAATCTTATGTGATATCCACCAACACGCACAGACAAACAAACAAACAACACAAACGCCAAAGATAATCTTCCTCTTCTTTTTCTTCTTCTTCTTCTTCTTCTTCTTCTTCTTCTTCTTCTTCTTCTTTTTCTCTTTTCTTTCTCCCTCTTCCTAATATCCTCAGGGCTCACTCTTCGATTCTGATGAACGATACTTGAATGCAGCCATTATATCGGAAGCAATCTCCAAAAGTGCGCGGTCATTAAATAGTTAATGTTCTTTGTGATTAGAGAATAAATTATTATACTTAGGTTGATTCTGATTCATGAACATTGAGTTTGCATTACTTTGAAACATGTACCTTTTTTTTTTAACTGCAACGCGTTCTTTGTTGTTTTTATCTTAAAACTGGTATCGTATTGTCCTTTTGGAAATATCATTAAGCTATGTTTTTTTTTCTTGAAGGCAAAATTAGCTGCTCTTCTGTTTCTAACTAGCAATATGAAATACCAATTCAGCTGTAATTATTCACCTGTCGTATCTAGTTTACTATCCGTTTATATGACCGTGAGAAGGTCTGAAGAGACCGAAAATATGACAAACAATGACAAATGACATGATTACAAAACTGATGAATATGATTAGTGACAAAAGCACCTCACCGTATAGAGTCATGGCATAATGATTGTTATCTTACTTACTTAAGATTGTATTATCATCATGAGATTGATATATTACATGAGCCGGCTGAGAAAATAATGGCTATGTCATAACCAAGGACTCTGTGATAATTGACAATATTCCACGTTTTCTGTCGACTCGATATTCAGGGGAGCAGTAACAAGCGGTTACATTCTGTATTACTCCATAATCATTTTGATCTTAATGTTATTTCCACTGAGTGTCGGGATGGCAATTAATTGACAAGAATCAAAACCAGGATTATACATCGCAATTGTAGAACACGCTGATGACCTTTATGCAACAATTATAGCGCTTTCGTGGCTTAAAACAGAAAAATAATAATTATTAAATTGTGAAATAAGTTGGGAAACATCCAGTAACTATATTGTGAAATTAAATTTGACAACTGTATCAGAATATTGAGAGAGAGAGAGAGAGAGAAGCGATCACAAGATGACGTAAATGTAGCAAATAGAAGGCGGTAAAGGGTTGAGGGCATGAAATGTCATACAGAGTACACAGGCCCATACTAAAGAATTATTTGTTAATGTTCTTACTGTCTTTCAACTGAACTCTTACTATTGTACAATATTACTTTTCAAACACAAGCAGAATTTGATATACTTCATAAATCATTATCGTCAATGCTGTACACGATCATCATACAAGAAGTAGAAATCAGTACCAATAATTGTGTGGACTATAAAAAGTGCATTATTCACTTTTAGACATCATGTTCCCAGTTGTCTTTGATAATCGTCCATTAGAAACAAAGTTACCTAATTCAGTGTATACTTTTAAAAGAAAGCTGAAATCCTATTCAATCACAAGTGTTTGAAGTTTTGATTTTACAACCCATTATTGTTACATGGCGGTTTGTGCTGTATATTTTATTTTTTTAAAAATCCCTTCTCAATTATCTATTTACATTTACTGCTTTATTATCATTGAAATGATCAATACATTATTATTGATATTCATGCAATACGATTTGCATTTTATCAAGGGTTGTCTTCCCGACATATCCGTGTTTTGTTTTGTTTTAAATGGCCACCCAATTCCAATTAGGCTTTATCTTGTATTATTACTTGTTTTATTATTTTACTTTCATTCTGTCGTGATCGTACACTGTTTTATATTTTATTGAAATTTAATAATTATTCATTTTCACTGAATTGAACTGAGTAACAAATGTTGAAGAAATTTAACAAACGAAACCATACATAAGCTGCTTTTTGCCTTTCCGACCTCAAAAACCGTGTTGGTAACTGATGAGTTAACGTTCGAATGCAGGGAATGAAATTATGTTCATCTTGTAAGAAGAGATGTCGATCCATCTTCCGAATTGGGAAATCAGATGGCGCGATGAATTTATACTAAAATTAAAAGTTTCCTCTAAATAACACATCGTTAATTTCAAATTATGAAGGGTTGCTTCTGCCGCCCCATTAAATCGACACCACTGCCTGAAGAAGTTTATAGACTAATTCTGTGCCCTTGCCATGAACTTTCTGAATTCGTTTCATTCATTGATGGATAACAAGTCCTTGACTCGAAATGATGAAACGAACATTGGTGTCATAAAGTTTTCTGATGCCTAGCACAGATCAATGCACAAATAAACACCAGGGCTGGAAGATGAACAATTCCTCGTTTACTTGAGTAAACTACAATTTATTCTCATAATTACACATCAGTTGGATGACTTAGATCCATCCGAATCCATTTGTGTTCCCTCTTCATCCGTGTAATTCATGGAACCATAATATCGACTCAATGTTTTGTTCCAAAATGACATTTTGATTGATCTTTTTGTCTCCTTTCATAGGTCCTTTCTTCTCCCGATCTGACGCCAACATTATCCCTAAAGCCGAAACTGTTATGGAGACCCATCTAGCTTTTGAGAAAGGGGCTTAAAGCTCGTAAACTGTGGTATGGGTCTTTTGTAGACCGGTTCCTGACCTTTTCTACTCGGGGATGTTCCCTTTGAAAGAGTTGACAGATCATAAAAGACGTCAGAGGTAAAATGTTAACGATTATGTTTGATTATTTTGGGCAGGGAAGGCCTCGCGACAATAAGCGTGAAATGGCAAGGAGATCGATCGGTAAATTACGAGCTTGACTTGTGAAAAGACTGTCTGAGGAATGAGAAAATGTGAAAAGGATTCTGGGGCTAATTAAACAAGAGGGCGATTGTTGTTTGGTATCGATGTCAAGTCATCGATATTTAGACGACTTTTGGCGTCAACTCAAACACGCCTTGTAAATGACATTTGCGATGCAGACGGTAATCGAGGAGAAGGATGAGGCGAAAAGATAAACAATTATCTCATATAGTCATAATGAGAGAATTGAGTATAACAGTGAGGTAATACTCGATCTAATTTGAGCATAATAACTTATAATTCTTTATGCGTTTTCCGAGAACACATGAAAACGAAGAGAAATTCACACTTTTCTGAAAAATGCTAAGACTTAAGCGTTCTAAAATCATCAGAAGGTACTTTAAGAAAAATAACCGAGTTTCACTATCGGGGGAGCGTTTCATCAACATTTGTTGTCTGACAAGTTGTCAGATCTGACATCTTTCCTTGATTTCGATTGGCTGAGGAGCATCGTTACTATGCCACTGTCGGATAAAACAGACTTTGTCGGATAAAACATCCGACAAGTCCTTTCATGAAACGCTCCCCTGACCTTCTAGATTTCATGCAAGAGTCTTTGTTGTTGTTGTTGTTGTTGTTGTTGTTGTTGTTGTTCCCTTTAACAAATAGACCGATACAAGTCATGCAAGGTGAGGGCAGAGAATTTAAAAAGAAAGGAAGAACAATGAAAAAAGAAATAGAGAGGGAGAGAGAGGGGAAAAAGACTTTTATGACTAAGAATAGTTTGGAGGCTATATAGAAATATGGCAAACAGGACAAATTAGACTCAAGATGAATGAAGGAGGATTACAAAACAAAAATAAGGTCTTGTCTAAAAGGGGAAGGGGTAAATATGATTATTGAAATACGTTTCGGAAAGAATTTTAAATCAATAAATCTGGTAGAGATTACAGAATAGAATACAGATAAAAAATACTTTATGAGTTAACCGTCAAAATGGATTACACCTCAAATGTAACTTATTTCTTTTAACTTACAGAATTGGAGAAAACTGAAGTCGACATACCGGAAATCCATCATCCATCAGATTACAGAAAATGACTAAAAAGAAGGAATGAAATATACTCATTCAAAGAGAAACAACTATAGTGAGAGTTCACTCTTGGATACAAAGTTGATTTTAGCGTGTCAGTTTATCTGATCACTTTATCATAAAAGCATTTTCGTTCGACACTTTCCAAGGATGATATTTCGGGCAATAAATGCTCTTTTCACCTATAAGGTGTCAATATGATTATGAAGTGGAAGTAACGGTCTACTGATCGAGGAAATAATTATTCTTTAACACAAAACTATGTTTCTGGAGGCCGACTCCGAAAAGATTAATGATATAGATTTCGTAAAGAAAGATGGAGAATCGGTGAATAGCGAATGGATACATCAGAGTAAAATGGAGAATGGCATTATGAAAATCTCCGGCCTTGCTGATATACATGATGACGATGATTTTCTATCAACTTTGTCTGGCTCCTGTGCTAATATGCACAGGGTGTTTTTTTTTTGTTTTTTTTTTTTTGTTGAAGATGCTTTTATTACAATCGTTAAGGGGGTCAATAACTGCCACCTTGTACATGTTGTAATAACCCAAATAAAGATCTTGCCTATAAGCCTTTTAGACGTCATGCCCCTGTATAAAGCTGATAATGTCATTCTTCCATCGTAACAAAATGTCCGATATATTCTTGATAAATTAGCACAAGATCATGATTCCTATATACACATACCAGTCAATAAAGATATGCTATATCATGAATATATCATACACTATCTTGATAGATCATTTGGATCAAAGCTTATAATGGTCTTTGTGTGACAACGTATAGTGTGTATAAATTCATTTCAGAAAATAGGCCTACTTAACAATTCAAAGGAAAAAATGCTCTCGTAGAGTAAAAATGGCATTTTAAAAAATGACAATCAATGAATTGTTTCGAATAAACATAAATAAGTGAAATTAAAGCATTAATGAATACGACGATTTCTGAAAAAAGGGTTAATTTTGAAACTGTTCGTGAATCCAGAACATTTCACTGTGTTTTTAATGGGGCATATTTTAAGATTAACAGGAACCAAATCTGTTTACATCGTTAAATTTGTAAGATATGTATTTTGCTGACATATATACTCAAATAATGTAATACTTAATATACAGATAGCATGCATATGTAAATGTATACTTGAGGATTTATATGACACACCACACACATTAATCACTTTTTAACAGAATGTTAACGAGGTAACGATGATGTAACATCTGTCTAATTTCTCAGCAGTTTTTTTTTTAAATGTATTAAATTCCGCTTAATTTGATCCGAATAAAGAGCTTAGACAATTAGCAAATATACAGATCATAAATCATCAATGATAATCCGTCTTGAAATACGTTGTGTGTAATAAAGTCGAGTAGCGGGTAGGAATAAGGAAAGGGATATATGCGTATAAAGAAAGAGGTATACGTCGTTTGCATAATCATTTGTAAAGAAAATGGAGAATGCTTGAATGAAATAAGAGGTAGGTTAGATGTAGAATTTCCTGTAAAACAATACATTTTCAGGGAATTACAAACACTTCTTTGTATAAAGGGTAACACAATTTAACCCATTCGTGACAGGAATTATTTAAAGCCTAATTTGATCAGCTTTTATTCTTCAAATTGGCAACACCAAAATTTTTCTTTTATTGCTACATTTTTTAAATCAAAAGTCATGTATCTGAAATAAATATAAATTGCCAAGAAGTATGAAGAGAATTCAAAAAGTTGCCAATTTGCAGGGGAAAATGGTGATTTTAAACTTTCCACTGCATTGCCAATTCAAGGATTTTAATGCTTATTTTCCTTCAAAAAATTTTCAGCATCAAACAACGAATATTGACACAACCAAAATGGGCACAGTTTGTGTAGAAATTTTTGCTCTTTCTACTCATGTATTTGGAATGATTTCTAGGGCTCTGCATCAAAAGTTATAAGGCCAAACCACATAATGTGGACCCTCTGTCACAAAGGGTTAATTGTACTTCAGCAGCGCAAATGAGTATTGACTTACGTGCTAACGATTCATGATGAATAGTAAGTAAGCATTGTATTTGGACGCTCGATGCGGAAATTTCCCTCCTGCATTAAATGTTTACTTTGAAATAATACAGTGGACTCTACAAACCACCAGCCCTCTCTCACTCACTCTCTCTCTCTCTCTCTCTCTCTCTCTACTCTCTCTTTCATATATTCATTTTTATCCTTTTGTCTTCTTTCACTTTTAATCATAATTCGGGGGGGGGGGGGTTACCCCTCTCATCCTCTGTTTCTCTCTACATTTTTTCACATTTCTCTTCATCCCCTTTTGTCTGTCATTTTTTTTCTATCGCTCTCTCTCTCTCTCTCTCTCTCTGACTCCCTCTTTAACAACAGCAGAAAAAAAACAGCATCTGATTTTTCTTTTCATACCCCTCCTCATTTCTCTCAATCTATCCGTTTTTCTTTGTTTCCCAATATTATGTCTTTCTAGCCTTTTTCAATCCTCATGTATCTGTTTCTCTCTCTCTATTTTGTTTTCCTCTCTGTATTTATTTCCCTCTTTCTCTCTCCACCTCTCTCTGTCTTTTTCTCAGTCTCTGCTTCTCTCTCCTCCCCCTGTAAACTAACTATGCACCAATAGGTAAAAGAGAACGGATCTGAATAATTGATTTAAAGAATTAAAGCAATTACCAGTACATCTGCCTCTTTCAATTGCTTAATATCTTGCAATTTTCCACTCGATGAGAGTCAAGCGAATGACTATGTTCGATTTTGCTATTTCATAGGAAATAGCTCTGAGACCTCACCCTACCCCCCCCCCCCACCCCCCCCCCCCCCCCCCCCCCCCCCCACTTTGGATAAGGTGATGTCTCAAATACATTCACGTTGTATTCTGTTTGGAGATCAAGTATAATAGTTTCAACATCATTCCTTTTCACGATGTGAAATTGAAAAAAACCGGGAGGTGCAAGTATATACTTACACTCTAAAAAATATTGGGTAAAACTGTGCCATTAGGGTAATCATGTGTCCAACCAATTTTGGGCATTTCCTTGGCCATTTCTTTTTATCCAGTTTGATGGAAATTTCGCCCATTCTATTGTAATTACTGCTTATTTTAACCCAAACTGGACAATATGCTTCCCGCTTTGGGTAAAAAAGATTGCCCAAAGTTGATTGGACATATTACCCTCGAGCTGGTTAAAATTTTACCCAATATGTTCTACAGCGTACGCGGTTGAATGATTTAAGACTGAACTATTATTTCGCATGATATCAGGTCAGGGAAAGCACAAACATATACCAAGACTGATATGAAAGAAAGAAATAAATAGAAACAGGAAATGATGTTTCCATGCGAGAGTTGAAAACACAAAGGAAAGAAACTACGACAGAGATTTTAACCTGATACATGATTGTGGATAGGAAGAGAATTAAAGCGAGAAAGAGAAGGACTGAAGAAAGATTTAATAAAAAAAAAAAAAAAGCAAAAGGCAATTCCCAGTAAGGGATCAGAGTTGCATTGTGGAAGAAAAGTTATCTTAATGGACACAAACCGTGCAATCCCTTACAAGTAAGCCTCAGACAGCACGAAGGTAGGTTTTAAGAAGCAGTTTTCCTATCACGCCTTACTGAATGCATATACACACGCTTGATGAACGCAAAGCTGCAGGGCAGCGCACAACCTCTCGATTGATAGAATTTTAATGTCATCCTACATCCCCTTGTGACATGGCGCGCTGGAAATAATCGCTAAAATCTCTATCGTTCTACAGAGTCATGGCATGATTTGAAGGAGTTAATGCCCCTAATTACAGTGTCAAAAAGCAGACATCCCGAAGATAAAAAAGGAGTAGAACTGAGTACGAGGGAAACTTACAATTTGTCCAGAAGAAAAGAAGGAAGGAATTAGAGAGATTGAGTGGTGAGATAGTTATTTTGCAGAAGGCTATATGCATTAAGCGTTCGATTATGGATCTTAAGTCGAAAATGCACCAAGGGCTTTTTAGGCGTGGTTTTCCTCTCCTTTCACTCTCTCTTTTCCCTCCGATGATTTCGCGCGCCATTTTTCGAGCGATATAGCCGTTTATCTTTGTCACACTGTCTGCGCGTTATCTTGGGACACACTTTAAAGGTGACTCCATCATGCCTTTGATATTGAATTTGATTTATGGAGATAAACTAGTGAAATGCCTCCACTACCACTCTCTTGTTTTCTTCATTCTTTGCCCGGGACAAAACAATAATGCATAATCTAGGAAGAAGGAGAAAAGCAGATCAAAAATGAGAGAGTAAAAAAAAAATGGTTTAAAGCTCTTATTCTTTCTAAAGCAAAACGTCACCATGAAGGCGTATTCCTTTTTTTTTAAAGGTCTACTTAATCAAAAAAACAAACATACACACACACCCGCACACACAAAGTGTGAATTTTTCATAAAGTCACCTTTTTTGAGGCCTATTACAAAATGAAATGTGAAGATACGGATAAATCATTACAGACATATTTCTGTTTCCCTTTCTTATATCTTAATGATAACCTAACATCATATTGCAATCAATACCGAACTGCATACTTAAAGACCATATCACTTGTCAACAGAACAAAGAAATGTTCTTTCCAGCAATTTCATATGCACCTTTAACTCTTTCCTATATCCTGTTCGTCGATCCATGCTATTAAATGACACCTTCCACCTTCCTAGGGAGAAAGAAGATCAAAGTCTAGGGCAGGTCGAGAGGGTAGGGGATTTGAAGATTAGGTAGCCCTATAGTTAAGGGCTATTTTCGAATCTGGCGAGACGTAATGTTCGGATCGCTACAATTACGATTCTCCTTAGCGTTGAATCCTACAGGGTTTGCTGTTGTTGTTGTTTTATAGATATATTTCAAACCCTTGGAAGGGCGATTTTTTGTTCTGTCAAAGTAAAGGAATTTGTGTGTACTTGTGAAATACTCGAAAAATATATATTAAAAGACATATTACCTAAAAAGACAAAATGATTATGAAGTCTCTCTCTCTCTCTCTTTAAGCGTCTCTCCCTTCTCCTAATCCAATTCACTCTACTACATCTTTCCTCTATCAAATCTCCCCATCTCTTCTCATTCCTTGTCTGTCTATGCCTCCTCTCTATTTTGCTCTCTCCCTCCCTCTTTTCTCTCTCTCTCTCTCTCACTCTCTCTTTTTCATTGTCTCTATGTCCTTCTCTATCTCTTTTCTCTTTCCCTTTTCTCCTTTCCTAGCAGTCCTTGTCCAGTTCTCCCTCCCTCTCTCTCTCTTCTATTCTATTCTCTTCTCTTCTATATTCTATTCTCTTCTCTTGTATATTCTATTCTATTCTATTCTATTCTATTCTATTCTATTCTATTCTATTCTATTCTATTCTGTTCTATTCTATTCTATTCTGTTCTATTCTGTTCTATTCTATTCTGTTCTATTCTATTCTGTTCTGTTCTATTCTGTTCTATTCTATTCTCGCTTTCTGTACTCACTTTCACCCATTTCTTCCCCTATATCTTTCTTTTTTCCTTCCCCTCTCCCTTATTCTCCTCTTATCATGCCTATACGCCTCTCTGTTTCACAGCCGACTCAGTTTGATGTGAGTTCGATAAGGGGTCAGAGCGCCACGAGACAAAGCTCTAACACCCCAGGACTCTAAATATTGGATTGAAAAAAAGTAAGATATTCCTACAGATTTCACTTGTCAAACACGAAAGATGATCATCTCCTCATTAGAGTCTGTTTTTCCTTTTTTTGTTGTGTTTTTTTTAATACAATAACCGGAATATCGTTTTGATGGGTATCGTGGCCACAGGCACCATACCATGCAAACTGTAGTGTAGATATCGTTTTTGTGACTATCCTTAAAACTGTATTTTTTAGCCATACCGTAACTGCTTCTTCCCAATATGAGCATTACCATTATAGGCAAAAGCATATGTTTTTGTTGTATGTGTCTGTCTGCTTGTTTGTTGATTTGTTTGCTACAAAATCGAATTTCTTTTGGTAGGCAATTATTCAATATTTGAGTGATCAAAATGACAACAGGATTCGCAATTGTATATTTCGTATCTTATGTTTTAGCTTGTTTTTAACCCACCCATTTTCTTCAAATGGCCTTGAAAAATCCCTTTTTTTTCTTCCATTATTTTGCCGCGCATGTAAACATCAGATATCAAAATTTGACTTCTCAAATACTCAACTTCAAATTGACCCAGATGTCATTTGAATGTTTGTTTGTACAGAAGTCCATTTCAACTGAGGTAGAATTACAAATATGTCCTCGTTTCTTTGTTAAGACGTTTGTCCATGATCAATAGCGATATCATCTGTTTATCTTGACTCCCACCGTTCCACTGATATCTCTTTTACATATGGGGTGCTCATTTAGACCTAATTCTAGCATCATTTAATGCATATTACCACTCAGTCCGCCAGAGAAAGAGCCCTAGGTTTGTCTCCCAACCGCTTTCATTGTAATGTATCATTAAGCAGAAGAGAGACACGCGGATGACACCCCTTTAGAAAGAAACACAATAGGACGATACGATATCTCGGAACCGGTTTGCATATACAACGGCGCGTGCCCACAGATCGTCTGTGCAGAAATTGGCGCTTGACAAGAAAAAAGTGGGAGGGGGGAATAATAAAGGTAAATTGCATTACAAAGTCAAAACAAAATGGCGGCTGAATCGAAAAGGCGGGTTGGTTGCGGCGGAGTGTTTGGTTTGGGATGTGTTGGTTACCCTCTTTTGTGACGTAGCAACTACCGTTGTAACCTTTATTGAATTCGTGAAAAACAGTTCATCCGTCATTATACCCCTCACTTTACCGCAGCACAATATGTCCAACTTTGCGCGTGATTAATTAATTAATCGATTTGGAAGGGAATGAAAGAGAGTTTTAATGTCTTTATTTATGCAGTTGCAGTTTGTTGATATAACGGCGAGAATGGTAGGGTGGAAATATAGCTTTTTTTCGATCGTAAGCCAGGCTGTGTTTTTCTACGAAGTTCATTTTTTACTAAAACAACCACAAACACACGATGGATGGAGAAAAGAAAACAGAGTGAAGAGCGATTACTCTATTCCATCATCTATCATAATTAAGTTAAACAGATAAAGAGACGCTTGCTTAGCTTACAAGCCAATGTCGAATTTGAAGGATTGTTTATGTTTGTCCCTTCTATGTTTTTATTTCCCTCTTGCACTAAGCATTTTGCTAATTTTTTGATAAATTTTCTTTTTTTTTTAAAAGCCCGCGAAACCAATCAATTAAGCTGTCTCACTAGAAAGCTGTATTTCGATTATCCTTAAATTAGATTATCATTATTATAATCCTTTGATCATATAGATTATTCAATTTGGGGGTCAGAAAACGACAATGACCTAAGGATGTACATAAATGCACATAATTAAACATGAAAAATAAAACACTGAAATGAGTAAGGCTAGCTAGTATTTCTTTTTAGATTTTCTAGTTATCTTCACTCTACAAGGTGTTTTGTTTGTTCGGTTTTGTTTAGTTGTTGTTGTTGTTGTTGTTGTTGTTGTTGTTGTTGTTGTTTGGGGTGTATTGTATCTTGCCCTGTACCCTTTTTAATCATAGATCTGTGCCAGAAGAAAATGATCCACCTTATCCCGTTTCTAAAGTATATACATAGATATCGTATTTAATAATGTGCTATACATGGATATCAATTAATAGAATGCACATACAGTATTATGTGTAATAAAACCGGATCCGATCTTGGAGTTTGATTTATTTCATTTCTATTGATCAATTTGCTTTTCTGAACCGCTTAAAAAACAACAATATTTTAATTAAAAAACACATATCACCAGTTTCACCAAACAAAGAACCACCAACATTACAAACATGAGTACTCATTCATATGTTCACGAAAGGCTCCATAATACGTGTATTATTCATCGCTACCTCAATTTTTGTGTAAGACTGCTCATATTCAAAACAATGTGCAGGGGACACGTTTACTCTGTTTGCATACACTTTGAAGGAAAGAGCCCCATTAACACGTTTTATTTAAGGTGGATAAAACTTTGATCATCTTTCCGTTACTGAGATTAAGCTGGCCAATAATTACACATTTACTGCATTCTTTAAAAAAACAGAATTAAATAAAAAGCTTACAACAATACGGCAAATACGGGACAATATAGTTTTAACCACGCGGTGTTTTTGTTTTATTTTTTCTTCTCTATTGTTTCACATTACATTTATAAGTGTCAATGTAAAGGCGAGTATTTCATTAAAAAAAACCTTTATATACTTATAATCAGTGATGTTACATTACATTCGAAAATGGAAAAAAATCAACTAAAATGTCACATATTAGTTTTTCGTTTTCACTCCCTGAATTGACCTCTTTCAGTCAATCTTTATTTCTGTCTCTTTTATTATTATTATTTTATTGTTTTTATTTCTTTCTTTCAATATGTCTTGCCTTTACAACAATTTCTCTCTCTTCGTCCTCGCTCTCCAGTCCTATTTCATCCTCCTAAATTCTTTTTTATGCCCTTTCCGTTTATTAATTCATTATCTTTAATTCTTCTTTTTCACCTCCCCTTCTTCTTCTTCTTCTTTCTCTCCTCTCAAAATGTATTCTGTCGTCCTCTGTATACTCCTGAACTCTGAGAGAAATTAGCAACATCATCGGTTTTTTATGTTTTTGTTTGTTTGTTTGTTTGTTTCATTTAAGTGCTGTTATTGAAGTTTCTTTTATGTTCATGAAGTGAAACGATGAGAAAATAACGAGAATGCTTCCATTCTCCGTTCATGACTTATTCACTCCTCCCTCCTCCTCTTAATTGTTCCTTAATTTATCATTGTATTTGTGCTCTTCTCTCTCTTTCTTTCTTTCACTGCGCCTTGGGCACTCTGCAGAGTGGATTTGGCGCATTACAAATCCCATCTATTATTATTATTATTAAGTGTAAATAGAACATCCAGAGGTGGCATGCATCCAAGCACATCTGCTGTGAGCGCGCTGAAACGGCGTCGCCTTTTGGTGTCAAATTACGATCGGTGTATATTTGCAAATGTGTACGCGAAATTGGTGTGTGGGTGTGTGCGTATCAGGTGCGTATACATGTACATAGCCTGAACGTAGACGTGGCGTACACTAGACTCCACTTACCCCAGCGAAGCTGGTATAGTTTGGTATAGGGTACAGCAGCTGATCTCTTTACCCCTTTTCTTCATCACTCTCCTTGCTTAGACCCCATCATGATGAGGACTGATCATTGTTCTTGGGTCTTTTAAGCGGTCAACCTCATATTTGTTAATGAATGGAGCGCTGAATTTAGACAAACGATAATATTTATTTTAGGTTTTTTTATTCGGTTTAATGTGTGAACGGTGATATGCCCATAGACTTTACTTAGCATCATTGTCAACATAGTAAAATTGTTTTAGCTGTATTTGTGGACAATGCAGTAAAAACTCAGAGAACAAAAATACAGTGTTATCCTTTATCATGTTTACAATTTTTATTTTCTTTCGAGCAAACTCTTTGACATTGACCTATCAACCTTCTGGTTCTCAACGAGAGCAATATTTTCGTATTTTTCGAATGGACTTTGATAAAATGATGAGATAACATTCTTCCATTATTTTCCTTATTCATTCCTCACCATAAATGCATATTCAACTATCTTTTCTTAAAAATATCTAAGATAAACTGGAGTTCTGGTCATGAAATTACAGCGTGAAAAACAACTGGGAAAGTTCGATTAGTTGTACATAAAAGCATGTATCCAGCGTGAGATTTGGGGATTATCGAATTAAATGAAAAGAAATTTACTCACCTTCCTCAAGAGGCACTTGCAGTGCACAAAACTAGTATATATATATATATATATATATATATATATATATATATATATATATATAATATGATATAGTATAATATAATATGGGACAACATACAAATCTAGTATGATTGTTCATCCTCAACACTATTTCATGTCATATTTTCATGAGGACGTTTGAAGAGCATTCTTTTTCAGGAAACTCTAACTGACATGAAAAGAATGAGAAAACTTACAAATTATTTTGACACCTTTCCAAGAACTCAAGCTGCTCTTTGCTAATAGGACGGTGAATTGTAAGCTTGTGCGAACATAGTGTGTAATAAACTTGTCGACAGAAAAAACAAAAGTTACGGGGGGAAAAGAAATTAAAAGTATACACTTCAAATGATTTCGTATCACCATGATCACCAAAATGTTGCAAATCGCATATGACTGAGCGATACTCAGTACCATTTTAAAAGATTCGAAGCAATTTATTAACATCATGACAACTGTTCATGTAATACAGCAGATATCCAGAAAAGTTTTCACTCAACATTATTACAATCGAGGAATCCTTCTTCTTCCAAAAGTGCAGAATCTGCTATTCTACTTTGGTCTCATCTTTCGGCAAGTATTTAAGAAAGATTTTAATCAATCTACTTTGGAAAGTACACGCTCATCACGGGAGATATATACCTTGCAGATTGATTGGAAAACAGATTGGTAACTGGTAGCGTTACGAGATACCAGAACATGAAATTGTCATAATAGCATTCGCTTTTCTAATTAAGTGCCATAATCATCGATTTGACATGATTTGAGTGACATACTCTGCGTCAATTTCACGTTGTTAGGTTTAAGGAGAAGTAGTCTGGTTGAATTCGTTACCACATGCATTAAATGTCAATTTCTATTACCAAATAGTTTGATTATGAAGTTTGGTAGACACTTATTTTGACGGGCTTTCTGTGAAGTCCTTTAGTTATTATCAAAGTGGTTCTCTCGTTATGGAGTTCATTTTTTAGCCTTTTCATATTTCTGGGAACGTTTTGAAAGAGAGTTTGCAGACACAAAGTTCTTGGTAACCTTGGTATTTGTTCTTGTGTCTATCACATTCATTAATGCATTTTTTCCCCCAAATATTATGTGAGGGATAGAAGGAGAGTGAATTGGGATTACAAAGTGGAATGGAAAACTCTCATTATTTTGAAATCTCTCTCTTTCTCTCCCTCTCTCTTTCTCTATCTATCTATTTATCTATCTATTTTAGATATATTTGGAGAGGAGGAATTGTCACAGTACTTGCTATATTTCATACATTTTCAACTACTTTTTCTGTTCAATTATAACCAATAGGAATCTAAATTTGATTTTCCACCCATACTCAATTTTCGTCATCAATAATAATGGTTCCTTTTGTTAAATACTTATTTGACGATGATGACAGTGAACCAAAGAATCATGCTCCTTTGTTTGAACCATTATCTCAAAGAAGATAATCGGTGGCAACAAGCTTCTGGCCTTAATTTGTGGAGTGCGTGTGAATACGAAACGGTTGATTTCTTGCCTAATCACGGGTGGAATATAAGAACTGTCATCCTGTCTATAATCTGATCATATTAAGTCCATGACTGAGGTCAAGTGATGAAAGAAGAGACAAATTTACTTCATGTGACAGCTCACGAATATGAACACACAGACAGACACAGGCAGATGGACAGACAGACAAACATATATACAGAGAGAAGGACATCATAGTTGGACAAACGAGGGGAAAGAAAATACGAGTTATAAAGCTTTAGAATATCTTAAGTCATGAAAATTGGGCAACAAATCAAAGGTAAAGCAAGTCCTTCATTGATAATTGATATCATTAATAGTGATGAGGCGGAAGAAGACAGTGAAGGAGATGTGAAAGAAGGAGAATGATAAAGAGTGAAAAACAAGGAGATGTTAGAAGAATAGGAAAAGAAGAGGGAGAGAATGAATAATAATAATAATAATAATAATAATAATAATAATAATAATAAGAAGAAGAAGAAGAAGAAGAAGAAGAAGAAGAAGAAGAAGAAGAAGAAGGAGGAGGAGGAGGAGGAGGAGGAGGAGGAGGAGAAGGAGAAGAAGAATAAGCAGAAGCAGGAGGACCCAACGTTAATAAAAGAGAGAAATTGGACAGAAGAAAAAGAGGATGGAAAAGATACAAGTGATTCAAATTTCAAATTCATATTAAAACAAAGATCACAGTAATAGAAAAAGTATATGCATTGGTTGAGTAAAAAGGTCATGAATTAGTCAGAAACATTTACTGAAATGATTTCTGTTGGATACGCGTCAATGATATCCTCTACAGTGTCACATGAATTCTCTGTAAAAAGATACAACTGTCTGTCGCATGAGATACTCGCCACTAATTATTTCACCAGTCTTTCGTACTCTGACGATTACATCCCTCTTTGACATCCTTGGAACCGATGATGGACTTCAATCAGAGGCGTAGCCTGGGCATAAGGGGCACTGGTATGTGTGTGTATGGGGGGGGGGGGGGGGGGGGGGAACAACGATCGCAGTAGGTGGAGGGAATGTGACAGAAAAGGTCAATAGAGCGCACAAAGGTTGTTGGTACATAGTCTTTTCTGTTAACCACTTGTTCACGATGTTTTCATGCACCCTCTACCCTTTTCTTTTCATTAAAAGGTTTCTCTTTGCTATCTGATGGGTAACAACCACACCCCCACCACCACACTTGTACCCACCTAAAACTCCACCAATGAAGTAAAGGGACAGTGCACAGGACTCGCCTTTTCTTTTCACTTCTCCTCTCCATTTCTCTGTCGCTTTTTCTCTCCCCGTTCCCTATTTTTATTTTTTTAGGGGGGCAATGTCCCCCTTATGCAACCGTAGCTACACCACAGTCTACTGCCACCCAGACATGTAATCTTAAGAGGTCGCTTTGGCAGGGTGATTATGAAGAAGTTCAGAACAGACAAAACCATTTCACGGCTGGCCTAGTCCAGAACTCATGGTCCATACCACCCTGTTCCGGACCGATTGGTCCTCACCCCCAAACCCCTCGCACGCACAGGGGTTCATGTGGAGTAGATAGTGTTCATAAGGGATGCAAGACGCCCCGCCCATTTTCTGGCTCCTTATCAGAAATTTGTTGTAAAAAATAGCTACATTAGGAGGGGTATCAGCTTTTTACCGAGGAAACAGCTTTTCTAAACATTAGACAGAACCGAATTTAAGCTCATGGAGTAGTAAAAGTCATGCTATTCATAAAGTTGATACATTTGCTTAAGTATTTCAGATTCATTGATAGTAAATACGAATCTAAAGAGGATTATATTCAGTGCGTACCGGTACTATTTCTCTCGACTATTTTGAAACTCAGGTCACTTCATTTTCTTTCTTTATGTTTATTTCTCTCTGTCTTTCTGTTTCCACTGCCCCTCCCATATCTCTCTCTCTCTCTTTTCTCTCTTTCCCTTCCCCTCTCTCTCTCTCATTCTCTCTCTCTCTCTTCCCTTTTCTCTACCTCAGACATCTTCCCATCTGCATCTCATCTTTCTTCGAAGCCCCCGCTCGTTCTCTCTGCGTACTTCAACCGCGAAAATACTGTAACATCTTTGCGCGAGTCCTACCAATTTCCCCCGCTGTCGCCGCTCTTCGCGTAGGGTTTTAATCACGTCATAGAAGGGGGAGAGTAGAGAGGTTTCTAGCCCGTCATGCTCGGGTAAGCGAGACTTCGGCGTGTGCTGGCTTTAAGAGGGCCAATGATGTAACCAGCGGCTCATATCGGCACGCGATTTAGACATTTCCTTCTCATACCAGGAAGGCAAAAAAGAGAAGGTAGAGATCGGAAGGGGTAGAGGCCCTTAGCAGCTGTCACCAATCGTGTTACACTGACACCCCCCTCAAAATCACTGGCTTCATTCATGGCTCCATCTTACAGACAGAAAACGGATTATTAAGAAAAAAGTCTCGATTATGTTGAAATATAGAAGTTTAGATATCCAAAACCAAACTTATATTCTATTTTGTTACGTAATAATTCTGATAAAGAATTTTAGCATGAAAGGATGAAGAAAGAGCTTGGATGGAGCAAGAAGACATAGAAACTCTGACTTGATAGTCCAAATGTGCTTTTTCATCTGTGAAGCTCTCTCTCTCTTTCTTTCTCTCTCTCTTTCTCTCTCGCTCTCTCTCTTTCTTTCTTTCTCTCTCTCTCTCTCTCTCGCTCTCTCTCTCTATATATACATACTATATAAAACTGACCACTAAAATTTTCATATCTTGTATAGATATGAATTTATCTGTAATAAAAAAGAAAAGATGTTCGTGTTCCTGTTGACATTATTGGGTTTTTTTAACTTTTATGTTGTGTGAACTTTAGTATAAAAAATGTCGTTAACTTTCGTATAGTGACAGAATTTGACTCCGTGCTACATCTGCATAAGACGGACTTTTTAGACGTTCACATTGCATGTTAGTGCTTTCAGATTATTCTTGGCGTATCCAATTCAAATATATAGATTACTGAAGAATCAGTCAAATTACAAATTATGATAAAACTCACTTTTTGGTTTCGATATTGTGATGCAGTTCCATTATCTAAAAGGAAAAATTCCAAGGTTAGAACTTTGCAGATCATAATGTTTTCAGATCATTATTTGCTTTTTCCATGATTTCATAGAAACTTGTTCCTGCTAATATTGGTAATCATCAGTTCTTATTAGATAACTTGAAAAAAAAAGGAAAACTTGGAACTCTAAAATATTATGAAGGAAAGCAGTTTATTTCGAATAATCGTTCTGATAATAACAAGTAGCTTGTTTACAAAGTGCATTTGCCTGCACAAATAAATGAATTATCTTATTTGTAGACATAATTATGTAAATATTTGGTATATTTTCAGAATAATAGTTGGAAATTTTCATTTTGTAGGGATCGAAAGAGATCGGGGGCGGAGGTTCTCGCCTTTTCTCCCAAATATCGCTCTCTCCCTCTATTTCTTTGCATCTTCAACGTTATTCAAAGAAACACTCTGTCTTATTCTCTCTTCAAAATTCTCTTTCTCTCTCTCTCTCTCTCTCTCTTACTTTTGCTCTATTGGTTTTGCTCTGATTGCCTCTTCTCTCGAACCAATTTTTCACTTTCTCATATTTCACTCCCATCTTCAATTTCCTCCTATTAGTTTCTTATGTATCCCTTTAAAGAGATTGCGTGACAAGACCCCGTTCTATCATTGCATCAGGTATTAAACTCCGTTATACTCCGTTTGACGGTTGCCGAGTCAAATAACAACAATTTAATATAGAGATACACGTGGATAAGCCCGCCCGATATGAACGATAAATGACATGTTTAGCACCGGAGAATAGATTTCTTTTCCAGTCGTTTTGTCGGTCATAAACGTAGGATGAGCGCGAAACGATTTATATCCGCGCGCCCTCCTTCGTTATAATGTAATAAAAGCCAATGAAAAACTCATCTCGTAAATTGTGTTCACCCCAGATGATTGGATGTAAGACATGTGTTTAAGATGATCGACGACAAAAATTGCAATTATCAGTTCCCTCCCTACTACACGTAAATGTGAAAAGCGGGGTTAAAAACGATGGACGTACACAACAGCAAATTATGACAACGAAATCTCGGAGATATTGCAAAATCTGACCCCTCCCCCACTAACCGACCGTCCATTATCATGATTAAGGTGAGCTCTTATCATTACCCTTCATCTCTGTTCATCATCTAAATTTACTTCTTACGGCATGTACGAGTATATCGTAGGGTAGCCATATCCCATTGCACCCCCCCCCCCCAAAAAAAAAAAAAAATTAACTAAACAACAAATTTAAAATAGTACAATCTTTTGCTGATGACTGATATAGATTTCTACAAAGAATTTAAAATTCTAGGAAAAATCATTTTATCAATTCAGCATCTTTTGGCAGTAACATTATATTTCCGTATGCACCTGCCTACTTACCTATCAATCTACACTAACTCTATAATCTATTCCTTATCCACTCATGTCATTTCATAATCATTCATAATCATTTATTTCTCATCGTTCCTATTTTTTTTTTTACTTATCCTTTTCTTTTTTCTTCTATATCATTTTCACTAATCTTCCTTATTCTTTTTTTTTTTATTGAAGATCCTATTATTGTTCTGTTTTCTCCATCAGTTACAATTACAAGCACATTTAAAGAATATCCCTTTCTCTAAAAAATCTGCCGTACATTGCAAATCACTTCTGCAGGTTCGATTCATAAAGTGTTATATACAGAGCAAAGATTTCCCTCATTAGGTCGTAACTTGATTACAGTTTTCATTAGCTTATTAGCGTAGTGAGAATGGTAAAATCGTTTTAATAGCGCAAACATGGAAAGTCTAAGCTAACAGATAAACGATGGGTGTAAGTGAGTGAGTGCTTAATTTATTTAACGTACAAGGGCCTTTTTTCTGACTCATCTGAAGCAAGCTCTCCCTCTCTCTCTTTCTCTCTCTCTCCTACTGTAGTTTTTCTCTTTTATTCCCCTGTTCTATATTTTACCTTTTCATTTCCCCTGTATGCTATTCAACTTTCAATGTATTCATTAGACACATTTCTCTGTCACCGACCTTTTGCCCCCTCTCCCTCCCCCTCTCACCTTCTCTCTATCACTCTCTCCTTCTCCCATCCTCTCTCTGTCTCCCCCCTTCTCCCCTCTCCTCTCTCTCTCTCTCTTTGTATCTCTGTCTCCCTATCACTACTCACTGTCTCCCTCCTCTCTTCCCCGAATAGTTCATCCATTTACCACTGCTAATCTCACTTCTCACTCACTTTATTAATATACATGGTGCATTTTCGACAAATACGTATCATCTTGTAGCAAGGTTATGTAGAGGATTTCGGGAAGTAATACGAATTCGGAAATTTCTTCTAAACATCCTTTGAATTTTTTAAATACTATGAACAGAAAGGCTCTGGAGTATTGTTGATCGAAAGACTAATTAAGAGTAAGAGTAAGTTAGAGTAAGTGTGAAGTGAGTCTGTGGCACACTGCTCGTTAACTTGTATAATCAGCATGATAAGTATGATAAGAAAAGGCTAAATTTCGATCGTTTAACGAAAAGGAAATATTGTAGCGAGATAGGCCTATGCTCATATACGGTAAATATCTTTTTCCATCCAGTCTTCTCTCAGACTTTGCGATCTTATGAAATTGATAGATCTTATTCACAAATGTGACGTAGATGTAATTTTTTTAAACCAGAGAAGAAGATCCGTGTTACATCTCAATTAAAAGGTAAGATGGCGCGTCCAATCTGGAAAAGCCTTCCTCGCTCAATTACTAACAAAAAAATGAATTGCTTCTACCAAGTCATGGTGATTATGAACAAGATAATATTACATGTATACTCGTTTAAAAGACCTCCTGAACGCGGTATAATGTAAAATAAAGACATCGCTCTTGAAAGTAAGCGACTTATCAGTTCATCGCACTGTCGTGAGGTGTCTGCTAAAATATGTCGTGTCTTAGCGCGGTGATTAATGATAGCCGGTAACTTCAGTCCCTCAGTAATCATTATACGGTATCCTCAATGTCTGCAGTGAGATCGGAAAACCCGCTTTGCTTGTGAGAGGGGAAGAGAAAGTACATAACCAGAAGGCAAAGGTTGTAGTAAGACACTCTTTACGACGAGTCTCTAAATCAAATGGAATATAAATCATCAAAACCCTTGACTCTGTGCATTGAATCAACCCTTCATTAGTATTTCTCCAGCAGTACGGTTGAACGTAGACGTCTAACTTGGCTATTCATTTATAAAGTCAACGTCGTGACAAAGGTAATAGAATCAAGTGGTTTCAGATACTTTTACGAGATATTTGATCTTGATCTATTCTAATCAGAGTTTGAAATCATGACCGTTCACTTTGCATAAAATGCTAAACTTAGAAATTTCAACATGTATTATATTGCATTGTATTGAATAAACTTCACTAACATAAATCAATCTTCTGTTATTTTTTCAAGCAAAAACATAAACATAGGTATAAATCGACATTTTTTATATAGACATAAAGTGGTGTACGCAAAATATTATGATTATGCACAGAAAATTGGAGGAGACTAATAGAATTATGTATCATTTTGATCTTTGATTTCGACAAACACAAGTGAACAGTAATCAGCTTTATTTGTAATCAAAATGATCATATAATTAATGGTCAAATTTTAGAATGAAAAACAAACATCTTATGCCATGAATCTAATGTTTCCTATAAAAGACAGGTAAAACGATTCGGTTACCTTTTACAAGAAGAAAATGACTTTGAACATAAAACTCAAAACCAATTGCTCATTATCAATCTATAATAATTTAATTACTAAGAATAACTTTTGTTGTTTTCTATGTGTAGTGCAAATTCTCTGTTATCGTATTTTCTATTATCGTAAATCAGGCACTGGGCTACGAAGTTTGATATTAAATAAAACCATTTCCATTCAAATTACATATTCAAGAAGATTTATCATATTTAATACTTCATCCATTCATTATACTTCTGTATGTTTTCGACCCGTAGACTACTGCATTCTTTCATTTCCATTTTAGAGGCTTCCTGTCCAGTGTCCAGGTTTCAGTAGGCAAGGTTTTTACTTTACAAGGATTGATGATGTTCTGAGGATATTTTCAAATTGGTTGTCGAATTCATAACGATGATAAAAATGGATTTGTGGATGAATATGGGAGGTAAATACATAGTTTACCTTCGAATAATGCTCAGCAGTAGAAGGTGACCGACAGAGGGCAGAATTACTTTCAGGGAAGTCGAATTTGAAAGAGTTATCGGTGTGGCTTAATAACGAGACATGGATTTCTAAGCGTTTTCTTGCAAAATGTTGAAAGGATTTAGGATAAAGGCAGAAAAGGGAGAAAGCTGAAGTGATCCAAGAATTAGGTGTGATCTAGAACTAGACGGTACAATGCAATACCTATGCAAATATTTAAGAAATTGGTTTGACAAGAATTGCAAAAGAATGGTAGTTGATAGAGTATAACAATAAGGAGTGTATAGCCATTTAAAAAAAAAGTCAGTGAAACCTCCAAATAGATATAATTTATAGAGATTTCAGCCAGGGACTGTCCAAATACAACATATTTCAAATGCACATTTGAAAATGAATAAGCTCGATACGCCAATTTTTATTCTAATTCAAACAGATTTTTGCGGAACTGCATGCAGATTTGAGCCACACAGCAAGAAAGATTTTTTGGTTGTTATGGAATCATATATAACCTTTTTCTAATGTTTACACAATGTCAGCTTGAAATATCATATCAAGTCTTAAAAAGTAAAAATACAGAGATCGATTTTTGCAGGTGCCATTTCTCTATAAGTATAACCGCTCCCTTCACGTATAATGGCATTCAAAGTAAATTCAAAATAAAGTACATGTATACAGATTTTCACCTGGCGCCGAAGACATTCAACGTCAACGCAATAGCATGGCTATTTTCTTATCAATGAATAATTATAATAATACATTCTAACAGAGATATGAATCATATTTCGATAAAATGCTCTCTTATATTATTTATATAAGCATAATTATATCACTTTCTATAATATGTTGTTTAATTTTAATCAATGCTTCATTTTCAAACAGCATTTCTCTAAAGTCCTTTTAACATAATAGTGTTTAAATTTCGTTACAATAATGCAATTTAAATGGTTGCAGATTATATTTCTAATCTACAGTTGCAACTTTCGGCTCAGAAAGAACATCCTCCTTGCTTTTCTTTCTCTCGCTTAGATTTTTTGATTCTCACAAACCCTGTACCGCTCTCCCTCTTTCTCTTCTTTTCTAAAGCTTCCATCTCTGATAAACCCATCGACCTGTACACCATGTAAATCTTTTCCAATCTATAATTCAACTACCATTCTGCTTTATTTACAACCTGACCCTTTGCAAAACACCCTCCTCCTTGTGCGCCGCGGTGCAGTTACCCTAGCGGAGTGCTGCGTGCCATTCTCGCCTGCCCTATCGGCCTAGATGGGCCGCTTCGCCATGGTGTGATTACCTCGCAACTAGGTAATTAACTGGCGCTCAGGCGGAACAGTGCTTAGCATCATACGAGGCCTTCTCCCTGAAGATTTGCAGGGTCTCTTTAGATTAGAGATCGTTTACAAACTCAAGAGGGCACTCTAGTTCGTGACTAGATTACCAGTTTCCACCCAGTCTCTATTTTCTATGCTGAAAAAACCTGAAGAATTCGAAAACCATGAAAACAATGATCGTCCCAAAACGAGAGAATTGTGAAAATGGTATTGCCAACTGCACACACTACAGGGAGTTGGAGAGATGATGGGCTGGTGCATTATTTTGAGTAACCCCCGTATTCAAAATTTCTAACAGTATTTCTCAAATAGTTGTTGGAAAATCTCTTCTTGGAACCATTTTTGTTATCGCATAACTGCTCTAGATTTACGAAACTGAAAGTCATTTCTATTCCTTGTTGGCAAAAGTAAAGATCTGTAATACTGTTTAGTTTTGTGTTTTGATTCGTTTGTTAGTCTCGTAGTGATGAAATGCTGCTGCTCGACAAAACCTCTTTTGTATGTTTCAGAATGCTACCCAATATTATGCAATGACAGCCATTTTGAATTTGATGTCAATTAGGCATTATAAACTTGGTAAGCAGCTGCATCAAGGAATAAAGCAGCTTGCAATTTCCCAGAATCATAAAGGTCTAAAATGGAAATGATGCAAAATGATATCAGTATTATCTGCTAGCAAATACTGAACTTGATAATAACAGACGAATTAGCATATTATTCTGTTCCTTCTTTCGTGTTATTTTTCTCATGCAATCGATTATTGGTTGTAGTTTGGCCTAATGATTGCTACTGGTTTTATCAATGGTGAGCCTGTTTTTTTAATGGATTTGTCTTTATTTAAAAAAATCTCATTCCAATAACTATAGGCCAGAAATAAAAATAAACCATGTAAGCATGTACATGTTTATTCCAAGTTATTAAAAATTGCCTTTGAAAAGATGTAAAACTAGAAAAGACGAAAATACAACAGAAAACAAAAATGATGAAAAATATTGAGAAGTAGACAAAAAGAGTGATGCCTCTAGCATGCTCTTTCTCACTCCAATTGATCTGTTTCTTACCACTGATAGTGATGAGTTACTGCATGATACCGAAAAATGGTTAAGTAGGTCCTCCTCTTTTACTTTTTCTTCTAAGCTGTTCGATTTTTGCTTGTTTGATATTCAGCGCATGCAACGTTATATCGTCTGCTTAGCATCATCATGCCAATGAAACGTAGTGAATGGCCTACTTTTAATACGTCTCTTGGTATTTCACGGAGACTTGCTCGCGCGATAGACTTTCCACTACCCCCACACGCACAGTCACTAACCCACACACGCACGCAGAACACCTTGCTAGAATGCGAATAGCATGAAACGCAGGCATCCCACCCGCTATTAATTCGTAGGGTACGACATAGATAGACAGACCGAGAGAGAAAAGGTCGGGTGATAAACCGTTCTGTCACAGTTCGAAGACACATCAAGGGCAAATATTCTCCTCCCATCTCTGTCAGTTTATATTTCATCTACTCTGCGCTTTCATTTATTATATCCCTTCACAATCTCTCTCTCCATTTCATCACAATCCTGCCTCGATTTATATTTTACTCACCCTTCCTCTTTTTAATCTATCTAAGTTTCACGCATCAGACCTCAGAGATGGTAGAAACAAATTGCTGACCTCAATCTCTGACGTCCATATAAATTTGACCCTTTTAAATGGACCGGTTTGGACCCAGGGGAGGAGGGGGTGTGACTTCTGCGTGAATACCACCATGAATGAAATTATTAGATCGCAACTCTTGCTCTATAAGTTACATTGAGATGGGAGGATATCAATTAGCACAAATATTAATCTGTTTTTCCGAAAGAGATCAAAAATTGGATCTGTAGTATGCCAGGGCAGACAGGCAGCAAGAGAGAGAGAGAGAGAGAGAGAGAGAGAGAGAGAGAGAGAGAGAGAGAGAGAGAGAGAGCGAGAGAGAGAGAGAGAGAGAGAGCGTGGGGGCGTGAGAAAACGAGAAAATGAGCGGCAGAGAGGACATAGGGAGAAAAAAGATAATGAGGGGATGAATATATGAAACTGACGTCATCATAAGATCATCAGGATATATTTTTGAAGAAGTTATTCATCTCTTTCTGTGCTTGGAAATTTTTTATCAATGTATGCGCAATTTCTGCCTGATAGCAAAGCATAATTGGACATAATAGCTTTGATAGCAGTAGTCTTTAATTATCTTTGATTATCTTGCTAATGTGCGTAGGTGCAGGCCTTTGGAATAAACTAATTTTCTAATCACAATTAGATAAGTATTTATCATTAACTGAAAAATAAAAACAAATAAAGTGCAAACATGTCATGCTTTCACCGAACTCCCCCCCCCCCCCTTCCCTGTCCATTGTATAATGGTGGTTGACTGGTTCCAAGCGCTGTTATTTCGCTACTTAGCGCATCGTCAACTTCTAATTTAGTTCGCGTGTCGACTTCCACCTCAGGAGGATGGTCCGTAAAGTCGAGCTCAGTGAAGCACATCATAAGCCACTCTCGATCATGGCGTAGCCCTGGGGAAGGGCTCGGGGGCAAGTGCCCCTTCCCACTGAATGGTACAAATGGAAAAGAAAAGAAAAGAAAGAAACAAATCAATAATTGCAGACTATCTTACTGCAAAAGTAACTTTAACGCTAACCCTTCCCGTACAATCCTGATCCCAACTTGATATTACACTAACCCTAACACTAACCTTGACCCTAAACTTAAATCTAATCCTAATCCTAATCCTTAGCATAATGCTATAGCCTATGCATACTCTTAGAAGTTAATAAGTTGGTGTCTGGATTTATTTGGAATGGGCCAGATAGAATTAAGCTTGAGATTATGGTAAAGAAGTACGAGGAAAGTAGTTTCAAAATGTGTTTAAAATCTTCGCTGCAGGTTCAGAAAGTAAAATTGGGTATATAGAATATTACATCACTATCCAGAGGATGGAGATTGATTTCACTCCATTTTATGAAAGATGTCAGTGGTAGTTTTCTTTTTCACTTTAATTTTTGATGTAAATATATGCACGTAGAGATAGGTGATGGGATAAAGAAATTATATACAAATCATTTGTAAAACAAATAATTTGGAACAATAAGTTAACATTTCTTGATGGTAAAACGATTTTAGGTCAAGTATTGTTAGTGAAGGAAGTGTGAAAATGGCGCACATGTATGATAAATATGGACGACTCGTGATTTGGAAAGACACAAAGGAAATGGGTCTTTCGTTTGAATATTTCACTTTGTTGAATTCTTACAAGACAATCCCTTCTGTATGGAACACTATTTACTTCAACAAAAATTTCCACGCTTTAATGACTTCTTTAGGCTCCATTCCATCTGTAACTGTAGATGGTATAAAATTCGGTTGATGTGTCAAGACTACAAATTTATTCTATGTGTATGCAAATGGACACTCCATCTATATATGTCGTCTACTTATGTTCGCCTCAATGATGTCATCTTTGTTAAGCTATTGAAGTTGCCGTTCATGCTTTAATACAACATACAAAAAGTAACGAATGTTTCAGTTGAAAATTGTCTAAAATTCAGTACCTATGTCAAGGGGTTTGAGGGGTCCACAAACTACAAGCTATGCTTTTAAGTGGACCCCTCCATTTCCTCACAATATAAATCAAGATTCATATGTAACTATTCTGATTTTTTGTCCTATGTCATTTTATATTGTTCTCTGTTTATTTCAAATGTAATGCTTATCGAAACTTTTCATTATACTCCTGATGGTTATTACAGCGACTGTATTTTTATTTATATTTTGTTGGAAATGAAAATAGATAAAAGTTCAAAAGTTCAAAAGTTCAAAGGCCTGGTTAATTCGTATAAACAGAATTGCAATTGCAACTTGTTCTTACTGTAGTAATGAGGATGAAAACCAGGGGAGCGTTTCATGAAGAGTTTTGTCAGTGATTTTCCTGACAATAATGTGATAAGCTACTGAAAATCCTTGCATCTGATTGGCTGAGAGCAAATTAGTCAGTGAAAATCACCGACATGACTCTTCATGAAACGCTCCCCTGGAACACCTTTTGCTTCATGTAATGCTATTGAACTGCTTTAGCTAAGGGATAAGAAGAGCCTTTGAGGAGCTCTCTCCTTTTTGTATGTTGTCAACTAAAAGTGTAAATAAGGTTATATTTATCTTTATGGAAATGTGGAAAAATAAACTTTGAACTTTGAACTTTGAAATATTTTGTTTGAGCTGACAGAGCGTGTCAAATGCAGAAATTTTTTCATTGTTAACTTTGCTTTTACCAGGGAACCAACACATTTTAGATGCAGATATTCAGGAAATTTAGAGAAATAATAACAGGTTATAGTAGATGTTAAAATGTTAAAAGGACCCCTTTTATTCTATTTTATTTGTTTTCTTTAGTTCAGTATAGTTTTTTTTGTGTGTGTGTGGTTGTTTTTTTTTTAGTTAGATGATCGCTGAGTTCGGGGGGGGGGGGGTCTTTTCTCTTTTGAATGTATAAATGAATGTCATACTTATTAATAAAAAAAATTGATTATAATCCTAGCCTTCGAACCAAGTAATCGAACCAATACACTGAAACGCGTATTTATTTGCTATTCTGTTGGTAAGGCAGAGAGACGAGAGGGCCTGTGCTTTATAAGGAATGGGGATAAGGACAAGAAGAGAAAAGGCAGCGCCCCTCTCCAATACATCCTTCCCTTAGTCGGAGACATGTTTAATTTTTATCTACTCATCAAAGTAGGTCGGTGCCCCCCCCCCCCCCTCGCCTCCGTTAAAACAAGCAAGTGCCCCCCCCCCCCCTCCATGTCTGGACCCACACTACGCTACTGACTCTAGTCATCGTATAGTCTCCTTCCAATGACCATGCTTGTCATTAATTCATTGTGAGACGGAGACATTTCCTGACGAAGTGCCTCTGCCTAAAATGATTATAACATGTGAAATATTGGCGAGTAAACATTCTTGAATACATCGTATGCTAGCGGTAAACTGGTGGTGTGGTAAACAAATTTTCGCTTGTTATGTTCAGACGCGTGAAATGCTTTGCATTATTGAATGTATTGACGACGCCACGGTTAAGCTGAAAATGAAATCATTTCGAGCGAGACACAATCACTGATACATCCGCCATCTTCAGATCTCACATTTAGATTCTATTAAGGATCCGGAGCCCTGTGATGTACTATAATTTCAAGTTGATATGTGCTTTAATTTTCTTCCTCTCTTGGTCGTTTGATTTTCTCTTGATCTGGAAGTGCTCAGTTCACATTTGCACACTAAGAATAACATGTTCAATTTTGCACCCTTCAAATGCAGCACTAGGAGCTCCTTTATGGGTGCAATTTGGCAGCCATTTGCCGAGTTACACCCTTTAAGGAAGGTGCAAATTTGCACCCTTATGGATGTAAAATTCTACACCCTTTAAAGTGCATAATTGCACCTTCAAGGGGGCAGACGGGCATTTCTGGGTGCAAAACAAGTACAAAAGGGTGCATTTTTGCACCTTTTTCATGTAGGGTGCAAGATTGCACCACAAAAGGTGCTGCTATTGTTGCATTTGGGGTGCAAAATTGAACCCTTTATTCTTAATGTGTGGCTATTTTGTCTTGTTCAATCGTTTGCGATCAAGGATAGATCTATCACTATGAACATGACAGACAAAGAAAGTGAACAAAATAAACAAGTCCTCATTCTACCCTTCACAATGGTTCTGGTAGTCAAAAGAACATCCCTTCACGGCTATTATGTTTAATCAGTAGTTCCAGGTGAATATGCATGTTACACCTGTTCCACATATTTTAGATAATAGCCGTGAATGGATGACTACCATAACCATTGTGAAGGGTAGAATGAGGGGTTGTTTATTTTGTCCGCTTTCTTTGTCCGTCATGTTCATAGTGTATGTTTGTTAGCTATTGTTTTGTTTGTGACCTTTTGTACTTTCATGACTTTATTTCACACACATGTTATATTTGTTAACTGCAGGGCCTTCATTTCAAACGGGGTTTAAACCACTGCTGAAGCCACCCTAGGTAAAAAAAAAAAAAGACTTAATAGAATAAGCGAATAAATAAATAGATAGACATACAGTCAAATAAAAAGAAATAAATAAATAAACAATGAAATGCAGTAATTTTGATGAGCGTTGTTGTTGTTGTGTTGTTGTTGTGCATTTTGTCATGTTTGTGGGAAAATCGTGATGTAGTCCTGTCACAAACAATGTTTTAAGTCTCATTATTGCCTGCATTGCATGCAAGTACAACGTTCATAATGCTCATTATTTTGCACCACACCACAGTGTACAACATTACAGAAATGCTATTGTGGATCTTGTTATGAGACAGGGAGTATCACCATGTTTTCCTCCATCAGTCAAATATATATTCCCATGACGATGTCATCTTATAGGACTTTCGACGAATGGCTAAGCGAGTCATCAGTATTTTTTTTTTTTTTTTTTGAGGTCTCCTATAATCAATTTATCATTCTTATCATCTAAATAAGATTCACTGGTACACTGCAGATTCTACAGATTTCATTTTTAATCATAAACCAGCTACTTATTACTTCTATATCGGCGGCAAAGTCCCCATCTTTTTTTTTTTTTTCTTTCTTCCTTTCTTCCTTTCCGCCCGCTCTCTCTCTATCTCTCTCTCCCTCTTTCTTCCTTTCTTTCTTTCCCATCTCCCCCCCCTCTCTCTCTCTCTCTCTCTATCTCTCTCCCCACTTTCTTACTTTCTTTCTTCCCCTCTCTATCTCTCCCTCTCCCTCCCTCTTTCTTTCTTTTTATTATTTCTTTCCTTTGGTTCCCTTGTGGTTTGGCGTCATTCCCATTCCCATCGGTGTAAAATACTCATCTCGATGATACATCTCTCACGGACGATTTAAGATGAAAGTGGTTTTGCTAGGGGTTCCTCTCATTTTGTGGTGTTTTTATTTAAACGTGTGACTGATGAAAGAACGATTCGTATCTCTCGGCTCAATGGTCCATTGCATATCAATAAATGCTATCCCGGATGAGAAGCATCCCCATCCCCTTTAGACGATGTGTTAAGCATATTAGGCATGTTAGGCATCGTTTAATGCAATGGTAATAATGACTATTGAATGTGAGAAGGCAATTAATTTTTCCATTTTGTGTGCATCCAACTGAATCAAACCCAATTACAGACAGTCACTGACTAAAAATAGTCCATCTGACATTTTGGTATAAATTCTGAGAACAAGGCACATTGCCATTTTTGATTAAACGAGGGTGACATCCTCCCAATAAATGGGGTTGGGTGGACAAGGGTGGCGCTACGGGGGGCCTCTATGATTTTTCAAGTGACAAAAAAGAAAAAAAAAAAGAAGGAAAGAAGAAAAAGAGGAGAAAGAAGAAGAACAGTATACACTGGTATAGGGGGAAAAAAGGGTTTGGTCATGTAATTATATGATACCACTATTTTTTTCATTTAAAACGTAAATAAACTCACCTACGGATCATCTTGCTCCCCCCCCCCCCATCAAATACCCTGGCGCCGCCCTGGGAGTGGAATCTTGCTCCCCACGTCGGAGTCAGACCAGTCTGTTGTCAGCATAACAACGCTTTCTATAAGAAATCCGGTAGAAATTTGATTATAGATGATTATCAATTAATCCATAATGTTGGCGAGAAGATCAATGGGATTTAAAAGCCTAAAAAATATTATCTCAAAGTATAGGCACTTTACCTTAATGGACAGAAATGCAATGAAAATAACGCATTTCTCGTGAAATTCATATTTTGGATTTTCTCGGTATGTGATCTATCATTGAGACAATCCCATGAAGTGAAAATGTACTTCCCACACTTTTCGACATGTTCATTGTGGAGGAACAACCCATCAAGGTGTAGAAGCAATTCGCTCTAGAGGCATAAAGGTGTGAGGGTATATAGAGTGAACTGGTATTCCCATTTACATTAATCACTAAGGCTGAAAACAATTAGCATCTTCACACTCTATGCATGTACTTTACAAAATGTTGTCCGAGCGTAACCTCAAGTTGCTCCAACCTCACATGCTGAAGCATTTTTAGAGATGGATGAAAGTTGATAAGAATTTTAATAGTCCCCAGGATTTTGGAATGTATCCTTTTCACATTGTACCCCCGTTAAACAATGAGGTTCAACTGAGATCAGTTACCTTTCATACAACTCATAGCCCTGAAGTGTTTATTCTTTATCAAAATTTCTTCTCCACTTTCTTCCCATCAATTTTACAAATCACCATTTTCTTCCCGCAGCCCCACAAGTCGTGAAATTAAAGACCTTTTGCCATTCACATCATCCATTTGAGGAATAATGGGTGTTTATCGTGTCCATTTCTTACCCTGATGTATTTTCCTGAATTATAAACGGAATCCTCGTTAACGATACTCAATAAATTATGAGAATCGATTACACTATCGGTCATTTGGGAATCGTTTGAGCGAGTAGCGGGTAGTCGATCAAGAATGTACATCTATGCTTTGTATTTTTTGTTTAGATGCGATGTCAAAAGCCCCCCCCCCCCCCCCCAGCTACAGTGGTGTATCCAGTCCTCGGCTTCGGGAAGGGGGGGGGGTAAAACATTTCAGCCTAATTATGTGGAAAAGAAACTAAATTTTCAGGGCCCTGTGTTCCTACGATTGTTCACTCTAAAATAACAGGTGAAATTTTGCACCGCAAATGCAACAATAGCAGCATCTTTTGGGGTGCAATCTTGCACCCTACGTGAAAAAGTTGCTAAGATGCATCCTTTTGTACTTGTTCACACCCGGAAATACTCATCTTAAAAGTGCAATTATACATCTTAAAGGGTGCAGAAATTTTGACATCCAAGAGGGTGCAAACTTGCACCTTCCCTAGAGGGTATAATTCTACACCCTTAAAAGGTGCAAAATGTAGATCACTGCATTCTTAATGGTACATAATGCTTCTTTGGGTGCAAAGTCGTACCCATAAAGGAGCTGCTGGTGTTGTATTTGATGGGTGTAAAATTGAACCCTTTTTCTTAGTGTGTTCCATATTTTGTTCATTCTATTCGCAATAGTGTAATATTGACCAACAAATAATGATTGCCTACACATTGAGAAAAAAGTTCAATTTTGCACCCTTCAAATGCAATACTGGGAGCTCCTTTATGGGTACAACTTTGCACCTTTAAGGGTGCAGTGAGCTACATTTTGCACCCTTAAGGGTGCAGAGTTGTACCCTTTAGGGAAAGTGTAAATTTGCACCCTTTTGAATACAAAAATGTCTGCACCCTCAAAGGTGCAAAAAATGCATCTTAAGGGTGCAGACTGGCATTCCTGGGTGCAAACAAGTTCAAAAGGGTGCATTTCTGCCACCTTTTTCATGTAGGGTGCAAGATTGCACCCAAAAAGGTGCTGGCAGTGTTGCATTTAGGGTGCAAAATTGAACCTTTAGTTCTAAGTGTGTATAGAATTGAGGCTGCGTTTTTCCATGCACGGTGGAAAATCTTTCTAGGAGGGGCAAATTAACTCCTTACCTCTCTTTCATAAACACAATATCCACCTGTGAATCAAACTATAAAAAAAAACTAGAACAGTAGCCTATCAGACCTATCATGCTTGTACTAATGGTGCAACTGGCAATAAGCCTACGTACGCCGTGTCTGGAATAATCAGGATCTTTCTAGCCGTAACAATCATAACTGATTTTTCATGGAACTTGGCTGACGTAAATGTATGAGTAAAAGTAAATAAATGGACAATGTTATGATGATAACATAATGAAAACTCATGGCATGGTTGGCTTGGCATCCAAAATCTGTTTGAAACGACTTTTTCACGAGTTTAGAAAAAACAAACAAACCTACAGCACGTAAAACGGTATCATTTCATCCAGAACATTATTCTGGTCTCATAGCAAGTAAGGTCCTCCCTTTTCAATTGGCAACCTAGAATATCCATCCATACAAAAAAATACCAATATCAAAATTAGGCTGTCATTTGCATATGATTCAAATTAAAAAAAAAAAAACCTAAAATGGTTCTCATCTTATAAGGATATTCTATGAACAAAAAGTAGTTTAGGAAGTTCTTAAAGAATTTCTTTGTAGATTAATGAAGAAATGTAAAGGTTAAACCTTGACAGTTTGCTATAGTGATTATACATGCAGAATCTTAGGAGAGTAATAATACAAATAAAGGCTAGACCTGCAATTGAAGTAGAAATCTCTATAGAAAATAGAGAGTATTAATATCAATATTTGATGTGAAATGAACTGCATGTGACGCAGTAACTTATCCATGATATGAGCATCCCTCACACTGAAGCGTAGATATGTGATCTTTTAATTGGGCAGGTACCCGACATCGTTCAGGTATTATTCAAACCATGAAGATTGTGAATGCTTAGACACCTCTAGCGTGGGATGTTCACCACACAATTCCTCAAGACAAGCTTCAGCTGAAATAGCCGGAATAACAAGCTCAAGAGAGGCCAAGAAATCGCGCGAAATTTGTCGGCAAGGGAGCGAAAGAAAAGCGGGATGTTGGCGTGTGGAAGCCTGTGTTTTCGCTCCGCTTACCCTAGCTAGAATTTCAAAGCCGTTTCGCTCTTCTTAACAGCTTTAAAGCCTGACCTAACAGACGAGCAGTCACATTTTGCAGAATCTCAATCCATTGATTTTGACTTCTCACTTCTCGGTTTTCTTATGTCGCATAGTGTATAAATGAGTATGGTAAGTTAGCTTCCCATCCTCCTCCCCGCCGCTCCCCGGGGAAGTCCCAGCCGGGAGACGGTTCAAAGAAAAAAACTCGCGAGCAACGTGGCTGCGGAGCATGGAAGAGGGTCCCAATGGCGACGCTTTTACAGGGGTCCGTCGCCCGTCTACAACGGGCATCTCGCACCCCAGTCCTCCCGGAGGTATCGGCCGGTGATTTGCCTGTTACTCGATAGGATGTGTATTTGGCGAGGTGCTATACTAGCAGGCTTTCTAATGTGTCGTTTACAGCGTAAGGTGTGAAACCCGTCCACCTCTCTGCGAACGGGCTGATGGGCCGTGCGCAGCGCTGCGAGATGACAAGTCTCTAGCGGGCCCATTTTCGGTGTCGTTCTAGAATTCGTCTCGTCTAACTTTTGAAAATGCAATCATTTTTTGGCAGACTCCGTGGATGATGTGACATGTGCAAAGATCATCAA